>JASDDO010000022.1:549253240-549567283 GCA_030015575.1 Agapanthus africanus
TGCTCCGCTCTTCGGAAAGATGCTCCGATCTCCGGAATGATGCTCCGCCCATCGGAATGATGCTCCGAACTCTGGAATCATGCTCCGCCCTTCGGAATGATGCTCCGATCCCTGGAATGATGCTCCGCTCATCGGAATGATGCTCCGATCCCTGGAATCATGCTCCGCTCTTCGGAATGATGCTCCGAACTCTGGAATCATGCTCCGCTCTTCGGAAAGATGCTCCGAACTCTGGAATTATGCTCCGAACTCTGGAATCATGCTCCGCCCTTCGGAATGATGATCCGATCCCTGGAACCATGCTCCGCTCATCGGAATGATGCTCCGATCCTTGGAATTATGCTCCGCAAATTGGAATGATGCTCCGCTCATCGGAATGATGCTCCGATCCTTGGAATGATGCTCCGCAAATTGGAATGATGCTCCGCTCATCGGAATGATGCTCCGATCCTTGGAATTATGCTCCGCAAATTGGAATGATGCTCCGCTCATCGGAATGATGCTCCGATCCTTGGAATTATGCTCCGCTCCCCGGAATGATGCTCCGAATCCTGAAATTATGCTCCGCTCTTCGGAAAGATGCTCCGAACCCTGGAATTATGCTCCGATCATCGGAATGATGCTCCGATCTCTAGAATTATGCTCCGTAAATCGGAATGATGCTCCGACCCTGGAATTATGCTCCGCGCTTTGGAATGATGCTCTGACGTTGGAATTATGCTCCGCGAATCGGAATGATGCTCCGATCCTCGGGAATCATGCTCCCCGGGATGATGCTTCGCCTCCGGAATGATGTTCCACCTCGAAGTTCAGTTTCAAGATCCATCAATTTCATGCACACAATTCAAATGTGCGGTGTGCATTTATTGATGGGGGGCACTTTGTTGGGGTATAAATTTACACCCCGGTTGACCGAGTCAAAGTCAAGGTCAACCCCCAAGCTAGGTGGGCCGAAGCTCAGGTCAAGCGGGCCCATGCCCAAGTCAAGCCCACGGCCGGCCTCCCCATGGCAACGACAAAATCATGTAATAAATAATTATTATGTAATTTTTTATACATGAATGTATGTAAAATGGGCATAAAGCCAATATTTTGTAAGCCCATGGCTTATGTGCAAAAATGAAATGGCACATGAGCCATGGGATGGCTAAAATGTCATTTTTGTGAAGCCCAAGGGGCTATATGCAAATATGTAAGCCTATAAAAGGCAACATGATGAATAAAAAAAGATATACTTTTCATTCTCTCCAAAAATTTAGATCTGAGATCTTTTCTTCCTTCTTCAAGGTTCCAAAACCTTCTTCTTTCTTTTGAATTAAATCAAGAGTTCTACTCTCCTTTTTATAAAACAAATTAGTTTTTCACCACAAAACCCATCAAGGGGAACACAGATCTTCCATTAGATCTCAAAAAGGAGTGATTTTTAAAATTCCATATCTCTTGATCTTCAAGATCCAGCAAACAACAGGAGGAAGAAGAAGAACATCTTTCACTAAACCCCCCCAAAAAGAAGAAAAATACACTCAGGAGTCCAACTCCTCTCTGATTTCTCTTTTGAGAAATCCTTTTTTTCAGGCTAAAAGCCTCTTGTGCCGCACCTGCGCGCTTGCGCAAGTGCGCAAGGCGCCCGCGTGCCGACACGTGGCGCGCGCGCTTGCGCACCTGCGCGCTTGCGCAAGTGCGCAAGGCGCCCGCGTGCCGACACGTGGCGCGCGCGCTTGCGCACCTGCGCGCTTGCGCAAGTGCGCAAGGCGCCCGCGTGCCGACACGTGGCGCGCGCGCGCCTGAGCGCACAACACCTAAGCGCACAGCGCCCGAGGTGCTGCCCCACGCATCCTTTGGATGCCTTTTTCCCCTTTATTTATATATACATGTATATATATACATATGTATACAAATGTACACATACACATACTCCGCCACACTCTCCCCCTCCAAAAAATTTTCGGGCCGGGGGGCTGCTAGCCCCCTTGACCCCCAGCCCGCTATCCGGGTAGCGGGACCCCCGTAAAAACTCTGCGTGGCTCCCGATATATCCAAAACCCCCTTTCAAAACAAAACACACGCACACTGCACATTGAGTTCGCATGACCAATTTAACCCGTTAATCGGAGGTTCCCTCGCCCCAAAGGCGAGGGGTAATTAACGGCAGCTTAGTCCGCGGCTGCCGGAGATTCGGATCCCCACAATCATTAAACCCCGACCTACCCTAGGCAGGGGGAATCTGTAGTACGCCTGACAAGCGCTCGCGTATTCCCATCTCACTGGGGTGACGAAAAACACCCTACAACTACCATACCACGGCTCAAATGAGTCGTGCAAACAGGTAGTAGTTGGGTGCAGTCTCGAAGCACTTGGAGGCAGTAGGGGTTAGATGGGATCCGTCTCTCCCGGTATTGGGAGTTGATATCGCGCTGTGTTCAGATAGCCAATACACAAAGTGGCCAAAGCAAGCGATATTTACTGGTAGGTACACTAGTAGTTTCTCAGGGTGTATTGGGCTCTACACCGACACGACTTATTGCGCTATTAGGGGTCTGACAGTTACCACCCCCTAGACCCGATATGCGATACTCTTAGACGAATAGATCGGACTGTATGGAGATTGTCACGGATAGACTCAGTAGGAGTTCGGATGAGTTTGCTCGTCGGCCTTCTTATCAACAGATACCTGGATAGCCGTTACGTACAGCTAGTGCCACTGACGGACTTGTGGTTAAACCCATTGCCAGCGTACTGTCGAGTCTTTAGAGTCCCATACAGAAGGTTTCCTTGGTTTATGCGAAATGATGTAGAGACCGTATGATTTTACATGCAGGGTTTGATCATATACGTGTACTAGCTGCACAGATGGTGTTCGGATGAATAATACTAGTGGGTTTTGGTTTAAACCGGATTCTAGTATTATATTATTGGATTATCATTATCTCATTGTATTCATATTTTTGCAGTACGAATACGGGTATGTATATACGGTGAGGGCATTCTTGTAATTTCACAAGAGATACTTCTAGAAGGAGGCACCTCATTATTGGATTTATCTATTTTGGAAATAGATTAATAAGGTGGAAAATAGAGATATTTGTGGCATGGTGAAGCATGTCATACTTCATTTGTTTTTGGTTTGGACTTACTATTGAAGCATGGTTGATATTTTCTATTGGAAAATAATCCATGCTTCATGTGAGAATTGTATGAGCCATTCTTCACTTTCCTCAAGACTTAGCTCATTTGCAAATTTTCTTTCTCTCTCCATTTTTCCTCTCCTTCTTCCTCAAGACCCTAAACCCTCACATGTGTTGTGAATCCTAAGGCCACTTGATATTAAATAGTCCAATTAACACTCTACATCTTCTAAACTATCTAGATCAGCGAACTGGGTACTTTAGTTGCATCGGTTTAGAGGTTGAAGCTTGAACCATAGACTCTCAGGTGAATCTTCTTTGACACGAGGAGGCCGATGATCAAACGCGATTCGGACCTTCGAGGAGATCAAGAAGAAGAGAAGAAGACCCGAATGACTTGTAATATGGAGGTATAACACTATCATAGTAGTTAAAACCTCCAAGTAGTATAGCTAGTTAAGGTTTCCGTAAAGATCATGGAGTTTAGGTCGATGTTGCAAGTCATGAAAATCATTTTTTGTAAATTCCGCCTCCCCGCGAACCCGCGGGGTGCGCGACATCAACTTACATATATATCATCAAGTGAGTGTCCATCATCGACACTCAAAATCATCATATCAACTGAGTTTCTAGTATAGACACTCAAAATCATCATAAATCCTGTGTCCAACATTGACAAGTAAAACCCAGATATCGTAGGCACCATCTCGTCAGACCGGTCCTCTTTCGATATCAATAGCCCCGGTCGGTATCTTCCGGATATTCGTCGTGCTCAAATCTATCTCCGGTACGAGTGTCCTCGCGAGGATCCGGGCCTCACATGTGGTCTGCCTACCCCTCGGCCTCGACCGGGTCCACCATGTATCCGAATGTAAACTCACTCACTAAGTCCGAATAATGCAGCATGTCCGCAATCGTATAGCTCCCCCACTCGGTTCGGAATAAAACCAAATCAGAAAACATCAAGCTCGTTGTGGACGCCAACTCATCATATCAAGAGAAAACCGTATTTTTAAAACGTACTCAAGTTTTGTAAATCACATCGCGGTTCTCAAATCTATAGAAAACATCAAGTTCCGAAGAACAACATTTTCATAATTCATTTTGATTATATATATATATATATATATATATATATATTGTTAGTGTATATGCCCTAGAGGCCATTACTGTATCATACTAGCTTATATATTACTTGATGGAAGCTTGGGATATTCACCTTGTATTGAAAATCTTGCTCAAAATAGTAGTATGCTACTTGGTTTGTTTCTGCTTCAATGTGTGCATGTGTTTCTTTTAGCATATCGCCTTTACACATTAGTAGAGCCCTTAGGATCTTTGCTTGATTACCAGCGTTGTGATGGCAGTCACACTCGTGGGGGATGGGTAATCCATAAGCACATCCTTATGTAGGTCCCTAGTCGTAGGACTATCGAGACAGGACATCGATACTCCGGAGTAGACTAGTGTATGCGCTTCTTATCCCAGCTTGGGAGACGGTCTGTCCCACAGCCGTCAGTACGTCGTACTTGAAATAGTATGCGGGTGCTCGTTAGGTTACGAGTACACTGGACAGGACTCGTCGGGAACTGTTGGTTGGTATTATACCTATCGTCAGTTATCAGTTCCCAGGTGACATGAGTACAGCTTAGTCTGTTGACTTGACACTGTCACTTCGCCTCGAGTGTGTTCCCACTGTACTTTGATTACTACCCTACCACGACTCAAAGGAGTCGTGCAAACAGGTAGTTTTTGGGTGCAGTCCCGAAGCACTTGGAGGCAATGACGGTTTGACAGGATTCGTCTCTCCCGGTATTGGGGGTTGATATCGCGTTGTGTCTAGGAGAGCCATTACACAAAATCCCTGGCCAGGGCAAGCGAAATAGACTGGTAGGTTTCCAGTGTTATCTCAGGTGTTATGGGCTACACTCCGACACGACTTGTACCGCTAGTAGGGGACTGACGTTTACCGTCCCGTAGGCCCGCCATGCGATGTTCTTAGACGAACAGACCGGACTGTACGGAGACTGTCACATTCAGGCTCAATAGGAGTTCTGATGGGTTTACCTCATCAGTCTTCTTTTCGGCATCTACCTGGGGACCGTTACGTACAGCTAGTGCCGCTTGCGGTCTGTGGTTAAACCCACTGCCAGCGTAGTGTTGAGTCTTTAGAGTCCCACACAGAGGGTTATTCGCCTTTAGGCAAAATGAGTAGAGGTCGCATGGTTTTGCGACGGGGTTCGTTCACATCCGCGCACTTGTGCACGTTTGGTGTCCGGACAGCTTATACTAGCGGACTTTGGTTTAAGCCAGATCCTAGTATATGTTTTGGAATTAGTTTTATCTCATTGTATTCGTGTTCCTCGGAACACGAATACGGGTGTGTATGCACAGTTAACTGAGACGGAGGCAGAGTACTTTCATTAGGGTTGATGACCATTGTCATTTTCTTAACCCTAATGTTTATGTGTGAATTATGATTTATTAATATTAGTTAATTATAATTGTGCATGGTTAAGGTTGTTGACCATTTGACTATATTTGACTTGTTGACTTAGGTTGACAAGTTGACCATCATCATTCCATATGAAAGATGCTCTTTGATCCTTGCAAAAGTATTTAATGTGAAATGATAATGGTCATTTCTTGATTAACCATCACAATTATCTTTAGCTCATTATCTATTTTTCATAATTCACATATATGTGAGAAGTTTGTATTATTCTTCTCACTTTATCATTCTCATTCTCTCTCCTCCTCTTCCTCTCTCTCTAGCTCTCCCCTCTCATGAGTTGAGAACCATTTGAGTTTGAGATAATCCCTTCAAAAATACTCTCTACTCTTTCTAAGGTCCTAGGTTTAGCACACTAAGCACCTTAGTTACTTCTAGTTTGAGGTTGGAGCCAAAGGTAGAGGCCCTCGGGTGGATCTTTCTTCGGCAAGAGAAGGAGACAAGGAGAACCCGTTCTTTCACTCCAAGGAGCAAGAAGAGAAGAACTTGAAGACCTAGGTATAACCCCCTTTCCGAGTAGCTAACTCCTTTTAGCTTGTTAGTTAGTTTTGTTTAACAAAGATCCCTCCTTTAGCATAGTCCATGTTGCCTAGTGTTGTAAAAATCCGATTTTTCATAACGTCTCCGCCTCCCCGCAAGCACCGGGGTGGGCAACGTGGACTTACATATATAACAGTGTTTCATAGCACTGGGATATATCATCGTAAATAAAAACATCATAAAACCCATGTTGATCATACACAAATACCCATGGGAATGGTATTCGCATCTCAAATCAGCAAGTATCATAATATTGGATATAAGTGTCCTTAAGGCAATTATTGTAATTGAAGGATGACCTATACGAGAGAACAATCTTAATCGAGATGATAGTATGCTATCTGGTTTGCCTTTATCTTTCATGTGATGCATTTTATTTACTACCATGTATCGTTTAGACATGAGATAAAGCCTTAGGATTTTTCTTGACTACTAAGATGATGATGGAGATCATACTAATAGGGCCTGGGTAGTCGATAACCACATCCTTAAATGTCTATAGTCATAGGAGTATTAAGACTGGGTATCGGTACTCCAGTTTAGACTAATGTGTACGTTTTCTGACCCGCTTGGAGGGCGATAGTTGATCTTACAGCTATTGATGTTTGACATTAAGGATTGTATACATGTGCTCATTGGATGGGTTACACTGGACGAACTCACCGAAAACTCATAGTTGGTAATACACCAATATCAGGTAGCAGTTCTCTTGTGACATTGGTACAGAGTGGTCCCTAGGACCTGAGATCGCCACAGTGTCTCATGTGTGTTCCCATTATACTTTGATTTCTACCCTACCACGGTTCAAATGAGTCGTGTAAACAGGTTTTTGTTGGGTATAGTCCCGAAGTATGTCAAGGCAGTGAGCTATCGAAGAGATTCGTCTATCCAGGTATAGGAAGTTGGTGTCGCGTTGTGCATGACATGACTACAACCACAAGTCGATGGTTATCATAGTGGAGATAAACTGATAAGTGTTATCAGTTGTATCTCCGGTTGGTTATGAGTTCTCTGTCGCATGACTTATCGAGTTTTTAGGGTCTAACAGATTCAAAACTCTAGACCCGATATGCGATACTCGTAGACGAAGAGACCGGACTGTACGGTAATGCCACTGATATACTTTGCAGGGTTCTAATGAGCTTGCTTGTTGACCTTCTTTCGATCAATACCTGAGTAGTTGTTACGTGTAACTAGTACCGCTGACAAGCTTGTGGGATATGGATATGATCCTAACCTACTGTCAGCGTATTGTCGAGTCTTTAGTGTCTCACACAGAGATTTCCCAGCACATGCGAAATGATATAGGGCACGTATAAGGATGTGATTGATTCAAAAGAGTGTGTTTGTAGTGTAACCGCAATCAAAACGGTGTCGCGTGTAGCTAGACCGAGGTGAGTACGGGTCGTCTTCAGGGAAACGTTGAATCTTTTACTCTTACTTTAGATGTGTTGAAAAAGAGGAGGAAGAAGGATAAAGAATATTATAAAATGGTTGTAGGATCTAGATCTACGTTAAGAAAGAATGCAAAATATATATATCTAGATTAACTACGGATGTAGTTAATATAATAAGAGGGTTTGTAGGGTTCATTAGGATTTAGTAGTTATTGATGATTAATTAAAAATTACTCATTTTATCCTTTAATAGATTTAAAACTGGAACGACGGTGATGCATGTAGATTAGGGTTTCTGAAGGGAAAAGGAATCCCACTCTTAACCCTTATCTCGACACAGAACTCCGTTCATATCTAGCCTTTACCAAAATAATCATTAATCTAATCTCTAATCGCGGTCGGGACTAACAATGAATTGTTAGCGCTCCCGATTAGGATGCTAATGATTCTTTTGATAAAGTTTATAAACTTTATAGGACTTAAAAGGAGTTTAGAGATGTTCATCATCCATTAGCCTACCCTAATCCTACGAACCCTAACAAGCGGAGAATTACTCGCGCATGTTGGGAGAGAAAGAGATGGAGAGAAATTGTATAATTAAACTACGAAGAAATAGAATAAGAAAAAGAAAGCTACCTTTATTAATCAACAATATTCATTACACTTTGATTTCTTAGAAAATGATTACAAATACTAGTTTGCTTCTCGATCTCTTCTAAGGAGGTAGATGAACCATTGATGATCAGCCTGGATGCGTGAGCCGTCTTGGACTTCGTGATCTCGTCGGCTTGATGAATTTTCCAAGAGGCTCTCGGTCTTTATTTATAGCCCAAAGGCCAGAACTCTTGCTTCCAAATATGGAATCTAACTATAAAGATTCTCCCCCCAAAAATGCAACTTCTAACTCCTCTTGACTGCCGCGGATCCGCGGCCCAAAGGGGGTATGGCCGCGGATCCGCGGCCAATGGTCAAGATCTCTTGATCAAAATTTTAGGGCTTCATATGTATGACATTTGGCTATCTCTGGAGGCTTTGGAACTTGGAAATATTCTCGTAGTTGCTGCCAGACTTGGTCTCCAAGTTTTGCTTTCTTAATTAGGCAAGTTTTCTTCAACAACTTGATTTCCTTGAT
The DNA here is from genome assembly GCA_030015575.1 of Agapanthus africanus. Classification (NCBI taxonomy): domain Eukaryota; kingdom Viridiplantae; phylum Streptophyta; class Magnoliopsida; order Asparagales; family Amaryllidaceae; genus Agapanthus; species Agapanthus africanus. The sequence continues at coordinate 549,261,947 of JASDDO010000022.1, forward strand.
TTAGTCTTGGAAAAATTCTGTATAACAACTTAAATAATATTTAGTAGACTTTGTTCTACTAGGATTAGGTCAATAATATTATATAGATTTTATTACCAAATGCTAATTATAATATATCAACACATGGAAAATATTATTTTTACACATAAACCCTCATATGTATGATATATTATAATAAAGACCTTTTTAAATATGAAAATGGTAGGAAAAATGTAATAACAAATGTGCCTGTCACGCGGGTGACCCGGGTTCGATCCCCGGCAACGGCGCCATTTGATTGATTCGAAAGAGTGTGTTTGTAGTAGTTAACTGCAATCAGAACGGTGTCGCGTGTAGCTAGACCGAGGTGAGTACAGGTCGTCCTCAGGGAAACATTGAACCTTTTATTCATACTTTAGATGTTTTGAGAAAGAGAGGAGGGATAAAGAATTTTGAAGAATGGTTTCTAGATCTACGTTAAGCAAGAATGCAAAAATATAGATCTAGACTACTTTAGGGATGTAGTTAATATAATAAGGGGGCTTGTAGGGTTCGTTAGGATTTAGTAGTCATGGACGATTAATTAAAAATTACCCTTTTTATCCTTTAATAGATTTAAAACTAGAACGGCGGTGATGCGTGTAGATTAGGGTTTCTGGAGGGAAAAGGAATCTCACTCTTAACCCTTATCTCGACACGGAACTCCGTTCATATCTAGCCTTTACCAAAACAATCATTAATCTAATCTCTAATCGCGGTAGGAACTAACAAAGAATTGTTAGCGCGCCCGATTAGGATGTTAATGATTCTTTTGATAAATTTCATAAACTTTATAGGACTTAAAAAGTGTTTAGGGATGTTCATCATCCATTAGCCTACCCTAATCCTACGAACCCTAACAAGCGGAGAATTACTCGCGCATGTTGGGAGAAAAAGAGATGGAGAGAAAATGCATAATTAAACTACGAAGAAATAGAATAAGAAAAAGAACTACCTTTATTAATCAAAAATTCATTACACTTTGATCCTTAGAAAATGATTACAAAGACTAGCTTGCTTCTCGATCTCTTCCAAGGAGGTAGACGAACAGTTGATGATCAGTCTGGATGCGTGAGCCGTCTTGGACTTCGTGATCGCATCGACTTGATGATTTTTCCAAGAGGCTCTCGGTCTCTATTTATAGTCCCAAAGCCAGAAAGTTAGATGCCTAAATTGGGGAATAGAGATTACAATCCCACCAGAAAATTTCCATCGCTTAACTCCATTATAACGCGGCGGATCCGCGGCACAAGGGGGCTAGGGCCGCGGATCCGCGGCCTGATGATCAGGTCCTTTCATCTGGTTTCCTTGGTTATTCTTCTCATGCCACGTATGAATCTCTGGAACCTTCATAATTTGGAAATATTTCCTTTTCTTCTGCCAGAATTGATTTCTTAATTTTGATTTCTTAATTAGGAATGTTAGTTTTAACAACTTGATTTCCTTGATTTAAGACCTGAAAATTCTGCACAACAATAATATTTAGTAGACTAAGTCTACTAGGATTAGGTAAATATTATTATATACATTTTCCTACCAAATGCTAATTATAATATATCAACACATGGAAAATTGTATTTTTACAAATAAACCCTCATATGTATGATATATTATAATAAAGACCTTTTTAAATATGGAAATTGTAGGAAAAATGTAATAATAAATGTGCAGTTTAATCAACTGAACAAATACCCCCAAAATTATCTTTGATCGTCCCGAGCAAACTAGTTTATTCAAGAGAGGGAGAAAAAGAAGAAAACTAAGCACACTTTCGTAGGCAAACACGATTGCACTGAGCACGTGCAACAAGCCGTTAAACCTCTAGGTGTCCCTAGTAGGAGGAGTGTTGTCTCCTGAGGGTTTTCAGCGGATTACACCCACAAAATCCTATAACAAAAGAGAGATGGTGAAATTTACATATAAAGATAAGAACCATAAAAGAAAGACTTTGAAAATAAGAGTTTCCAACTATACTAGCTTTTCGGTTGTCATGAGCTCTATCTTAATAGTCATGAAAAGATGTTAGAAATCACATTATCCCTCAATAAAACATCGTCTTTATTCTTCATTCCTACATTTCGTCCAAACATTGATCATATACTCCTAGTGTGTGAAATGAATATCGCTACACTCGGAGAATTCAATTCAAGCTATCATGCTCTTGTCCATCTACCTCGGTACTTTTTTTAACTTGATGAATATATAGATTTGCTCACACCTTTTCATGCGACCGTTAATACTTCTTGAGGTACTAACCGACCGATTACTTATGTGCTTGCTGATTCGGTGATAATATTTTCCTCGTCTTGCACCACCTAAGGCTTAGCAGTGACTCCCAGACCAGTTGGCCTTAGGGCACTAGGTGAAGAGGCACCCTCGTTATATTTTTTTATTGCTGCCTTGGCGATAACAAAACCAGTGTTCATTTTTTTTTCACATTTATATTTTCTTCATCATTTTTTTTATTTCCTTCATACTTTGGCTTTTAGACAAGAGCATTTCAAGGTATCCTCTACTATCCCAAGTTTCAAGACGTGTGTAAGTGCATATAGTAGGGTATCAACATTCAAATGTTTGGCTTCCAGAATAGAAACTATTTTTCACACTTATTTTTATCCTTAGATTAATGACTTCCTTCATCTTACTAACCCTTGGGACAACAACTCATAACTACTTATTACCAGTTCGTTTAAGAAAACTTCTAATTTTCTTGGTTTTCTTAAACTATTCCTATCTTTTGGATGTAATTTTTCACACTCTACTCTTTTGTTATAAAAAAATTTTTAATGCCCAGTGTCAAAGATAATTCAGTGAATACAAACCTCCCCCCTAACCTATTTTCAGCAGTGTCCTCACTGATGTAGCCTTTTGAGAATAAGGACCTGTATACTAGGAGAGAGATACAAGGGGTAAAATAATAGTTAAATGAAAACTACCCCCAAACTTGATCTTTGACACGCACAGATATTCAATCAAATCCATTTTTACTCACCTTCATTCTTAAAATGAGAAAATGTTACAAAAACATGGAGGTGAGGCGGAGGAATTTTAGTTTTGATAAAGCGGCTCCTGTAAAAACAGGAGCTCCTCCGCGGGGTCAGTAGAAAAATACGGTTTTAATCTATGCCCATTTACTTTAAAAATTGAACCGTTTTTCAAATTTTCAACTTCAACTGCCCTGTGCGGGTGTACATATCGCACCACAAAGGGTCCTTTCTAACGAGATTTAAGCTTACCCGGATGAAGATGGAGACGGGAATCATAAAGAAGGACTTGTTGCCCCGATGTGAAGGTTTTTCTAAATTTTTTTTTTATCGTGGAACACTTTAGTCCTGTTCTTTACTATCACCGCATTATCGTAAGCTTCATCGCGGAGTTGGCTTAGTTCATTCAATTGCAGCTTCCGATAGTTGCCTGCATGATCAAGATCAAAATTAAGCTCTTTAATAGCCCACATTGCTTTATGTTCGATCTCGAAAGGAAGGTGGCATGCCTTCCCAAACACAAGGCGGTATGGAGACATACCAAGATCGGTCTTATAAGCGGTGTGGAATGCCCAAAGAGCATCCGTCAATTTGGTTGACCAATCTTTACTGTTTTTCGAAACCGTCTTCTCCAATATCTGTTTGATCTGCCTATTTGAGATCTCAGCCTGCTCGCTTGTTTGGGGGTGATAGGGCGTAGAAAGCTTGTGAGTGATTGAATATTTCTGCATCAAGGCCTCGAAAGACCGATTGCAGAAATGTGTCCCGTTGTCGCGAATTATAGCGCGGGGGTGTCCGAATCGCGAAAAGATATTTTCTTTAAGGAATTTAATGACAACTTTGTTGTCATTAGTGCGACACGGTATAGCTTCCACCCATTTCGAGACATAATCAACCGCTAACAAGATATATAGATTCACAAAGGAGTTGGGAAAAGGGCCCATAAAATCAATACCCCACACATCGAATATTTCCACAACTAATATAGGTTGGAGAGGCATCTCGTTCCTTCGTGAAATCCGACCCAAATGCTGACATCGCGGACAAGTTTTGCAATGTTCAAATGCATCTTTAAATAATGTTGGCCAGTAAAAGCCACATTGCAAAACTTTCTCCGCCGTTTTGCGAGGACCAAAATGACCGCCGCATGCCTGATCATGACAAAATGATAACACGCTCTTGAATTCATCGTTCGGGACACACCTGCGAATGATTTGATCGGAACAATACTTGAATAGATAAGGTTCATCCCAGTAAAAATATTTTACTTGGGATAGAAATCGAAGTTTGTAATGTTTCGACCAATCATTTGGAATAAGTCCCGTTGCAAGATAGTTCACGATATCTACGAACCAAGGTTCGTAGGATACAGTCAAGAGCTGTTCGTCAGGAAATGAGTCATTTATCAGCACGGTCAAAGTTGGTGAAGAAGTGATGCGTGAAAGATGGTCGGCTACAACGTTTTCACATCCACTCTTGTCTCGGATAACAAGATCAAATTCTTGTAACAATAGGATCTAACGTATTAGCCTGGCCTTTGCATCCTTCTTCGTTAAAAGATGTCGTAGGGCGGAGTGATCTATGTAAACCACAATAGGCGAGCTAATCAAGCAGGGCCTGAATTTCTCTAATGCAAATACAACTGCCAAGAGTTCTTTCTCGGTAGTTGTGTAATTTATTTGTACATCATTCAAGGTCCTACTTGCATAGTAAATTACATGTGGCATCTTATCAATATGCTGTCCTAAGACAGCACCAATAGAAAAATCTGATGCGTCACACATAAGCTCGAACGGGTGGTTCCAATCCGGAGATGATAGAACGGGGGCTGTAGTGAGTGATTCTTTAAGCGATTCAAAAGCAGCCTCACAATCCGAATCGAAATGAAATGTAGTGTCCTTGGCCAATAGAAGGGTTAAGGGTCTAGCAATTTTGCTAAAGTCCTTAATAAATCTTCTATAAAATCCTGCATGGCCAAGGAAGAATCGTATATCTTTGACGCAGTTGGGACGAGGGAGGTTATGAATGACATCTATTTTAGCTCTGTCAACCTCAATGCCTTTTCGTGAAATTATATGTCCAAGTACAATACCTTCTTGGACCATAAAATGATATTTTTCCCAATTCAAAGTCAAGTTCTTATCCTTACAGCGGGTAAGAACCGCGTCAAGATTACGAAGGCAGTCCTCAGAGGAGTCCCCAAAAATGGAGAAATCGTCCATAAAAATTTCTAGAAAATTTTACATCATATCTGAAAATATCCCCATCATGCACCGCTGAAATGTAGCGGGAGCGTTGCATAACCCAAAAGGCATGCGTCTATAAGCAAAAGTTCCGAAAGAACAAGTAAAAGTGGTTTTATCTTGATCCTTTTCGGCGATGGGGACCTGGTTATAGCCAGAGTATCCGTCCAAGAAACAGTAGTAATCGTGTCCCGCTAATCGTTCTAACATCTGGTCAATGAAAGGTAGAGAGAAGTGATCTTTCCTCGTAGCGGCATTGAGTTTCCTGTAATCAATACATACGCGCCACCCAGTTTGGGTGCGTGTTTGGATTAACTCATTAGCCTCATTAGTGATGACCGTGATGCCAGACTTTTTAGGGACCACATGAATTGGACTTACCCATTGACTATCAGATATGGGCTAAATTATTCCACTATCAAGGCACTTGACGATTTCTTTCTTTACCGCCTCTTTCATAACGGGATTTAACCGTCTTTATGGGTTTCGGGTTGGTTTGGCTTCATCCATCAGATGTATGTTATGTTCAACAATTAAGGGACTAATCCCTTTGATGTCGGCCATCGTCCAACCAAATGCTTGCCGATTCGATCTCAACACTGCCAAAAGTGCATTCTCTTGCTCTAAGGCTAGAAAAGCGGATATAATCACTGGCAAAGTCTCATTCTCTCCTAAATATGCATATTTAAGATGAGAAGGTAGCGGTTTGAGATCAAGAATTGGCGGAGAGACAATAGAAGGTGGGGTAACGGAATGATATTCGGACTCCTTAAGAGGTTCAAAACTTGCATAAGATATTGACTCGGAAAGTGTTGCTGACTTTTGCAACGAGTCAACGGGTTCAATCTCAAGGTCGGACTCATTGAACATATCCTCACTGTGAAGTGGTGCAAGATCAAACGATGTCTCATTAGTGTTGTCGAGAACATCAAAGCAAAGTTCCTCATCCATGCAGCTTTCGGAAGCTATCTCGTGGATGGAACAAACATCCAGCAAATGAGCAGAAGGTTCTGATGGCTGACTTTCTAGCTTGTAAATATTAAGCTCAATTGTCATTTTCCCAAAGGATAAGTTCATAGAACCGTTACGACAATTAATTACAGCGTTAGAAGTTGCTAGGAAGGGTCGACCAAGTATCACCGGGATTTGATTGCGTGGGTTTGCCACAGGTTGTGTATCTAAAACAATAAAGTCCACGGGAAATATGAATTCCCCGAATTTAATTAACACATCCTCTAGTTCGCCCTGAGGTTTGGTGATAGATCGGTCTGCCATCTGGAGAGTACAATGGGCGGGTTTTAACTCTCCAATTCCTAACTGCTCGTATACTGAATAAGGAAGCAAGTTAACGCTAGCGCCTAGATCGAGTAAAGCATGATTAATATTTTTACCCCCAATAGAAATAGAGATTGTAGGACAGCCGGGGTCCTTACGTTTCTTTGGTATTTGTTGGGTAAAATCGGTGCTGACATTACTCGTCATGAAAACCTTCTTAGGCACTTGAGTTTTTCTCTTCCTAGTGCACAAGTCTTTAAGGATTCTTGCATAAGATGGGACTTGTTGAATAGCATCTAGGAGAGGAATATTCACGCTAACTTGCTTAAACATTTCCACAATCTTCTCCATTTGCGGGTTAGGTCTGTTGGCCTTTAATCGGTTTGGAAATGGAGCTCGATCAATAAGTTTTGGGCCCAACGTTTGTGGAGAAGATTGTGGCGATGGATTCGATCCCAAAATTGGAGTGGGAGTCGACTTAGATAGATTTGGCGAAATGTTCGAGCTTTGGGGAAAACGGAGAATAGGCTCGGATGAAGGTGGGGGGACTAGACGAATTAGGGGAAGAAGAAGAAGAAGCTGGGGTATCAAATGTGTCACTAACATCAAATTGCTCATCCACTCGGTTATTCAGCACTCTCCCCGATCTCAACGTAGTAATGGCATTCACATTATAATTTTGTGAATGGCCAGGATTCGGTAGGGGTTGAGATGGGAGTTTCCCTTTTTCTCTCGCACTCATTGCGGCGTTTAACTGTGCGATTTGGTTTTCTAGTGATTTAATACTCTCACCATGGGAGGCGGAGTTTTTCGTTATGGTATCAATAGAAGACTTCATCTCAGCCGACAATTGCATGGATTGTTTCATGAACATATCCAAAGTTTGTGCAAGTGAAGAGTTGTCAGTACCGGCCACTTGTAGTGAAGAAGTGTTGGCCGGATTTTGGAAATTCTGTGACTGAAAGGGGGGCTGATTCTGTGGTTGTGGTTGCTGTGGAGGAGGTCTTTGATAATTGCTTTGTTGGTTTTGAATCCAAGAAAAGTTAGGATGATTCCTCCATCCTTGATTGTACGTGGAAGAATAAGGGTCGTTTCTAGGTCGCTGCTGAAAAGCAGTATTAGCTTGAAACGATGCATTCATAGGACATTCTTCCGTTAAGTGTGAAGGATCCGAACAGCAACCACAGACGGGCTTAGGAAGCGTAACTTGATTTAGGGAGACTGATGAGAATCTGTTCTCAATAGCGTCGAGTTTCTTCTGCATCGCTGCCATTTCGGCTTTCACTGCGATGGAAATATCGAGCTGGTGAACATCTCCCCTAGATAAAGGCGGTCTTACGCTTTCCCACTACAAAGTGTGTTCAGCGAGGTCTTCTAGATACTTCCAAGCTTCACCGTCATCTTTAGACATGAAATTGCATTGACACATTGTTTCAAGCATCTGCTTTGTCGCTGGATTAATGCCCTCATATATAATCCAACATAAATCCCATCTATTGATTCCATGATGAGGACATTGGACAAGCAGATCTTTGAAACGTTCAAAGCACTTCCAAAATGGTTCATTGGGAAGCTGGGTGAACTGGTTGATCTAGCTCCTAACACGTGCAGTCTTATGGTTTGGGTAAAACTTCTTAAGAAATGCTATGACGAATTCATCCCAATTAGTGATAGAGTGTGCGGCAGTATTGTAAAGCCATTTTTCTGCCAAGTCGCACAGTGTGAATGGGAAAAGACGTAAGCACATAGCATCTAAAGTCAATTGTGAAGTACCCATCATTGCGCATACGTTTTCGAATTTGGTGATGAAAACGTACGCGTCTTCCGACTCAAGCCCGTGAAATTTGGGCAGCAGATTGATGTAGTGGGGTTTAATTTTGAAATTATCCCCGTTAGGTGGTGGAAGAGATAGACAAGTGGGAAGAGGACCACGGATAGGATAGCATCTCTCTTGGAGAGAGATGCGCGGTGGATTCTGCGCACCTTCGGGCGGTGGCAGCGTGGTGGTATAATCTGATGGAGTGTCGTCCATCTCGGTCGTGGTGTGTGGTGGAGGAAAAGAAGATGAAGAAGTACCGACTTCGGCGTCAATAGCAGGAACGCGGACAAGACGGGCACTAGGATCCCGTGTCCAGCCGAGCATGCACTAAGCGAGTTTAGTGCAAGTGGCAGCGTGTGTGTGATTTAAAATTGGCTTGTTTTGAAAAAGTGGGACTCAAGACAAATCTCCCTAAGATGCACAAGCAACCCTAGAATTAAGGTCACCTAGGTCCAGTCTCTAGACCGCTCCTAGACTTCCAAAGGACAAGCCGCGGGATCAATCCTCTACCGCCTCGTTACTACCCTTGTAGCCAGGTAAGTGCCAGATGAGTGGGAGGCTCCCCACTACGAAAGTAATGGTCCTAATTAAGTAACCACTCGTCTTGGACACACTTGCCTAGGCACTACAAAAGTAATGCGGATAAGCGATAGATTACCCACGACCTTCCTCTGTCCTTAATGAGCGCGACAGTCCTTAGAGTCTGGTCTAGATATTTTTTTAAATTATTGTAGGGTTGATGCAGATGCTCGGTTTGTGATTTGTGGGGCTTAGGAAGGGTGATGAAATCCCCACCTAATCTTGATTTGGTCTTTGCCCCTTAAAGTCCGTATTAAAATATGCAAAACAAAACCAATCAAAAAACTTTTGCAAAAAGATTTTTGAGCGGTGCTATTTTGCAAAGAATCCTGCAGAAAATAGATTTTATTGGATTTGAGAGGAGAGAGAAGGAGTTGAAAAAGGTACTAGAGAATTGTGAACCCTAGATCCCCTTGTCAAGCCGCGTTTCCGCCGCAGATGCTCCCTAATGCCGCGGTTCCGCCGCAGAAGGGAAGGATCGGGTGATGAATTTTTTTTCTGTGCCCTTCTTTGCTCCTCTAGATCTCTAAGAATGTCTCTGTCTTCTGTTTTCCTTAATTCTGTGACTCCAGATCTCCTTGCAAAATTCACGCACAAATCGTTAAATATGCAATTTGCAGTTTTGTTTTAATAATGATATGAATCGTCTAAAAATTCAACACAAATAGTAAGAATAAAAAATTACGCACGTATCCCCGGCAACGGCGCCATTTGATTGATTCGAAAGAGTGTGTTTGTAGTGTAACCGCAATCAGAACGGTGTCGCGTGTAGCTAGACCGAGGTGAGTACGGGTCGTCCTCAGGGAAACGTTGAATCTTTTACTCTTACTTTAGATGTGTTGAAAAAGAGGAGGAGGAAGGATAAAGAATATTGTAAAATGGTTGTAGGATCTAGATCTACGTTAAGCAAGAATGCAATATATATATATATATATATATATATATATATATTAACTACGAATGTAGTTAATATAATAAGAGGGCTTGTAGGGTTCATTAGGATTTAGTAGTTATGGATGATTAATTAAAAATTACTCTTTTTATCCTTTAATAGATTTAAAACTAGAACGACGGTGATGCATGTAGATTAGGGTTTCTGGAGGGAAAAGGAATCCCACTCTTAACCCTTATGTGAGTATAAGACATGTATGTTGATACATGAATATGGAAGTATAAGACTTATATGATAGAAATGAGTATGAGTCATGGCTGTAGAATTCATGAGATGGTTCTTTTTTAATGACTTATTTATGTGAGTCATTATTGTTTCATGACTCATTCTTGTTTTCTAGTTGACATGTTGATTCATACTTATCTTCTTCATTCTCTTATCTCCTTGATACTTCCTCATCCTCTCTTGATTTTTCTTCAAGTGAGGAATGGAAAATAAAAGAGAAAAATTATGTGAGCTAATTATTCTATATCTCCTACTAATCATTCTTAGAATGTTTAATTAGTAGGTTACTTCATTTTGATGAGATCAATTTGAAACTATACATTGTGTTGGAGTTATCTCAAGATGGATCATCTTCAGCGAGGAGATCATCGAGCAAGCTTGTTCCCGACTTCGTGGAGACGGGCCGAAGTCTAAGGAGAGATGGCTAACGCGCTACAAAGATTGTAGTCCACTAAACTCTTATATTTACCTTACTAGTTTAGTGACAAGTTTAGTAGTTTGGTTTGATTCTTGGTTTGGATTTGCTATAGCTCTCTAGATTTTTAAACCGCTTCTGTCGCACTTTAAACCCTACTAGAGGTGCCTAGCAACCCTCACATAATGCGTTGTGCATATATATAGTCAACACATGAACAGACGCGGCAGTTCCTACTATATCATGGCAATACTAATGATGTGTGGTGTAGTATACACGTCTGTGCTCGTGCAGTATGGCAATCATTAGTAGTTGTGCAAGTGTTGTTCTATGAATGTGTTCGCATAAGAATATCTTTCAATTCCTATCAACAACATACACACACACACACACTAATCAATTCCCTGTATATCGGGAAGGTATGATAAACTGTATTGACATCTACATGGATATATCGTAGTATAACAATCCTATAGTGTCATAGTAGTACCAATGATGTGTTGCGTAACATGCGTGTCTGTGATATGTGCAATATTGCAATCATTAGTAGTTGTGCAGTGTTCTACAAGTGTGTTCGTATAGCATGTTAATTGTAAACTAGCATACAAAGCTAATTCGAACTAATGGTATAAGCGTAGCGTATACAATAAAATAATCGATGCGCGAGCATATAAAGAGTAGACTATTCATAACGTGAACATGCGTTAATATAGATAATTATTTACGAGCTATACAGTTATATTTTAAAATAGAACGAAATGTTATTTTAGAAATAAGGAGGCTACGATATTTTTGAAATAGATATCATTTGAAATTTGTAGGGCATCCTTAACATTATCATTTTAAAGTAGGAAACGGATCGTTAGTTTTTAAAATAAGTATAACTCTAAATATCTCATAAGTCCCGATCGAGAATAAAACAAGACTCCCCAAGTCAAATAAATATCGGCCGTAGTCAGAAATCTATTCTCATCATATCATGTACAAAATCTTCCTCATACGATATTATCCAATCAATACAGTATGGATCAATAGTCGCGTACGCCAACTCATATCATATAAAGTACGGATATCTAGTCACTTACAGCACAAAACCATAATCATATGTGTACCTATATACCTGCATGTATATATGTAGCCTAATAGCTAGAAAATAGACAGTAAGTATATAATTATCTACTATGTATACGGATATACACATCTGGTGTCCTAGCATGACCTTATAGGCTAAGTATACAATTCTAATATATAGTATTCTAATTACTACGGTTGTGAGGGTGCTATACGCCATCCACCCAACTTCCCCTGTAGATATACATCTACTCACAGACGTATCGAGCTAGTCGAAACCCACGACCGCCTCGCCGTCTTGGAAGTCCCCACGATCGTACATACATTCGTCACTCGCTTGCTCTCGTATATGGTGCTTTTGAAACCATAACATAAATGCGTAAAAACACACATTGAAATCGAAATAAAGAGCAAAGCGCGCATATGTTAGAACCTATGGCCAACATACGCTAAATGCGACAAAATACCCCCGACGTCGATATACGAACGTTGAACTACCAAGTCAAGAAATAAAAATACGAAAACCAAGTTTCAAAGCTCGCAAAACATCGTCAGAATCCAATCAAAATACTTCCAGATTTTGAAACAGGCAATCTGGGACAAAAAGAAAAATACAGAGGCTTAATTATCAAGTATACGAGCTACTAACAAAACCCAAACCCTAACTTGATGTTCTGGCCGCAAATTGCGGCCAGAAGGATTAAATCTGCGGCCAAGGGCATAGTAGTCTCTATTTATTTTTCAGAGCTCCCAAGTTGCTCCAGATTCAATTTGAACATAAAAAACTCAAAGAAAACACAAGTTTATAAAACTTAACACTTTTGAAATCAACAAAACTTGCATCTAAGTGCCATCAACTACACAAAACAAGTAGTAGTTACAAGATAAACTCTACTACCTCACCACTACAAGTCATACCAACAGTAAAACTCACTTTTGAAAACTCAAGATTAGAAAACATGAACTTTAGCTTCAAAACTAGTTTGTCATGGCAAGTATTGTAAAAACTTGTTTAAAGATGGGATTTTTACCTCTTTGATGGGGATTTGGAAAAGTCTCAAGCTTGCCTCTAGATGTAGACTTGTTCACTACTTCATGAATTAGGAGAAAAAGGTTTGGCTTTTGGTATAAGAATCATTGAGATGAACAACTTTGTATTTGTGTGTATGCGGGTAAGGGTGATTTGGAGGTGGTGAAGGAGGGAAAGAAGGAGAAGAAGAAATGAAGATGAATAAAGATGAGTGAGACTTAGCCATATCTCTCTCTCTCTCTCTCCCCCCCCTCTTCAATTTTAAATTACCCCCTATCCTGCTACCATTCCTCCATGTCATCTCTCATAAAATATTCAAATAAAGAAAACAAAAACACAAAGAAAATGTTAACATATCATTAACATGCCATGGCACCTTAAACATGGTTAAACAAAGTAAATCTTGGTTTAGTGCAGTAACCAGTATAGATCAATACTTCAAACCAATTTAATAAAACCCATTTAAATAATTTTTCTCATAATTAATAATACACTTTATTTCCAATTAATCCTGAAAATGAAGGTATATGTAATTATACCAATCTACGAAAACACAAATCCATACTTGGTATTATTTTCGTAAAACACATAATATTATATTTACATTATAAAATAATATTTAAGATTTTCAAAACATTACAGATACTAGGATCTCCCTATGAAAAAAAGATGTTATTCAAAAACTCACATATCATGCACCTTAGATTCAATCAGTCATATCTGCTCAAATACCTCCAACACCCCATGAAGCCTACTCAAAAAACATTGTAACTTTTCGATTTGCCATAATCTTATGTCTTCTTATAGGCACATGTAAGAGTTGCGCGCATAGTGCAATCAAGGAGACATGTCTAATTGATTTTCATTTCGACTCGTCAAGTTGGGTCTACCACTCATCCATTTTCCTGGCATTATCTCGTCTATATAGTATGAGAATTATTGTATTCTTGTGATAGTAGCCAAAATAGCAAACATTCACGGCTCTCCTTCCTTGATAGCCAAATGTTAATAAGGGTACAGTTGATCAGGCCATTCCAACTAGAATGCTGATAATGAGGGCTCACATAGTCAGGGAGATGGGATTGATCCTAAGCATCCTCATATGTCGTCATCATATAGCACGCGCTATGGTACTAATTCTCTCCTACAAGATCCCTACATCATATTAGTATCATACAGATTTCAAGTTCCGTCACCATATGATGTACTTGGTAGCCACATTCCAAATATGCCCGGATCCTAATCATCAAGATTAAGTGCCATTCTAACCTTTTGAGATTCGAAATACGGTTGCCCAACAAGTATATACATAATGGAATATTAGGTAATTCCACTACGCCGTAAACTCAGCGAGTCTTAAATCATCCTTATTTCCAAATAAAGGTTGTTCGAATGCTTCCACTGTTACATACACTACCGCTATGTTAGTGGAGTCACTATCTCTTAGCTAGCACTATAAAGAGAAAGCGTTCATATCTCATTTGTCTCCAAGCATTAAGGAGATTGCTTGCGTGAGAGTGCCGATCCTACCCGCTGAGTATCTTTTAATAAAATAATGCGAGTGTATATATCATTATATAGAATATGCATATCCACCCTATTACTTTATGCTCAAGAATCAAACAACAAAATACAGCATTCAGCCCAGAATAAAATAATTGATCATCAACAAATAAATAAAGATAACCAATCGTGCAATGTAAATAAGACGTAATCCATAAAACATAATATCTAAGACATAAAGAAGGGGCATAAAATAATATACAATTGTCGTCACAATGGACGCAACCATAAGGATCTAACACGAGATACAAATCTCTCATGGGCATTTTCCTTCGTCAATGGAGCCATGATCATACGCTCAGTAAGGAGATCCTCTAGCTTGACCTCCTTCCCTTCTTTCTTCTTGATGAAGTGGTAAAAAATCTCTATGTGCTTGGATTTCCCATGGTACTTGAGGTCTTCTGAGTAAGCTATCACCGACCTTCTGTTGCAATAAAGAGTGACTCAATCTCTCTCGTGCGGAACTACACACAAACTCTCGAGGAATATACTCAACCAAACAGTCTATTTGGCTGTCCTGGATATATAGACAAATTCCATTTCTATTGTGGACAAGATAATGCAGTTATGTTTTTTTGCTACACCAAGTGATGACCACACCATTAAGCAAGAAAGCATATATGGAAGTGGATGCTCGTTTATCCCGATCGTTAGCCTATTCAACATCTAATATGAATATCCACGTTGTTGGGGTCAAAAAGTTATACCCTATTGCCGAAGTCAAAGTCAAAAATTGAAGCCCGAACGCCAAGTTGAAGTTCAAGCGAAAAGCCCAAGCAAAGGGCTGGCCCATCCAAGAAATTAAGAAAATGTAATAAATAGATGCAAAATGTAAAACAAATGGGCAAAAATCCAATTTTGTAAAGCCCAAAGGCTAAAGTGCAAAAGTGTAAGGGTATTTAAACCCATTCCAAAGAAGAAATAATAAAAACTTCTCTCTCTAAAAGGAAAAAACAGGATATCCTGAAACGGGTAACCCACCCTTCGGATGCCCCTGAAAAGAAACTCTGCTTCAGACACCTGCTCGGTACGTCTTCTTTCTTCGCATTCATTTGTACATATTTTTGCATTTGCATACTTATTTGAAAACCCATAAAAATTTAAAAATTTCAAAAATTATAAAAATTAATGTATTCAATTTTGGCTAATTGACTTGAGTTTGACAAATAGGTTAACTGGCTAGGAACAACTAGATCTTAGACTTAGTGAATTAAAAACCCTAAAGACAACCTTCTTTAAAGTTTAACTGAAGAAAGTATATGGCTTTGTAGTTTATTTAGAAATAAGCAAATTTTGGATTCACTTCTTGGGCTAAGTCGAAACAAGGGAAGAGTATTGATGTTCTTATTAAAGTATAAGTTTGAAAAATAGTTCCTAGCTTAAGTCTAGATTCTGAAAATGTATACCCTACAATTTGCACTAACACGCACCTTGAAACTTGGAATAGTAGAAGAGACCTTGAAATGTTCTTGTCTAAAGTCCTTAGTACGATGAAATAAAAGAAAAAAAAGTGAATAAAGAATAAAAAAATGGACACTGGTTTTTGTGATTACTTAAGGCTGAAAAAATAGAAAAATATTTAGCGAGGGTGCTTCATCACCTAGTGCCTTAGACCAACTGGTTTGGGAGTCACTGCTAAAAGCCTTGGGTGTTGCAAGACTAGGAATTACGCTTTAATGTGCAAACACATCTTGTAATCGGTCGTTGGTACCTCAAGAAGTATTAACGGTCGCATGAAGGATGTGTAAGCAAAATTCAATTAAAAATTCACCTACTAATAAGTATTTTGGACAACGGACAAGAGTATGATTGCTTGATTTGAATTTCCAAGTGTAGGGGTGATATTTACACACACGTGAGGGTATGTGATTAGAGTTTAGATAAAAGAAAGGAATGAAGAATAGAACTTGTATCTTTAGTAGAGTTGATAGAAATTCCTAAGTGGAGATGGAACCCTAGAAGGAAAACTTAAGAAATGCCGAAAGCTAAGTAAGTCTATATAACATATATAATCTTAAGTTAAATGATGAGAAAGTGTGAAGAATATGGGTGGATAATTTACGGGTTGACGTTGATAGAATTCCTTGTTAGAAAACCTAATTGGAGAATTAAAGTCGAAAAGCCGAATTGATAGGATTTTGTGGGTAGTATCCGCTGAAAACCCTCAGGAGACAACACTCCTCCTACTAGGGACACCTAGAGGATTAACGGCTTATTGCACGAGCTCAGTGTAATCGCGTTTCCCTGCGAAAGTGCGGTTAGGATTTTAGTGAATAAAAAATAAGTTTGCTCGAGGACGAGCAAAAGATAAGTTTGGGGGTATTTGTTCACACCATAATATTGCATTATTATATTCCCCATTCTTATTCTTTTTATAAATAAATGGGTGCTTTTGACGCATGTCTGCTATATGTTACAGGTTACAGGTTCTTGGACAGAAAACAGTGAAAACGATATAAAGATGATGAAAAAGTGGACTTTAACCAATGAACAGAAGATCTTGATCAAGCCTACATCAAAGATAAAATTCACAAAGTACAAAGCAACGCAAGGTCCAAGATTACAAGCGAACGGTTAAAAAGCCATTGCAAATTGTTCACTGGAAATCTGGAACCAACCTAAAAGCCCAAATGGAAAAGGACATATGGAAACAGGAAGACCAAGTCAATAAGAGCTAGCCTAAGAAAAATGATATTCCAAAGCCACTATTGGGCCGCGGAACCATGGCCAAACAGGGCCTTGGGCCGCTGTTCCGCGGCCATACAGAGCAATTAGAAGCTAAACTTTTTACCATAATTTGTTGGCGGTGCTGACTAGTCAACCTAAGGGCTGTTTTTGTAATTTCAGACATGCGAGTCATTGTAACCCTAGGGTTTCCTATTCTCTATAAATAGGAACTCTACAGATTGTAATTCTTTATGCCTCGTTTTAATAAAAATTCAGAAATTCTTTTGGAGAGCATCGGTGTTTCTTTTCCATTCAGAAATTCAGATCTGACAAACCTGCATGGATGATTGGAGGGATGCATCTGTAAGTAGATTTAATTTTTCGCCCTAGTTTAGATTTAAATTCTTTGCCCTAAGTAGATTTAATTTCATGCCCTAGAAACTTGTTTAGGGTTTAGCTTTAGGGAAGGATTTTGAGAGATGAGATCTCTCATCCCTTTCTTACCCACCAAATATTTACAATAGGACTCCATGCATACACGCACATACCGCGCCCTACGGCATCCTACCCCTCGAGGTAACGATGACACCGTAGTGTAAAGGCCCGGTTGCGCGCGTTTTCCATGGAGGTTAGGGTAAGGATCTCTAAAGGAAGGACAAGAACCTAGAGGAAGGAACACCTTCCCGAATGGATCTAATCCCCTTTATTGATAATTACCATAACTCCTCATAGATCTTCATTCGGGTATAGAAAGCGTTGAGATTTACCTGCATTTCCAAACCATCCCTAAACCTAACCCTAGCAAGAATAGATTTAGATAATTGCCCTAGGTTAATTAGGTTTTTAGATTTAATAATCACTCCAAACACCCTTCGGAATTAACTTATAAGCGCGAATCGGAAATTCACAACATCCCTGTGGACCGACCCGTACTCACCGGCTAGCTGCAAAGCGACGCCGTTCTTGATTGCGGTTTAGAAATAGTTTTTGACATACGAATCAACACCACCCATCGGAAGGCGCTCCTTCAAAAAAATAGAACCCTCCACTGTCGGGATGCCGCCCGACCCCGGGAGGCTACCCAAACCTTAAGAGGCCACCCGAATTTCTCTATTCCTTTCCCCTCTCAGGATCTATCAAAACTCACCAAAGCACACCCCCGTGGAAAATTTTTCCTTTTCAGGGTGCTGCCTCGAGCCTCGCAAGAAGGCTGTTCCCCGCCTGCTGACTGGGCAACAGAACCGTCTGTTGGGTTATACTAATGCCCTGGCCATCTACCATGGCCGTTTGCAGAACAAAATTTTTGCTAGAGTTTAAAACTGGCGTTAGAATAACTCATTACACCAAATCTACCATAAACCTAACTAGCAAACTATGAGGAGCTATCTACTATGATAAATGAGTCTCACCAAAAGATCCATGTCCTTCGGTCTTCTCTTCTCTTCTTTAGCTCCTAGTGGCCTCCATGATCGAGCTTGATCGTCCGTCTCCCTCTGTTGAAGATGATCCACCCGAGAGATGTAGTCCATGGCTCTAGCTCCAAACAAAGTATCAAATGGAGCAACTAGAGAACTTGGATTGCTAGTCTAAGAACTCTAGGATGTAGTCTAGGATTCTAAGTGTGATTCTATCTCACCTCCTCTCTTGATTCTCAACTCATGAGAAGGTAGAGAGGAGGTTGAACTTGAAGGTGGAGGAGCTCAAGAACAAAGGAGAGGGAGAGTAAAGCAAATGGTGAGCTCAAGAATGAAGCATCCATGTGAGAGAAAAAATCCTCACTTTAGTTTTGTAAAATGATTTTTTTCAATATCAATCATGCTTCAATAGTTGCCACAAATGAATTAAGAATTCATTTGTCAACTATTGAGGCATGGTTCTCACCATACTCCCCTTAGCTTTATTTTACACATCATTTCCATTTAAAGAATAAATGGAAAAAGCCATGATGAGGTGTCCACTTTCTAGAATGTTTTCCGTAATGAAATATGGATTGCAGTCTACTATATATACATACCTGCATTCGCACAAAAACACGAATGCTTAACGAGATAGAATAACACAAAGAACATAATACTAGAATATACATATCGAAATATATATATATATGTAAATTATTAAATCAATACCTGATTTAATAATCCGGCTCAAATCCCTGGCCGGCTAGTATTATCAACTATCCGATCGAAAGTCCGGATACATAGTACCATCAATCAATCGGAACCCTGCACGTATCCAATACGGCTACTACATCATTTCCCCTGAATCAGGGAAACTCTCTGTGTGGGACTCTAAAGACTCAACAGTATGCCGACAGTGAGTTACTGGATAAATCCATAATTATAAGCACGTCAGCGGCACTAGCTGTACGTAATGGCTACCCAGGTACCTGTCGAAAAGGAAGGCCGACGAGCAAACTCATCCGGATCCCTACTAAGCCTATCCGTGTCAATCTCCGTACAGTCTGGTCTCTTCTTCTGAGAGTATCGCATACCGGGTCTAGGGGTGGTAAACGTCAGACCCTAATAACCGATAATTCATGTTGATTCGGCTCAGGACCAATCCGGGAAACTACTGATCAACCTATCAGTAAATCCCAACTTCCTTAGCCAAGGTCTTATGGTCCTGACCAATCAAACACAGTGCGATATCGACTCCCTATACCGGGAAAGAAGAATCCCCAACAATCACTCACTGCCTCCATATGGCTCGGGACTATACCCAACCAAAACCTGTTTGCTCAACTTAGTAGAGCCTTGGTAGGGTAGTGATCAAAGCACAGTGGGAACTCACACGAGACAAATGATGATCTCAGGTCTAAAAACTACCCTGTATTCATGTCACATCAGAACTGCTATCTGACGATAGGTATAGTACCATCTAGAAGTTCTCGGCGAGTCCGTCCAGTGTACTCACCCCCAGTGAGCACCTGTATACGATCTTAGGTGCAAAAGACCAATGGATGCGGGACCAACCATCGCCCCTCGTCAGGGTCTAGAAACATATAGACCAATCTACTCCGGAATATTGATGCACAGTCTCAATACTTCCACGACTAGGGACCTTTTAAGGATGTGCTTATCGACTACCCTGCTTCCATAAGTATGATCTCCATCACAACGTAGGTAGTCAAGTAATGATCTTACGGGCTTTATCAACATGTATAAATGATATGTAAAAATAAGTAAAACATAAGCACATGTTAAGATAAAGACAAACAGGATAGTATACTATCATATCGAGCAAGATTATCCTGTACATATATATGTCCAAGCATCCACATGTATACATATACAATAATGGCCTCTGGGGCATACATATCCAACAATCTCCTACTTGCACTAAGGCCATATATTGGCGTACCGAGTACCCAACGTCTGCACTAGGGCCAGTTGTTGGCGTATCGCATACCCAACATCTCAAATAGTCTCTCGAACTGAGCTTAAGGAAGGGCCTTGGTGAATGGATCCGCCGTGTTGTCTTTTGTGTCCACCTCCGCACCTCTATCTCCCGGCGATCAACGATCTCTGTGATCAGGTGATACTGCCTCAAGATTTGTCTGGATTTCTGATGGGGCCATGGTTCCTTCGCTAAAGTTATAGCCCCAATGTTATTGCAATACAAAGGTATTGGATTAACAATGGACGGAACCACCTCAAGTTCAGTACTGAACTTCTTAATCCAAACGACTTCTTTTGCAGCATCGTTTGCAGCAATGTATTCAGCCTCCATCATTAAATCTGCGATGGTGTCCTATTTAAAACTCTTCCAACACACCGCTCCTCCATTGAGGGTAAACACAAAACCCGTGTAACAACCCTAATTTTCTTATACACTTTTTCCTATACAAAAATTTTCAAATATCTTTTTTCAAAAATCCACAAAAGGGTATTTTAGCCTGAGCACAAGATATAGGTAATTGTTTTGTTTTTAATTACAAGCTACAAGAATGTAATAACTCCATTTTTAGTGTACAAGAAAAATACTTTAAATTTAATGTATACTTGGAGTATTTACTCTTGCTGCTATCATTTTAAGTAATTAAATAACACCATAATTACAAGAAGGAGCTTGTAGCTCATTGGTAATACCTTGCACTGCTGAATCAAGCCACCAGAGTTCGAATCCCATGCCCCAAATTATTTTTAGATTATTTTTCTTTTAAAATTCTTGGAAGCCCAACAGTCCACAGCCCATAACCCCCAAAAGTTGAACTGAACCCTAAAAAGTGAGTATACCAGGAGCTACGTCAGAGGACCCCGCACGCAACGACCACCGGACTCGGCCGGCGGACCGGCCGACTCGGGCCGGCGCCGCCGGCTGGACTCGGCCGGCGGACCGGCCGACTCGGGCCGGCGCCGCCGGCTGGACTCGGCCGGACGGCCGAGTCCCCAAAACGAAAGTTGCATCTTTTGGCATTCTATAACCCCCTGTTTACTCCATTTTAATTGATCGGTTCCCTAATTTTAATTACACCTTATTTACTACAAATTTTAATGATTTTTCTTTAATTTTTACAATTTTTTTAAAAATAAAAACCCTTCACCTACCCTACCCTAGCCTACCCTATAAATAGATCCCCTACCCTCTCATCCCAAAATACTAGATTTACTCTCTCAAAATTTCTACAAGAAGGGTGTACTTGAAACCGAGTTCACGGCGAAGCACTGACGGAATTCCGGCGACGTTTTTGAATCAACCGGCGACGAAACAACGCCTCGGCCACTCATCTAGTTCCCATATATATACTCTTTAGTATAGATCGAAACCTGTAAGTCCCATTCTTCCCTTCTTTCTACTTCTCAAAAATACGAACTTATGAAACCCGACGGAAATCGGAACAAACCGATTTCCGATTCGGTTTTTCTATAAAATCTCACTTGTCACCAATTCCATAATACTTAAACTTATTCATGATGACTATTAATCACATAACAATTAATTTGGACAAAGTTTCTCACATGAAATGATAGCTTTTGCAATATCGTATTCTTTTTCACATTAACACCATAATGTTTAATTTTCTTCTTCTAATCAATTCAATCATTCCTAAACATCTTCATCTTTACCATTAAACTTGTAAAAATTAATTTGAATAAGTTTTCACACATGAAATGATAACCTTTTCAATTTACCGTATTTTCACTTTAATACCATGAAGTTTCAATTTCACATTTAACCCCTTAACCTTAATACACATTTAAACTAGAGCACGAGGTAATGATCTACCTCTACACAATGCAAATACAACCCTAAAATGATATCATCAAAACTTAGAATACGATAAAACAAAATTTTCATTAAAATACCATAATCTTCATAAAACCATTCTTAAAGGTTTTAGATTTGTTACACTTTTAAGTAAATATTTCTTACTAGAAAAATACGATAAGTTGTGGACATCGATCGTTTATCTAAACTGACTTTGTGGTGTCTAGACAAGGTGTCTAAGGCAAGTGGTTACTTAATTAGGGCCACTACTTGTAGTGGAGAGCCTCCCACTTACCTGGCCGCAATTGGCGGTGAAGAGGCGATTTGAGACTTCTAACGACCTGTCATTCAGACCATTTAGAAATAGGCTAGTTGGCTTAGGAAACTGTAGAATCTAAAATACGGAAAACTACACTTTGCAAATAAATACCTTTTATTTTATAAAACCGTTTTCTAAAGGATTAGTATTTTACAATCTTTGCAAAGCGCCGCTACAACCCATCTTTGGGGAACCCGTTCGGGATCGTGCGGTTTATCGCGCACCCTCGGGCTAGTAGTGCGAGATTCAGACCTCCGTAAGGAGCATTCGGTCTCGAAAGGTTTAAAATACGATATCTTAAGAAAATGAGATTTATGGAATATAAATTATTTATTAAAAATAATTTTGTATAAATATATGTATATTTATCATTTAAATATCTATTTTATTATAATATAAATTTTCCACCTTTTTCTAAAAATCACAAAAGAATAAAGATTACAATAAAATACCATGAACTTCAAATAATCAATATTATAGATAAATACCATTATTTATGAAACTTGGATATTTTCATTAGAAATGTCACAACATAAAATCCACAACTCTAAAGACGAAAAACAAATACTTGAGGTGTATTTTGAAAAGTATATAAAAGTATTTTTACATAAAACCCTCTCAAGTTTATAAATTACCCTAAGGACCCTAACAGTTATAAGACTTCGTTCACATTGCTGATTGTCTGACTCGGGTTTGAGTCTGATTAATCTGACTTGAATATGATTCAAGTCAATCCATAATCTACAAGTTTCCAAGTCAATATTAACACATGAATCCATGAATACAATTATCAGTTTATACAATTTGGCTGAACCGAAACCATGGATATATTCCTTTTACATGATTCTCAGTATTCCATTTACATGACCCTACGGTTATAACCGTTTCCTGATATCATGGTTTTGGTCAGTCAGTCAATCAATCATACAACCAACATAATTTACAAGATAACAATACAAACAAGACATCGCGGGGTTTAAGGGGTAGATTGGTACGGAAGGTGTTAAAGGTGGCACGAGACGGTAAGATTAAGACACCTAACATGAATCCAATTGCAGTTGTTCCGGGTAGTATAACGGAGCCTTGTACTTTCATTTGCCCTGGTCTCTGGCATACTGAGACCCCTCTCGTATACACCGGCATCCTTCTATACCAAGCTACAACAACAACGTTAACACAATACTACAATAATATAACAATGTAATACAACCGTAACAGCCCCTCTCTCCCTCTCTCCCTTACTCTCTATCTATTCTCCTCTTATCCTTGGGACTTACCGAGCGACCTGTTCGCTAACGACATTCTATTTCTTTCTTCTTTGAATGTCGTCAGGTGGTTTAGACCCAGCAGAGATCGAGCCATCTGCAGAAGACTTGGAGCAGTTTGTCGAAGATCCAGCACTTTAGTTCATTGTACACTTTTCCAATCAGTACTTTACATTCCTGTTATGCCACTGTTTAGGCATCTTTTATTCCAGTTGTATTTCCTTTCATGTATTGTACAAAGAATGTTAATAAATAAAAGTTGCTGTTCTTTTTATTTCTTTTCTCTTGTGTACTTATTTTATATTGCTTAGATACGCTTAGCGTATGTACTTCTGAGTATATACGTAGCGTACCTCGTCGCGCCCACTTCGCCGTACACTGGGAAGCGGGGCGTGACAGGTTTTGTTGGTGGCCCATGCAGGTCAGAGCTGTATGAATCCCTATCATGCAGTTCTGGTCTGCGTGAACAACCTATGCAATATAACACAAGAACCAGCAACTAAAACATTCTTTACAATTCATGTTCCTTGAATCTTGCCATTTCATATTCCTTGAATCTTATCATTTCATGTACTTGAATCTGTCCTAACCCAAATTTTTCTTCAGGGTTATGGATTCCCCAAACAACACCAGCACCAACGTCAACAACACACCCTCAGCACTACCTCTCACACCGGCGGTTATTGCGCTACCTACCGAGCAAACAGTGCTACTTGAAGCAATCCGCAGCCTTATCGAGGGACAGCAGCAACTCTTGAACCGTCCCGAGACTGATGCTCCGGGGGTGAAGCAATTCAGGGCTTTACATCCGAAGCAGTTCTCAGGAAAGGGGAACCCACTGGAAGCTGAGGAATGGGCTCAAAGTATCGAGGATGATCTGGCCGCAGCACAAGTGCCAGAAGTCGCTTGGGTCCGTGTAGCGAAACTACAACTCACGGACAACGCTCGCAACTGGTGGAAGGCGGAAGAAAGCCGTCTTGCTCAGCCTATTGAATGGAAAACGTTTCGCGAGAAGTTCGACGCGAAATACTTTCCTGTGACTGCTAGGTTTACCATGGAGCAGCAGTTCATTCATCTACAGCAAGGATCAATGTGGGACAAATCAGTAGATGAATACGACGCTGAATTCACCATGTTAAGCCGATTCGCGGCACACTTGATACCGACGGACGAGATCAGAGCCCGTCGCTTTCAACAAGGACTGGACACGGAGATTCAGGCTGCTTTAGCCATAGGAAAATTTTTGACTCATGAAGATGCTCTAGAAGCTGCCCGCAGTTACGAGGCAGTGATAAAAGCAAGGGGCAGACCTCAGTCTGCAGGAGTCAAACGCCCTGCCAACCAAATGGCAGGTGGAGCCTCTTCCAGGCCATCGTTTGAACCCAGGAGAACTGAAGAAATTTGCCATTACTGCCATAGAAAGGAACACTTGTGGAAGGACTGTAGGCGTGCAAAAGGTCTGTGTCTAATTTGTGGCGCATCCAACCACGGCATTAGAAATTGTCCTTACAACAACAACTCATCTCACACACCCACCAACCACCCGCAGCGGCCAACCATCCAGGCTCCTGCAACTCGTCCTGCACTACCTGCTCCACCATCTGCACAGCCTACTCGCAAATTCCAACAAGCAATGAGGGACATGCCTAGAAGGCAGAGAAACAGGCCTCAAAGGCAGAATGTGCCTCCAGCTAGAAGGAATGTACCACGGCGACAGACCTTCACATTAGAAGCCGTAGAAGCCGAGACTGTTGGTCAAGGTAACACCGGTAAGCCTTTTTCACCCTTGTATCTCTTTGTTATTTTTATACACCACCGATACTACAACCGCTAAACTCCTTTGCACTGTTACACTTTCTTTTTACAAATTTCGAGGACGAAATCTTTATAAGGAGGGTAGAATGTAACAGCCCTAATTTTCTTATACACTTTTTCCTATACAAAATTTTTCAAATATTTTTTTTCAAAAATCCACAAAAAGGTATTTTAGCCTGAGCACAAGATATAGGTAATTGTTTTTTTTTTAATTACTAGCTACAAGAATGTAATAACTCCATTTTTAGTGTACAAGAAAATTACTTTAAATTTAAAGTATACATGGAGTATTTACTCTTGCTGCTATCATTTTAAGTAATTAAATAACACCATAATTACAAGAAGGAGCTTGTAGCTCATTGGTAATACCTTGCACTGCTGAACCAAGCCATCAGAGTTCGAATCTCATGCCCCACATTATTTTTAGATTATTTTTCTTTTAAAATTCTTGGAAGCCCAACAGTCCACAGGACATAACCCCCAAAAGTTGAACCGAACCCTAAAAAGTGAGTATACCAGGAGCTACGTCAGAGGACCCCGCACGCAACGACCACCGGACTCGGCCGGACGGCCGAGTCCCCAAAATGAAAGTTGCGTCTTTTGGCATTCTTTAACCCCCTGTTTACTCCATTTTAATTGATCGGTTCCCTAATTTTAATTACATCTTATTTACTACAAATTTTAATGATTTTTCTTTAATTTTTACAATTTCTTTAAAAATAAAAACCCTTCACCTACCCTACCCTATAAATAGACCCCCTACCCCCTATCCTCTCATCCCAAAACACTAGGTTTACTCTCTCAAAATTTCTACAAGAAGGGTGTACTCGAAACCGAGTTCACGGCGAAGCGCTGACGGAATTCCGGTGACGTTTTTGAATCAACCGGCGACGAAACAACGCCTCGGCCACTCATCTAGTTCCCCTATACTCTTTAGTATAGATCGAAACCCGTAAGTCACATTCTTCCCTTCTTTCTACTTCTCAAAAATACGAACTTATGAAACCCGACGGAAATCGGAACAAACCGATTTCCGATTCGGTTTTTCTATAAAATCTCACTTGTCACCAATTCCATAATACCTAAACTTATTCATGATGACTATTAATCACATAACAATTAATTTGGACAAAGTTTCTCACATGAAATGATAGCTTTTGCAATATCGTATTCTTTTTCACATTAACACCATAATGTTTATTTTTCTTCTTCTAATCAATTCAATCATTCCTAAACATCTTCATCTTGACCATTAAACTTGTAAAAATCAATTTGAATAAGTTTTCACACATGAAATGATAACCTTTTCAATTTACCGTATTTTCACTTTAATACCATGAAGTTTCAATTTCACATTTAACCCCTTAACCTTAATATACATTTAAACTAGAGCACGAGGTAATGACCTACCTCCACACACACGCAAATACAACCCTAAAATGATATCATCAAAACTTAGAATACGATAAAACGAAATTTTCATTAAAATACCATAATCTTCATAAAACCATTCTTAAAGGTTTTAGATTTGTTACACTTTTAAGCAAATATTTCTTACTAGGAAAATACGATAAGTTGTGGACATCGATCGTTTATCTAAACTGACTTTGTGGTGTCTAGGCAAGTGTGTCTAAGGCAAGTGGTTACTTAATTAGGGCCACTACTTGTAGTGGAGAGTCTCCCACTTACCTGGCATTTACCTGGCCGCAATTGGCGGTGAAGAGGCGATTTGAGGTTTCTAACAACTTGTCGTTCAGACCATTTAGAAATAGGCTAGTTGGCTTAGGAAACTGTAGAATCTAAAATACGGAAAACTACACTTTGCAAATAAATACCTTTTATTTTATAAAACCGTTTTCTAAAGGATTAGTATTTTACAATCTTTGCAAAGCGCTGCTACAACCCATCTTTGGGGAACCCGTTCGGGATCGTGCGGTTTATTGCGCACCCTCGGGCTAGTAGTGCGAGATTCAGACCTCCACAAGGAGCATTCGGTCTCGAAACATTTAAAATACGACATCTTAAGAAAATGAGATTTTTGGAATATAAATTATTTATTAAAACTATTTTTGTATAAATATATGTATATTTATCATTTAAATATCTATTTTATTATAATATAAATTTTCCACCTTTTTCTAAAATCACAAAAGAATAAAGATTACACTAAAATACCATGAACTTCAAATAATCAATATTACAGATAAATACCATTATTTATGAAACTAGGATATTTTCATTAGAAATGCCACAACATAAAATCCACAACTCTAAAGACGAAAAATAAATACTTGAGGTGTATTTTGAAAAGTATATAAAAGTATTTTTACATAAAACCCCCTCAAGTTTATAAATTACCCTAAGGACCCTAGCAGTTATAAGACTTCGTTCACATTGCTGATTGTCTGACTCGGGTTTGAGTCTGATTAATCTGACTTGAATATGATTCAAGTCAATCCATAATCTACAAGTTTCCAAGTCAATATTAACACATGAATCCATGAATACAATTATCAGTTTATACAATTTGGCTGAACCGAAACCATGGATATATTCCTTTTACATGATTCTCAGTATTCCATTTACATGTCCCTACGGTTATAACCGTTTCCTGATATAATGGTTTCGGTCGGTCAGTCAATCAATCATACAACCAACACAATTTACAAGATAACAATACAAACAAGACATCGCGGGGTTTAAAGGGTAGATTGGTACGGAATGTGTTAAAGGTGGCACGGGACGGTAAGATTAAGACACCTAACATGAATCCAATTGCTGTTGTTCCGGATTGTATAACGGAGCCTTGTACTTCCATTTGCCCTAGTCTCTGGCATACTGAGACCCCTCTCGTATACACCGGCATCCTTCTGTACCAAGCCACAACAACAGCGTTAACACAATACTACAATAATATAACAATGTAATACAACCGTAACAGCCACTCTCTCCCTCTCTCCCTTACTCTCTATCTATTCTCCTCTTATCCTTGGGACTTACCGAGCGACCTGTTCGCTGACGACATTCTATTTTTTTCTTCTTTGAATGTCGTCAGGTGGTTTGGACCCGGCAGAGATCGAGCCATCTGCAGAAGACTTGGGGCAGTTTGTCGAAGATCCAGCACTTTAGTTCATTGTACACTTTTCCATTCAGTACTTTACATTCCTGTTATGCCACTGTTTGGGCATCTTTTATTCCAGTTGTATTTCCTTTCATGTATTGTACAAAGAATGTTAATAAATAAAAGTTGTTGTTCTTTTTATTTCTTGTCTCTTGTGCTTATTTTATATTTCTTAGATACGCTTAGTGTATGTACTTCTGAGTATATACGTAGCGGACCTCGTCGCGCCTACTTCGCCGTACACTGGGAAGCGGGGTCCTGTGATGTTCCATTTCCGCGATGCCTACTTTAATCCATAATGGATTTAAGCAACTTGCACACCTTCCCGCTGCTCCCACTGTCTACAAAACCTTCCGGCTGATCCATATAAACGCACTCTTCAAAACTTCCGTTTAGAAAAGCCATTTTTACGTCCATCTGCCAGATTTCATAGTCATGGAAGGCAGCAATGGTAAGTAGGATCCGAATGGATTTGAGCATAGCCACTAGAGAAAAGGTTTCATCATAGTCCACACTTGGTCTTTGACGAAAACCTTTTGCAATAAGTCTAGCCTTATAGGTTTCTACCTGTCCATACACACCAATCTTCTTTTGTAGATCCATTTGCATCTAACAGCTTTTACCCCAGGTGGAGCAATATCTAAGGTCCACACTTTATTGGTGTACATGGACTCCATTTCGGATCGCAAAGCATCCAACCATTTTTCAGAGTCCCTGCTGATAATGGCCTGCTTGAAACTAATAGGATCATCTTCTTCCAAGACGCAATCCTCTCGATCCCCGTCTATGAGAAAATCATAGTATCTCTCGGGCGGATGAGAAATCGTACTAGATCTGCTGAGTGGCTAAGATTCGTCGGGTACTACTGAATCTAGCGGTTCCACTAAATCTTCAGTTATAGTTTGTGTTTCTGGAACTTCATCCAGTTCTACCATGCTGTCACTAATGTTTTTTGCAAGAATTTTTTTTCCAAAAATGTGGTGTTCCAAGAAACAATAATCATTTTTTCCTCTGCGTGGTAGAATAGATATCCATTAGAATCCTTTGGGTATCCCACAAACATACACAAAACTGATCGTGTCTCGAGTTTGTCTGGGTTCTGTTTTTAACATAAGCAGGGCAACCCCAATTCTTAACACGTTTAAGATACAAACTCTTTCCACTCCATATTTCATATGGAGTTTTAGGCACGGATTTAGATGGAACTTGATTCAAAAGATGTGCCGCTGTCTGAAGCGCATATCCCCAGAAAGAAAGAGGCAATTCAGCACTACTCATCATGGAGCGAACCATATCCAATAGGGTACGATTCCTCCGCTCCGATACACCGTTGATTTGTGGTGTATATAGAGGAGTAAGCTGAGAGAGAATTCCATTCTCTTTTAGGTATTCTAGGAATTCCGTGCTTAAGTACTCCCATCCTCTATCAAATCTAAGGATCTTGACACTTTTTCCAGTCTGGCTCTCCACTTCGTTTCTATATTCTTTAAATTTCTTAAAAGTTTCAGATTTGTGTTTCATTAGATACACATATCCGAACCTAAAGAGATCTTCAGTGAATGTGATGAAGTACGAGAACCCACCCCTTGCATGTATAGACATCGGACCACATACATCACTGTGTATGAGTCCCAAAAGCTCTGCTACTCTTTCTCCGTGTCCAGGGAATGGAGATTTGGTCATCTTTCCCTTGAGACAAGACTGACAAGTTTCAAAGGATGAAAATTCGAACGTATTCAAATATCCATTTTTATGCAACTTACTTAGTCTTTTCTCTCCGATATGACCAAGTCTACAATACCATAAGTAGGATTCTTTCACTTCTGAACTCTTCCTCTTGCGTGTGTTTTGTATAATGAAAACTGTGTTTCTATTAAGAAACACAGTGTACCTTCTGCAACTAATACCTGATTAAGGTAATGGTCATGATATTTTTATCAAGAACAAACTTATATCCATCTTTATCAAGTAAAGAAACTAATATGATATTATAAACCATGGAAGGTATAGTAGCAATTGTTCAAAATCATAGTATTGCCACTTGGCAATGCTAGGTGATATTCACCGACGGCAGCAGCATCAACTTGTGCTCTGTTCCCTACTCCAAGGGACATATCACCAGGTCTAACCGTCCTACTTTTTCTTAGTCCCTGCAATAAATTACAGATATAAGATCCTGATCCGGTATCTAGTACCCAGGAGGTAGGACTGACCGAAAAATAGTTCTCAACAACAAGAACATCTGAAGGAGATGCAATAAGATGCTTCTTCTTCATTGGGGTTATTAAGGAATTCATGCAATCCTCTTTCCTTTGCTCACTCTTATGATTGTTGTCATAAGTTAGAGCCGAACCGACATTCCCCAGCCCCGAATAAGAATTCGGATCGGTCAAGCGATACATTTTATTCTCTTGATTAGGGCGTGAATTGGTTGCTACGTGGAGAAAGAGAAAAGAAACACTTAGCGTGCGCTCTTGAAAGATTAGATTGGTTATTAGTTTATCTAATCAGGATGGCTCTCACAGTTTCCTCGAATTATTCTTCAAACCCTAAAAGAAGAACTAGTCAGGATTAATCGCACGTCACAATACTTGCTTAACCTTTAGGCCAGGCTAGTGTCGGTACTTCGATGGAGGTTTTCTAATGCTTTCGCGAAGTTCCTTAATTACATAACCTCTTTTCCCTGAAGGCGTAGCCCCGTTAACATCGTTCTAGACACCTACTTGGTTTATAGCATTGATTGTTAAGTAAAAAATCTCCCAAGAGTAATCCTACTCATCAGTGGGATTATGATCCAACTATCATTGTGTGATAAACTAGATGGAAGCCATTCTAGTCACCACACTCCAGAAGATATGCGACACCAACAAGTTTCATGTATGTTTTGTTGGGTTACGGCAGCGCCCCAGCCATCAAACCGTGGCCAAATGCGGAACAAAAATTTTCAAAACCGGCGCTACCATTACCTGATACCCGGATCTACCCTAAACCCTATACTAGCAAACATATAAAGAGGAGTTAGATGGTTATACCGAATGAACCAAGTCCTTTGGGTCTTCAACTATCATCCCAAGCTCCTAGTGGTTGCGGATTGAGTTTGGTTGCCGGTCTTCCTCCATCTACGATGATCCACATGAGGGAAACGGCGCAACCTTCAACCTCGCCAAACGAGATAACCGACGCTC
The DNA here is from genome assembly GCA_030015575.1 of Agapanthus africanus. Lineage (NCBI taxonomy): Eukaryota > Viridiplantae > Streptophyta > Magnoliopsida > Asparagales > Amaryllidaceae > Agapanthus > Agapanthus africanus. Next base: position 549,293,701 of record JASDDO010000022.1, read on the forward strand.
CAAGGTTGCAAGTAATGGAGAGTGAAGGTGTAGGAATGTGTCACTATAATTTTTCTCTCATCATAGTTTCTCCATGAGCAACCATAGAAGATCAAGAGGAGGTGATGAAACATATGGCATGAGCAACTAAAGAAAAATGGCCAAGTGTTTTCTCCAAGTGAGAATGAATTAATGAAGCAAGTCAAGAAAAACTGAAACATGGCCATATAAAGAATGAGGCTGCCTCTCTCTCTCATGCACACAAAAATATCTCATCTCATTTTTCCAATAAACAAATGTGTGCCATACCTCTCTACATGCCAAGTCCATGCTCATGCCAACTCACCCTCCACCTCATTTGTAAAACAAATGATTTTCTAAAAAGAAAATAAAATAATGAGGTGTCAAATCTTCTAGAAGCTATTCCGTATAAATAAGGAATACTTCCCGGTATACGTATTGAAATACATATACGCGTATTTGTACAAAATACGAATAGCCAAGAGAGAAAATGAATAGTGAATAATAATACTAGAATACATATATATAAATTATTAAATCAAAACTTGATTTAATAATCCGGCTTAATCTTTAGCCGCTAGTATTATCGACCGTCCAATTAAAGTCTGTGCAGCCTATACACATATTTAATCGAATACCTGTATATACCAACATACGTCATCTACACCATATCGCCTGAACCGTAAAAACCCTATGTGTGGCACTCTAAAGACTCGTCAATACGCTGGCAGTGGGTTTAACCACAAGCACGTCAACGACACTAGCTGTACGTAACGACTACCCAGGTATTGAGCGAAAGGAAGGCCGACGAGCAAACTCATCCAAACCCCTACTGAGCCTGACAGTGACAACATCCGTGCAGTCTGGTCTGTTCGTCTAAAAGTATCGCATATCGAGTCTAGGGTGTGGATAAAGTCAAACCCCTAATAACACGACATTTAGTGTCAGCATGAAACCCATCACCACCTGAGAAACTATCGACACTGTATCGGTAATTCTCGTCTACCCCGGCCGAGGATTTCTGGTGATGGCCACCCGTGCACAACGCGATATCAACCCCTAATACCAGGAGAGGCAAATCCCCGACGATCCACTCACTGCCTCCATATGGGTCGAGACTGTACCCAACTAAAACATGTTTGCACGACTCTTTTGAGCCGTGGTAGGGTATTAATCAAAGCACAGTGGGAACTCACACGAGACAAATAACTATCTCAGGCTGACAGACTAACCTGTACACATGTCACCTGTGAACTGCCATCTGACAATAGGTATAATACCCTCTGGCAGGTTCTCGGCGAGTCCGTACAGTGTACTCATAACCCAATGAGCACATGTATACTATCTTAGGTGAACAAACAAACACCAATGTCTTATGAGATCTGGCCACCGCCCCTCATCGGGGTCTCGATCAGTATACACTAGTCTACACTGGAGTATCGATGCCCAGTCTCGAAACTCCTATGACTAGGAACATTTAAGGATTTTCTTATAGACTCCCAGCTCCCGTATATATGATTGCCATCATAATGCTGGTAGTCAAGCAAGAATCCTATGGGCTCTATCAACATGCAACAGTGATGATAAAGACAAACCAGATAGCATACTATCATCTCGAGTAAGACTGTTCTACCAGTATAGGTCCTCCCTCAATCATCGTAATCACCTGCTTGCGACTACGATAATTTTCTTGAGGGCACTATAGCCAACAATCTCCCACTTGCACTTAAGGCCAATTATTGCGGTGTCGCATACTCACAACTCGTGTGATACTAAACACCCAACTTCTCTACTAAGCAGTTTCGCAAAGCTTGTTTGTAAAACTATTGTGTTCGAGAAATAGCCTTAGTGAGTAGATCCGCTCCAGTGTTTCTATCTTTATCTCTCTAACGTTAAGTTACTTAACTAACGGTAGAGTGATGGCTGGACTAGCGCGGGTGCAAAACATATACAACATCTACTAGTATATATATAAATATATATAACATTCGTCCCAGGCATGATATAATCAACATCATTGATCAATCAACAAGCAACACAGAATGGTGGATAATTTTGGAGCCTCGGGTTTCATTTGAACCGCAAATAAAGCCGGACGTTCCTGGTCGTGTGGATAGCCCGTGTAATGAAAACCTGGAACCCGACAAGCGCAGCAAGTTACCCGCCAATCCCAAAAGTGAGGCAACCCCAATCAACAAAGTGAATGGGCCACTCATCACTTCACGGGACGGTAACTTGAGCGCCCCTCCGTGGGTGTAACGACCGTGTTTTCTAATACCTAATAAAATATATTTTATTTAATTTTCTAGTATCAAGTAGTTATTTACGTGTTTCATTGATAGAAAAATATTTTTTATTTTTTTAAAAAAGTAATGTTAGTAATTTTCAAAGCATTGAAATATAATTACAGGAATTTTCTAAAATCTATTTATATTTTTCTAGGCTCAAAATGTTTTAATAAAATTTTATAATGTCTTAAAATAATTTTCATATTTTTATTATCACTTAACATAATTATTTCGTAATTAAAATATTTCCAAGGATAAAATAGTTTTTTAAATAATTATGCTAATTAACAAAAATCATAGATATGGAAGTTTTGTTTAGTTTTAACCCAAAATCATTTTTATACTAAAGATAACAATAAAATATATTTTCTTAAATTTTTCCATAATTTTCCCGTATTTTAAACTATTTTTAACAATTTTTGGAAATAAATGCAGTTTTAAAAATAATAAACAGTATAGACACCTTTAGAGAGGGTGACTCCATTACCTGCAGGTACACCACCATGTCAGGAGTCGTCCATTCTAAAACACTTTAGAATAGTGTCAAGTACCCAAATTGGGACACTTCCCAAATCTAGATCTAAAACCATAGATCTAGTAACCAGAAACCCTAATATTATATCCATGTCCTATGTGGAGAAACAACTGTGTGACAATCACAGTATAACCGATCGTAGTATAGGAATTTCACTTCCTATAAAGTGCATGTCATCCCAAATACCAGGACATCACACCCTACTACTTTCTCACCAGATCCATCTCCTATTCTGATGAAGTCAAAGCCTGTGACTGTCATATCAAAAATAGATGACCTATTTCCGCTATACCTGCTTTAGTTTATAAATAGTCATAAGCTACTTGCCCTCTATGCTTCCGCTGCTCCCACTGACTACAACAACCCTCAGGCAGAGTCATATACACGTGCACTTCTAAAGCTAGTTTAGAACGACGCTCTACTCATCCTCCTGCCGGGTCTCATAGTCTAGAACAGCAGCAATGGCAAATTTGGGTAGACAAGAACCTTCCTGTCACCATCTCTGAGAAGACCGAAGTACCCCTCGGGTGCCTGAGGTTACAAACCAAATCTGCGGAGTGGCTAATGGAATGTCAAATCCAATCGAATCCTCAGGTTCTATTAAATCTTTAGTGATCGTTTGTGGTTCTGGAATCACTTCCAGTTCTACCATACTCCCACTTTTGTTTTCTGAAAAAATCCATTTTACTAAAACTGTGGCGAGTCAAGAACAATATCACTATTGATCTTCCTGATGGTAAAAAGTTAACCCTCGTCAAAACCCGGGATAACCCACAAACTGCCATTACTGAAACGTGCCTCGAGTTTATTCGAATTCTGGTTTTAAGCATCAGCCGGACAACTCCATATACCTTAATATCGTTAAAATATAAATTGAAACAAAAACACTAATTTAATTGGAACCGGATTCAAATCATGCAGCAGTCTCCAGTGCATATGAACCAAATAGAATGAGGCATATCAGCATTACTCGTCAAGGAGTGCATCCATATATGAGTAACCTGAAAAAGAAGCAAGTTCTCAAAAACCGTTACTATCAACGGAATACCAAACACAAGTATCTACATCTTCGACTACCTCGAAGAATCCTGATACTTCTAACAAATGGTTCTCTACTTTATTCTTATACATATAACTTCTCAATATCTGAACCTTGCATTTCAACGAAATACTTGTCCAGAACTGGAGAAGTCATGAGTAAACAGAATATAGTACGGGTACCAACCCCTTTGTCCTAATGGACACCGGACAACATACAATACTTTGTACAAGTCCCCTGAGTTCGATAACTCAAACCTTGTGCGTCGTAAGTTGAAAACTGTACTATGGTTAAAAAGAATTACACCGCTGTTGAATGCACCATACCTAACCACCAACTGATATAGATAAATGTCACAGACATAATTTCAAAAATTTATATCTCACTTTATAAAATAAACGAACAGATATATCAGTTTGAAATTGGTGCATAACAACGGATATTCAAAACCCAAAATTTGCCGTCAGGAAAAACCCAGATGATTTCCTCAAATATCACTAATTACAACAAATTTCGATATAATGAGGATCTAATCACCCAATTCCCAATATCTTACTCCCACTCACCATCTTTAATAACATACAGATGTGAGAAACAGATCTGGTAAATACATACCTTGGAGTTAGATTCCAATTGGGAAAACAGTTTTCAATTAACATTGCACAGTAAATATGAAACATGAAAATGTTTCGAAGGGGTTAACCTGGTATTCCTAGTAACGCATCTTCCACCATCCTAATTCATAACAGTAACCATATACTTACCTACCCTCACTTCAATCCCTTTATTATGTCTTTACTTATTACCTTCTGTACACCTTCTTTAGGCTAATTGGTTTTCTTCCTACCCTACCCTTCGGCACCAGCCTAAGGTTTAAAAGAAGACTATCCAATAAGCGTAATAGGTGTACACTCCTTATTCCAGGAGCCCTCGCAACCTGAGAGAAGGTAATGGGAAAAGACATCTGAATAATCCTATTCTATTTCTCCTGAACCGGAAACCATCCTCGAATCTGGAATGAATTCCTTTGAGTTCGTATGTAACTATACGATGGCATGTCTAAGCATTATGGACGTTCGTAGTGATACAAAGTGTTCTAGAGAAATCCAAAGTGGATGTGGGAGTGGCAGGGGTATACATGGCTTTGTCGTGAATGATAGCAGTCGCAATTTTCTTTGCCGTTATTCTAATCCCTTTATTATGTCTTTACTTATTACCTTCTGTACAACACACTTAGGCTACTTGGTTTTCTTCCTTCCCTATCTTTCGGCACCTGCCTATGGTTTGGAAGAAGACTATCCAATAAGCGTAATAGGTGTATACTCCTTATGCCAGGAGCCCTCGCAACCTGAGAGAAGGTAACGGGAAAAGACAACCGAATAATCATATTCAATCTCTCCAGAACCAGAAACCATCCTCGAACTGGAACAAGTTCCTTCGAGTTTGTATGTAACTATACAATGGATATCTCCAATAGAAGTGGATGTTGGTAGTGATACGGGGTGTTCCGGAGAAATGCAAAGGTGATATAGAAGTGTCAATGATATATGTGACACCGTGACATTCCAAAAGCCAAAATGTTTTAAGAAGGTTCGGTTAACTTGGTTCATGAGTTTTAGTCAAGGGTCGGGCCATGGTCGCTGCCAAAAAGAGAGAGAGAAAAGAAACACTCAGCGTGCACTCTAACCTAGATCAGAATGGTTAATCATTTTATCTAATCAGGATGGCTCCCACTGTTTCCTCGAATTCTCCTCCAAACTCAAAAGAATAATTAGTCGGGATCATCTAAAATCACCCGAGGAGTAAACCTACTCATCAGTGGGAATCGGGATCCAACTATCATCGCATGATAACTTGATGGGATCCACTCAAGTCACCACACTCCAGAAGGTATGCGCATGCCTGGCAAGTTTCCTGTATGTTTGAAACTCCCGATGTGATTTTTACCCCAAACGACTTATGACCTTGACTAGGTCAACATATCATAAGTCGCAAGTCAAGTTCAACCCGTCATTATCTTGGATTAATTAGACCCACTCGTACGAAGCCTTGACTAGGTCAAAATGATCGTACGACTGTCCTAACCAATCGCATATCCATGCAACAAAAAAGTACTACAGAGCTACCGAACACTACGCCTTGACTAGGTCAACACACGTAGCACGAATACTAAGCAATACTTGTCTGAAATGACGGAGGGCTACGACTGGTTTTTGGCAAAAAACCTTTAACGTAATGAACTTGATATCGTTGAAGGAATCCAAGTGGTTTTACAAATATATAGTGGCGAAAACTTTTGCTAAAGAGGTCACTCCCGGTGAAGAGATCTCGGCTTTTTCCTCATCGAATAAGGTGCAGGATATTCCAAACTGAATACTATGATGCAAAGCAAAAGAATCGACTGTAGTAAAGTTATTACATTGACCCAAACTATTGCCCAAGGGGTCACTCCCGATGAAGGGATCTCGGCCCTTGCCTCGTCGAATGAGGTGCAGGATATTACCAATCAAATACCACTGTGCAAAGCAAAAGAAAACATCTGTTTTTAAAAAACTTGGTTCCAACAACATTAAATAGGTTTATTTTCTTTGCATTGATCAGAATCAACGCAGTCCCATCAATTAATCACACCAGAAAAGAACGAAAATATGATGTACGTATATGCCATCCGCATTCGCCATTGGGTCTCGTCATCACTTGTTAGGTTACTTAGCTAACGACAGAGCGGGGAATGGACTAGCACGGGTGCAAAACATATACAACATCTACTAGTGTGTGTGTGTGTGTGTGTGTGTGTGTAAATATATATAACAATCGTCCCAGGCATGATATAAAGAAACATTACAGAATCTCAGCCAAGCAACACATAGTGGTGGATAATACTGGAGCCCCAGGTATCACTTGAGCCGCAAATGAGACCCGACGTTCCTCTGTCGTGTGCATAGCCTGTGCAATGAAAACCTAGACCCCTACGAGTGCGGCAAGTTACTCGCCAATCCTAGAAGCGAGGCAACCCCAATCAACAATGTGAATGAGCCAACCAGCACTTCACGAAATCCGGTAACTTGGGCACCCCTCCGTGGGTCAACCTATACCACCTACAAGTGCGGCGAATAGCTCGCCAATTCTAAAGTAAGGTCCCCTCCGTCTCAACGCCATGAGATGCGGACCCGTTGCCCTCTAGAACCCGGCTATTCGTGCACTCCACCGCGGGGTAATCCTAGTACAGAAAAGAAAATAATATATACAAGGGTGACATCGACCTCAACCCGGTCGTGCCCAAAAAAAATAATATACAAACAGGCAGTGATGGCAGTCCACATGTCGGACGCTCGCCCCGCAATATCAAATGTACAAATGAACTGTACTAACATTGCACCCAAGCTATCCACCATGACGATCCAGCCACAATACAGCACAACACAGAACATCAACATAAATGTCACGTTCGCAAACTCGTCTAAAAGAATATATAGAAATTAGATGAGTTGTACCGCTCAAATGACATTCACGGTCACAGATAGTAATGCATGTAATGTAAACATTTAAACAGTGTTAAATTATCGACTTCGAAACATCCCGAATTTCCCCTGAACAATAGATAACAAAATTTCCAAAGTGGGCAAAACAAACAATACCACTGAACCAATATTCCAGAGACTAGACCACACCCAAAACATGAAGTCCCAACTCATGAAATTGGCCGGCCGGATCAGAATTTTTGTACATGTGACCGGTCCAAAATGGGTGGAATGGGTTCGTATTTGGGGAGTGTTCTAGTGTTCATACTAGCAGTCTTCTGCAGTTGCATAAATTTTTTTTGAAGACTTTAAAAATTGACAGAAACTGGAATATGCAGTGCACTGTTTCGGGGTTGTTTCGGTTTCGATACTTTAACATTGTCTAAAACTGCTAGCTAAGGGTTGGCTCTGATACCATGTTGGGTTACGGCAGCGCCCCGGCCATCAAACCGTGGCCAAATGCGGAACAAAAAATTTCAAAACCGGTGCTACCATTACCCATTGCCCGGATCTACCCTAAACCCTATACTAGCAAACATATAAAGATGAGTTATATGGTTATACCGAATGAACCAAGTCCTTCGGGTCTTCAACTATCATCCCAAGCTCCTAGTGTTGCGGATTGAGTTTGGTTGTCGGTTTTCCTCCATCTACGATGATCCACCTGAGAGAAACGGCGCAAGTTTCAGCCTCGCAAAGCGAGGCAACCGGCGCTCCAAGGTTGCTAGCAATGGAGAGTGGAGGTGTAGGAATGTGTCACTATAATATTTCTCTCACCACAAATTCTCCATGAGCAACCATAGAAAATCAAGAGGAGGTGAAGAAACAAATGGCATGAGCAACTAAAGAAAAATGTCTAAGTGTTTTCTCCAAGTGAGAATGAATGAATGAAGCAAGTCAATAAAAACTAAAACATGGCCATGTAAAGAATGTGGCTGCCTCTTTCTCTCATGCACACAAAAATATCTCATCTCATTTTTCCAATAAACAAATGTGTGTCATACCTCTTTGCATGCCAAGTCCATGCTCATGCCAACTCACCCTCCACCTCATTTGTAAAACAAATGATTTTCTAAAAAGAAAATCAAATATTGAGGTGTCAAATATTCTAGAAGCTATTCCGTATAAATACGGAATACTTCCCGGTACACGTATCGAAATATATATACGCGTATTCGTACAAAAATACGAATAGTCAAGAGAGAAAATGAATAGTGAACAATAATACTAGAATACATATATATAAATACATATATATAAATTATTAAATCAAAACTTGATTTAATAATCCGGCTTAATCCTAAGCTGCTAGTATTATCAACCGCTCGATTAAAGTCTGTGCAGACTGTACACATATTTAATCGGACACCTGTATGTACCAACATACGTCATCTACACCATATCGCCTGAACCGTGAAAACCCTCTGTGTAGGACTCTAAAGACTCGTCAATACGCTGGCAGCGTGTTTAACCACAAGCACGTCAGCGGCACTAGCTGTACGTAACGGCTACCCAGGTATTGAGCGAAATGAAGGCCGACGAGTAAACTCATCCAAACCCCTACTGAGCCTGACAGTGACAATATCTATACAGTCTGGTCTGTTCGTCTAAGAGTATCGCATAACGAGTCTAGGGGGTGGATAAAGTCAGACCCTTAATAATGCGACATTTAGTGTCGGAATGAAACCCATCACCACCTGAGAAACTATCGATACTGGATCGGTAATTCTCGTCTACCCGGGCCGAGGATTTCTGGTGATGGCCACCCGTGCATAACGCGGCATTAACCCCCATTACCGGGAGAGGCGAATCCCCGACAATCCGCTCACTGCCTCCATGTGGCTCGGGACTGTACCCAACTAAAACATGTTTGCACGACTCCTTTGAGCCGTGGTAGGGTAGTAATCAAAACACAGTGGGAACTCATATGATACAAATGACGATCTCAGGTCGACAGACTAACCTGTACACATGTCACATAGGAACTGTCATCTGACAATAGGTATAATACCCTCTAGTAGGTTTCCAGCGAGTTTTTCCAGTGTACTCATAACCCAATGGGCACCTGCATACTATCTAAGGTGAATAAACTAACACCAATGTCTTGTGAGACCTGGCCACTGCCCCTCGTCGAGGTCTCGATCAGTATACACTAGTCTACACTGGAGTATCAATGCCCAGTCTTGAAACTCCCATGACTAGGGACATTTAAAGATTTGCTTATAGAACCCCATCTCCCATATATATGATCGCCATCATAATGCTGGTAGTCAAGCAAGAATCCTATGGGCTCTATCAACATGTAATAGTGATAATAAAGACAAACCAGATAGCATACTATCATCTCGAGTAAGATTGTTCTACCGGTATAGGTCCTCCCTCAATCATCATAATCACCTGCCTGCGACTACGATAATTGCCTTGAGGGCACTATAGCCAACAATCTCCTACTTGCACTTAAGGCCAATTATTGCGGTGTCGCATACTCACAGCTCGTGTGATACCAAACACCCAACCTCTCTACTAAGCAGTTTCGCAAAACTTGTTTGTGAAACTATTGTGTTCGAGAAATAGCCTCAGTAAGTACATCCGCTCCAGTGTTTCTATCTTTATCTCTTTAACGTTAAGTTACTTAACTAACGGTAGAGCGGGAGATAGACTAGCGCGGGTGCAAAACATATTCAATATCTACTAGTATATATATAAATATATATAACATTCGTCCCAGGCATGATATAATCAACATCACAGAACAATTAACAAGCAACACAGAATGGTGGATAATCTTGGAGCCTCGGGTTTCATTTGAGCCGCAAATAAAGCCCGATGTTCCCGGTCGTGTGGATAGCCCGTGCAATGAAAATCTGGACCCCTACAAGCGCGGCAAGTTACCCGCCAATCTCAGAAGTGAGGCAACCCTAATCAACAAAGTGAATGGGTCACCCATCACTTCACGGGACCCGGTAACTTGAGCGCCCCTCCGTGGGTGTAAAGACCGTGTTTTATAATACCTAATAAAATATCTTTTATTTAATTTTCTAGTATCAAGTAGTTATTTACGTGTTTTGTTGATAGAAAAATATTTTTTATTTTTTTTAAAAGTAATGTTAGTAATTTTCAAAGCATTGAAATATAATTAAATGAATTTTCTAAAATCTATTTATATTTTTCTAGGCTTAAAATGTTTTAATAAAATTTTATAATGTCTTAATAATTTTCATATTTTTACTATCAATTAACATAATTATTTCGTAATTAAAATATTTCCAAGGATAAAATAGTTTTTTAAATAATTATGCTAATTAACAAAAATATTAGATATGGAAATATTGTTTAGTTTTAACCCAAAATCATTTTTATACTAAAGATAATAATAAAATATATTTTCTAAAATTTTTCCATAATTTTCCCGTATTTAAACTATTTTTTACAATTTTTGGAAATAAATGCGGTTTAAAAAATAATAAACAGTATAGATTTTAATTTATATATATATAATCTTCTTGATCCTGGACCGTTGGATACAAGATCCAACGGCCCAGAATCATCGGCGGTGCCCACGTGGTGGGGACTACGCGAAAACGCGTGGTTTCCATACGCGGACGCGTAGCGCGTGGTGGTGGCCTCTGGGCTGTTGGATCAAGATCCAACGACTGGGAGAGGCTAGCGGCGGCGCAATCATCAGCAGAATCATTGGCAATCATTGGGCATGGATTTTGTGAGGATTTTAACAGATTTTTGGATTTTATGGTTGGGGAAAAGACCCTGTAAATAGAGACCTTCAGATACCGATTTCTCTCACCTCAGAACTCCGAAAATTCTAAAAAAAATACCCACGCCTTCGTATCGACGACGTTGAAGCTGTGGTTCCAACCAATAATCGAGGAAAAATCCAAGCGCTGAGCTATTAAGGATTTAGTACGAGCCTACGTTTTCGACTCATCGACAACCAACTCTAACCAAAGATAGGATCCACCTCTCTCCACTTGTCACCTTCTTTCTTATAATGATCTTAGTTTCAAGTCCAAATCCCCAACCTCAAATTAAAATGATGTTAAAAATATTTCTGCATGCCCATTTTGGTACCTTTTAATGATAATAATTTTAACCCCTGTTTAAAATGGCTTCTTTAATGACCTCTATATGCATGAATATTGCACCCTCATCCTACATGAAATATGATATGTTTAAACTTATAACTCAATGGGTATCAATTCACCCCTTACATACTCACACATACCCATACTACCTATGAGATCCCGAAATAGGTTACTTCCACAAAATACCCTCATTTTATTAAAATGTTGTATATATTTAAAATACCCATATGAGATAAGATCGTTTTGAATAAATAATTTTAGACACTGAAGCGAGATATTTTTACTTGCACTCTTATCCGCTAATTTACCTCAGTTTTGTTAAAATACCCTACCTTTTAAAGAGGGGATAACGCTAATCTAAATACTTGTGCTATAGTTTTTCAACTTAACCCCATTCACTTAGAAGAGAATGTTTTTAGTATAATTTTCTCAGCCTATTAACCAAAGTTTAATAAGATACCCTAATAGGGGAATGTTTTACCTGAATCACCCTGTGGTTACTAGACAATCGTCCCTGAAAAGGATACAAATCCTGCCGCCCATGTGCAGCGGTTGTTAACGCGGAGTTGTTCTCGTAGAATATCACCTATAATAAAATACCCTAATTAAACAGGGTAATATTTTACGTAAATAACTCATGGTTGATAGGCAATCGTCCCTTAAAAGGACACAAATCATACTGCCCATATGCAGCGGTTGCCAACACGAACGTATTTTCTAAAATGTTACCTCAAATTTAAAACACCGTAAGTTTATAAAAATTATTAATTACAATAAAATATCTCAATCCATCCTGAAAAGATATAATTTTATTTAAATACCTTGACCTTTACTAAAAGGCTATTTCCAACAAAAAAACCATAACCCTTATAACGATATTTTTCAAAAAGATTATCAACAACTTTATTAAAAGAAAATTTTCAAATAAATACCCTAACCTTTTATTAAAATGATATTTTCTCAGGAAAATACTATGGGTTTCACAATGATAAATATTCCAAATATCATGGTTTTCTTATAAACAATATATATCATTAAACGTTATCATCTTTTATTAACTAAGCATTCTATAAAATGATATGAAACACCTTACAAACTTAAAAAGATAACAAGATAAAATGAGTGGTTGTGGAAGACCGTATTAAAAGAGATCAACTGTTTGATTACAAGTTTATGAAATACATGTCACATGATACGGTTAGGGTTAGAATGCGCAGACCTAGGTATAGAATACTTATATATGAGGATCCTTGCAATCAGGGTGAACAGTCCAATATGTGGACAACTACTAACCCGATATTCGGAAGAATACTAACCTCACTTTGGGGGTGAATAGTCCAATATGCGGACAAATACTAACCTGATATTTGAGCGAAAACTAACCCTACTTGAGGGCGAATGATCCAATATGTGGATGACATACAATGTGGAAATTCCATACCTAGATGTATACGCATTAACTCTAATTCGTCAAAACCTTTATACTGAACCACGAGGATGAGTAGTTTGATTAGGTAAGAAGATGTGGAACTCGCATTCCCCTACTACTCGATCATGATCCCAGAAAGTGAAACCGTACATTTCACTTCCCCAGTTGTTGTTCCATGGCCACAACGGAATAATCGCGAGTATCTGGATCCTTATTTGACAAACTAAAACGATTATAATACTTAGTAGATACATATTGATGCTCACCACTAAACTTACATAATATCATGTGCTATACCCATATATTACTTTATCTACCTTTCTTTATGAGACCGGAATTATTCAGTATCTTGGATGTGGATATTTTGCCAGTTTTGACTTGTTGTTTATTATGGAACTGAAGGGTAGAAATACCTGTACACTTGAGTGATATTTACGCTAGATAAAACTCCATCGTAGTCATGGGACACCTTTCGGGGATGTTCACGCTACCGCATTAATTGCCACCTCAGGCATGAGTGCCAGCTCATACTGTTTCCATCTAGTTATGGGATACCTCAAGGATACAAGTTGATCATCACTGAAAACTGCATTTTAATACCGCTCATTCGTTATCTCTTTTGTTATATATCGGTGCTATTAATCAGTGTCTGCTCTGTAATTACAGTTTACAGGTATTCGTGATAAATTACTGGAAACACATTCAAAATCATGGATATATCGTTTGTGAGTCACACTGCAACCGGAACTGAAAACCGACCGATATCCTAAGAGTTCGTTTGAAATAAATTGATGTGTACACACTTTTTGTATAAATGGTCCAACACAAAGCAAGTGTACACACCAAACTCTTGGGCTAGGACCATGATGGGGCAGCCATGAATCATGATGCAAGTGGCATGGTGTGATGTGCATTAATGGTGCATTTATTGCATAAAGTGTGGATGTGTTGTAAAGACAACATCTCCCTCCAATTCTCTGCATACAAACAAGGTGAAATAAGATCAAGCAAACAACATCAGAGGCTTATTGGAGTGCACACAAACCCACACACCCAATACGAGCCTACCTCCTCGGAAATTACCCGGCGACTTACCCATGGATTCCGGCGACGCCAACCCACCTCCTCCTGTGGGCCCCATCTTTCTTCTGTGCCTCCCTTGCTGCCACTTAGGATTACTTTTATTGTTTATTTAATTCTCTTTTGAGCCTATAAATACAGATCAGTGGGCAAGGGAAGGAGGCTACCATGTATATACCACTTCTCTTTTTCATAATTTTGTTTTGCTTTGTTTTTGTTTAGCTTGAGGGTGAGTGTGCTTCATCTTGGTTTCTTCATCTTCTTCCCTCTTGAAGCTCTCTTTGGAGAGCTTGATTAAGGAGGTTGAACAAGTCACCAAATCTTTTATCTTGTTCTCAAGTGATTAATACATTGTTGTTTCTTTTATATACTTGCTCTCTTTTCTTGCTTTCTTTTCATTATGCTTAACTAATTCTTTATTTTGGTTGTGGTGTGGGTGAAGAAGTGAGATGAAAGGCTTTGCTTCCTCCACCTCTTGTTTATGTTTCATGCGCTTAAATTACATTTTGTGTTAAGGTTGCTAAGCTAGGATATGGTATGTTGTGATAAAGAGTTTGACAAACTCTTTGTTTCATATACTATATACCTTCACAAACCCTTAGCAAACTCAACACCAATATCTTTTGCTCTCACTAACCTCTTTGTGTTTTCATTGTTGCGGTATGCTTGCAAAACCTCGTGTTTAGTGTTGATACCCCAAGCGCGGACATACAAATGGTAAGTGACCAAAACGGACTCGTTTCGTGCTTTGCGGCGAATGTCGGACTTTGACGGATTGTGCTCCGCAACCGCGTTGACAAGTCGTGCGTCATGCCGGAATCAAGGTAAAGCCGGACAACTCATAACCAAGGGAGCGTAGAGGTAAACGTCGCGATTTAAGCTTCCGAACCAAGCCACAACCATTTCTTCCTTCCACTTGTTTTCTTGCTTTTCTTGTTTTCATATTCTTTCCTATTTTTGTGACACAACTCCAATTCGTTAATTTGTTAACCTTAAACAACGATACATAATACTCAATTCCCTGCGGATCGACCCGTGCTTGTCGGCTCGCTACAATGCGTCGTGCACTTGCGGTTATAAATATTTAAAACGAGAACGATCTTGTGCGCGCATTCCGTTTTCCATAAAAACGCATCCATTTCCAAAACATACGTGTTTACGCGCGCGGGCATTTCCCAACACGAGTACATCCAACAGTCAATTCCATCAATACACACCTTGTTTAACTTGATCTAACTCTGAGACTGAATACCCGATTGACCTGACTTGAACTTTACTCACATACACCTCATACAACATACTCATATTCATATATATCTCTGTCAACATGTCTTAATTGTATACCCATCATACCTTTATACCCATATACATCATATACATTATATTTATATACACCGGTTCGTTTCTATACCTTTACTTCCTTATGAGGCAATCCTATCCGACTGTAACTCGTTGACGGACTTTCCTTTTCTCTCTCTATCTTTGGAATGTCTGTTAGATGAGAACGAGTTTTATGACGAGGATCAAGGTGTGGAGCCAACAAATGAAAATTACACAGACTTGACGACGGAAGATTAGTTAGTTTCAATTTTTGTTGTTGCCCACATGTTTATAGCTTTTGTTTCTCCTCCGATGTAATTAAACTACTTAGTTTATTTTACTCTTTCTCTTAGGATGTAATAAAGTTTGGTTAATGGAAACAAATGCCTTTCGCTTTTATTATTTTTGTTTTGGTATACATCCTGCATGTTAGATATTCATACGCTTAACGTAGCTGTATTGAATAGACCACCTTCAATACAGTTAGGTTGCGGACCATACCACGTCATCTTTCACCTATTTTGGGATGCGGGTCATGACAGGTTTTAGTGGTGGCCCATGCAGGTTCTCTTTTGTACTAAAATGAAACCGTTAACTGACTTATTATATTTGTGAATCTCATCTATTTATACCTATTTCATAATTTTCCTATATCCCTTGTCCCTTCCTTGACATTCTGTACCCTGACCATGGCCTTCCTTTCAGGTCATGGCAAATCTTTCCGATGGGGATGACATGTCAGATATTGCTTTTGAAGCTATATTTAGAGATTCAGACGACAAAGTCGTAGACTCTCAGGCGGTTATTCCTGACAGCAACTCGGAAGACGAAGAAGTCGATGCTGCAACTCCGGAGCCTATGATGGCCAATAACTCTGAAGATGAAGAAGAAGATCCTATAGAAGATGAGCATATAGAGGAAGGGCTAGAAAAAGAGGCTCGTGCGGCGGAAGAGAATCCTATGGAATGTGATCTTGATGGGGAGGCTCTTGCAGAAGAAGAAGACCCAATAGAGGTGGAATCCAAGAACGAAGCTCCTGCCATGGATGAGTCGAAAGACGAAGCTTCGAGTGAGGAGGAACTCGAGGCCGAAGAAACTTAGACAGTTGTTCCCGCAAGACACTGTGGGAATGGTCGTACCCTTCTTAGTGTGAAAGCATATCGCAACTTGTTGAACTCCCATAATCGAGATTAATAATACTTTTTCTTTTTCTTTTGGCCGAATAAAACAATGTAGAGCAGTAGGGGCTTGTCCTTACATTTCAGTTGTACTCTCCTTATTGAAGTTGGATAATAAAATCTTAGTTTCGAGCAAAAATCTCTCTTGTGTTTCTTGCTCTTCTTCTTCTTATTAGTTTTCCTCTTGCATTAATGGTTGTTCTTTCATACAAGTTATTATCTTGTCTCACCCCTCAGTTTGTTTGTAACCTAATATATTCTGATTCAGATCATCATGGCCGGATGACACCATAACCGTAACCGAAGGGGAAATGGTGTCAATGAAGCCGCTGCTCAACAAGCAGCTATGCTATAAATGATGAAATGACTATTGGAGCAACAACAGCAGCAGACAGCTGGCCTTCATCAGGAGCTGCGAGAAAGTAGGCAGCAGCAAGCAGAGATTTTAAGTAAGGCACTATCCCCAGTTCCCCAAGGTTCGGCGGGAGTGAAGCAATTCAGATCACTCCGCCTTAAGACTTTTGCGGGGAAGGAAACTCCTTTAGAAGCTGAAGAATGGCTCAAAGGACCAGCCAATGATCTCAGTGCCGCTCAAATTCCGAAGGATGCGTGGGTAAATATCGCTAAACTACAACTTACGGATAATGCCAGAATATGGTGGGAGGCAGAGGAAAGTAAACTGAAGGAACCCATCGACTGGGAAAAGTTCAAACAACGTTTTCATACCCAATAATTTCTAGTCGTGGCACACTTAAAGATGGAAAAGGAGTTTATACAATTCCAACAAGGGAGCATGTGGGATAAGTCGGTGGACCAGTATGCTTCGGAGTTCGCAAGGTTAAGTCGATTCGCACATCATCTGGTGGCAACCTCAGAACTTTATGCTACGAGATTCTGACAAGGGTTGGACTTGAAAATGCAGTCCTCCATGTCTTCTGCTACACTTTCGACTTATGATGAAATTTTAGAGGCGGCGCGAAACTTTGAAGACCTTCAGTGACGCATGAGGAAGGATGATCGTTTGTATGGCATTAAGCGACCAGCCAATCAAATTCTTGGAGGATCATCTTCCAGATTCAACGGGAGACAACAACCCAAGAGACCAGCAGGACCAACTATCTTCAGAAAACCAGCGGTCATATGCAACCATTGCGGTAGAGCCGGACACTATATGACAGACTGTCGCATTTTGAACAAACTCTACATAGTTTGTGGGTCTCCAGATCATGCTATTGGGGACTGTCCTAAGAGAATGAGACAAGTAAGCCCCGTTAACAAGCCGGCTAACTATGGGGCACCAACATAAGGAAATCGTCCATTTCCGCCACTAAACTAACCGGCCAAGAGGCATCACCAAAGGGACCATCCTTTCCATCACAGGAGCGTGTTTTTCAGTAAGCGCAGCGGAATGGACCCAAATGCCAGACCTTCACCATGACAGCCGAGAAGGCTGATGCCACATGGCAAGACAACAGAGGTACTCTTTCCTCATTTATTCCAACCTTTCTTTCGATACCATGCTTATTTATCTTTCGATACCATGCTTATTTATCTTTCGATGCAAATCTTAGTTAAACTCACCATAATTCCCCTAGTTTCCGTAATTTCGACTAGTTGTCTTTATATCTCTCAAGTTTTCCATCAATTCACAACCTTCCTTAAACTTCCAAACTTTTCTATCCGGAAGCAACTACTGATTTTACATTTTCCGATTCTTTATACCTAGACCCTTCATAGACTTTCCATGCATCAAGTGATACACCGACTCTCGAGAGTGACATATGCAGCAAAGAGGATTCCTGACAGCATTACTGATTTCCGTGCCTAGTAGTGGCTACTCCTTTGTAAATTTCAAATATAAAATTATTCTAAGAAGGATAGATTGTAACTATCGCACCCATTTTTACCATTCCTAATAGACCTGGAAGTTTTAACATCTATTACGATGTTCGCGGGGAAGGGACTTAGTGGTGTGATGTATCGGCACGACGATATAGTTGCATATGCGTCAAGATAACTAACGACTTATGGACGCATCTATCCTATCCAGATCTAGAACGGGCGATTGTGATGTTCATCTTGAAGATATAGAGACACTACTATAAGAAGAACGTATGGACACGGATGGTCGAAACATATGAAGCGAATGAGAGGGGTCAAGTTTTATATATAAGAAGTGCCGATCGGTTGGGACGATCCTGAAGATGGAGAATTTGTAAGATTGAGATAATTATAGAAAAAGTAGAGATGTTGATACAATGAAGAAAGTGCGGAAAGCTCAGCCCACGACTCATCGGCCGTTTAACATCTTGAAAGGAGACGGTGGGTTTGTGTATAGCCTAGTTTAGCTATTTTCTTTGGAGGGCATGCATAATGCTTTTATATCTCATAGCCAAGAGGGTATGTTGGCGACCTTAGTTATACTTTTGATCGTTCTGAGATCACGGAAGGGTTGGCGTAACCCATGAGCAGCAACCGGTCGGGATACTAGAAGGATGAAATCTTGAGGGACAAGACAATACAGCTGGCTAGAGTTATGAGAAGAAAGAACTACTAGGCAGACATACACGGAAGCGAGGAAACGGGACGAAAGGGAAAGACCCAAAACTTTAACCATGATAATCCCTTCTTGGTGATTTTTTTCTTGACCTACCTTCTGAAATTTCGAGGAAGAAATTCTTTTAAGAAGGGTAAATTGTAACGACCGTATTTTCTAATACCTAATAAAATATCTTTTATTTAGTTTTCTAGTATCAAGTAGTTATTTACGTGTTTCGTTCATAGAAAAATATTTTTTATTTTTTTAAAAAGTAATGTAAGTAATTTTCAAAGCATTGAAATATAATTAGAGAAATTTTCTAAAATCTATTTATATTTTTCTAGGCTCAAAATGTTTTAATAAAATTTTATAATGTCTTAAAATAATTTGCATATTTTTATTATCAATTAGCATAATTATTTCGTAATTAAAATATTTCCAAGGATAAAACAATTTTTTAAATAATTATGCTAATTAACAAAAATCATAGATATGGAAATATTGTTTAGTTTTAATCCAAAATCATTTTTACACTAAATATAAAAATAAAATATATTTTCTGAAATCTTTCCATAATTTTCCCGTATTTTAAACTATTTAAAACAATTTTTGGAAACAAATGCGGTTTTAAAAATAATAAACAGTATAGATTTTAATTTTTCTTAAAAATATATAATCCCCTTGATCTTAGACCATTGTATACAAGATCCAACGGCCCAGAATCACCGGCGGCACCCACGTGGTGGGGACCACGGGAAAACGCGTGGTTTCCACATACGGACGCGTGGCGCGTGGCGGCGGCCTCTGGGCTGTTGGATCAAGATCCAACGGCTGTGAGAGGCTGGCGATGACGCAATCATCAGCAGAATCATGGGCAATCATTGGGCGCAGATTTTTTGAGGATTTTTACAGATTTTTGGATTTTATGGTTAGGGAAAAGACCCGGTAAATAGAGACCTTCAAACACTGATTTCTTTCACCTCAGAACTCCGAAAATTCTGAAAAAAATACCCACGCCTTCGTATCGCCGACGGCGACGCTGTGGTTACACCCAAGTATCGAGGAAAAATCCGAGCGTTGAGCTATTGAGGATTTAGTGCGCGCCTAGATTTTTGACTCATCAACATCCAACTCTAACCAAAGGTAGGATCCGCCTCTCTCAACTTGTCTGTCACCTTCTTTCTTATAATGATCTTAGTTACAAGTCCTAATCCCCAACCTCATATTAAAATGATGTTAAAAATATTTTTGCATGTCTATTTTGGTACCTCTTAATGATAATAATTTTAACCCCAGTTTAAAATGGCTTCTTTAATTACCTCTATTTGTATGAATATTGCATCATCATCCTACATAGAATATGATATGCTTACATTTATAACTTAGTATCAATTCACCCCTTATATCCACACTTACCCATACTACCTATGAGATCTCGAAATAGGTTACTTCCACAAAATACCCTCATTTTATTAAAATGTTATATATATTTAAAATACTCATATGAGATAAGATTGTTTTGAATAAATAATTTTAGACACTGAAGCGAGATATTTTTACTTGCACTCTTATCCACTAATTTACCTCGGTTTTGTTAAAATCCCCTACCTTTTTAAGAGGGGATAATGCTAATCTAAATACTTGTGCTATAGTTTTTCAACTTAACCCCTTTCACTTA
Organism: Agapanthus africanus; assembly: GCA_030015575.1. Lineage (NCBI taxonomy): Eukaryota > Viridiplantae > Streptophyta > Magnoliopsida > Asparagales > Amaryllidaceae > Agapanthus > Agapanthus africanus. Next base: position 549,314,408 of record JASDDO010000022.1, read on the forward strand.
GAAGAGAATGTTTTTAGTATAATTTTCTCAGCCTATTAACTAAAGTTTAATAAGATACCCTAATAGGGGAATGTTTTACCTGAATCACCCCGTGGTTACTAGACAATCGTCCATGAAAAGGACACAAATCCTGTAGCCCATGTGCAGCGGTTGTCAATGCGGAGTTGTTCTTGTAGAATATCACCTATAATAAAACACCCTAATTAAATAGGGCAATGTTTTATGTAAATACCTCGTGGTTGATAGGCAATCGTCTCTGAAAAGGACACAAATCCTGCCGCCCATGTGCAGCGGTTGCCAACACGAACATATTTTCTACAATGTTACCTCAAATTTAAAACACCATAAGTTTATAAAAATTATTAATTACAATAAAATATCTCAATCCATTCTAAAAAGATATAATTTCATTTAAATATCTTGACCTTTACTAAAAGGCTATTTCCAACAAAAAACCATAATCCTTATAACGATACTTTTCAAAAAGATTATCTAAAACTTTATTAAAAGAAAATTTTCAAATAAATATCCTAACCTTTTATTAAAAGGATATTTTCTCAGTAAAATACTATGGGTTTCAAAATGATAAATATTCCAAATATCATGGTTTTCTTATAAACAATAAATATCATTAAATATTATCATGTTTTATTAATTAAGCATTCTATAAAATGATATGAAGCACCTTACAAACTTAAAAAGATAACAAGATAAAATGAGTGGTTGTGGAAGACCATATTAAAAGAGATCAACTGTTTGATTACAAGTTTATGACATACATGACACATGATACGGTTAGGGTTAGAATGCGCGGACCTAGGTATAGAATACTTATATATGAAGATCCCTTGAGGCAGGGTGAAAAGTCCAATGTGTGGACAACTACTAACCCGATATTTAGGTGAATACTAACCCCACTTTGAGGATGAATGGTCCAATATGTGGACAAATACTAACCCGATATTCAGGCGAATACTAACCCTACTTGAGGGCGAATGATCCAATATGTGGATAACATACAATGTGGAAATTCCATACCTAGATGTATACGCACTAACTCTAATTCGTCAAAACTTTTATACTGAACCACGGGGATGGATAGTTTGATTAGGCAAGGAGATGCGGAACTCGGATTCCCCTGCTACTCGATCATGATCCCGGAAAGTGAAACCATACATTTCACTTCCCCAGTTATTGTTCCATGTCCACAATGGAATAATCGCGAGTATCCGGATCCTTGTTTGACAAACTAAAACGATTACAATAGTTAGTAGATACATATTGATGCTCACCACTAAACTCATATAATATCATGTGCTATACCCACATGTTACTTTATCTACCTTTCTTTATAAGACCGGAATTATTCAGTATCTTAGATGTGGATATTTTACCAGTTTAGACTTGTTTATTATTGAATTGAAGGGTGGAAATACCTGTACACTTGAATGATATTCACGCTAGACAAAGCTCCATAGTAGTCATGGGACACCTTTCGGGGATGTTCATGCTACCGCATTGATTTCCATCCCAGGCACGAGCGCCAGCTCATACTGCTTTCAGCTAGTTATGGGACACCTCAAGGATACGAGTATATCCACCAATCAATTCCATCAACACACACATTGTTTAACTTGATCTAACTCTCAGACTGAATACCAGATTGACTTGACTTGAACTTTACTCACATACACCTCATACAACATACTCATATTCATATATATCTCTGTCAACATGTCTTAATTGTATACCCCTCATACCTTCATACCCATGTAGATCATATACATTATATTTATATACACCCGTTCATTTCTATACCTTTACTTCCTTATGAGCCATTCCTACCCGAGTGTAACTCGCTGACGGACTTTCCTTTTCTCTCTCTATCTTTGGAATGTCTGTTAGATGAGAAAGAGTTTTATGACGAGGATCAAGGTGTGGAGCCAACAAATGAAGATTACACAGACTTGAGGACGGAAGATTAGCTAGTTTCAGTTTTTGTTGTTGCCCACATGATTAAAGCTTTTGTTTCTTCTTTGATGTAATTAAACTACTTAGTTTATTTTACTCTTTCTCTTGGGATGTAATAAAGTTTGGTTAATGGAAATAAATGCCTTTCGCTTTAATTATTTTTGTTTTGGTACACATCCTGCATGTTGGATATTCATACGCTTAACGTAGCTGTATTGAATAGACCACCTTCAATACAGTTAGGTTGCGGACCATGCCACGTCATCCTTCACCTTCTTTTGTGAAGCAGGGCATGACAGTGGGTCAACCTATACCCCCTACAAGTTCGGCGAATAGCCCGCCAATTCTAGAGTGAAGCCCCATTCGTCTCAACGCCATGAGATGCGGGCTTGTTGCCCACTAGAACCCGTCTATTCGAGCACTCCACCATGGGTTAATCCTAGTACAGAAAAGGAAAATATATGTACAATGTTGACATCGACCTCAACCCGGTCGTGCCCCAATAAAATAATATACAACACGGCAGAAACGACAGTCCACATGTCGGACGCTCGCCCCGCAATAACAAATATACAAATAAATCCGAACTGTACTACTACCATTGCAATATCGGCTATCCACCATGACAATCCAACCACAATTTCAGCACAATCACATAACATCAACGTGAATGCCATGTTCGCAAACTTGTCTAATAGAACATATAGCAGTTATATGGGTTATACCGCTCAATGACATTCACGGTCGCAGATAGAAATGTATGCACTGAAACACACGTATTTAAAATTTCGATCGACTAAAATTTTTTGTATAGGGCCCAAGTGCATGCTAACCAGTACTCAAACAAATCTGGGCCAAAAATATACATCCCAAAAATCACAATTCCAGACAATAGAACCCTAGAAGAAATTTTGAACACAATGGCCCCACTCCGACCGCGGAACCGCGACAAACAATCACGTTTCGCGGCGGTTCCACGGCGGAATGAAGAGTTCTTGTGCCCAAATTTTTTCTGTGTTTCTAAAATACCCTGCATGTATTTTTAAGCTCACTGAAAATAACTTTTGAACACATTTAAAAATCTACAGAAAGTGTGAAAATGGAATTGCGGTTTTGAAAATTTCGGTCCATCGATATTTCAAACACGTCTAAACTAGCTAGTATGGGTTTATGGGCTCGCTCTGATACTATGTTGGGTTATACTAATGCCCTGGCCATCTACTGTGGCCGTTTGCGGAACAAAAATTTTGCTAGAGTTTAAAACTAGCGCTGGAATAACTAATTACACCGGATCTACCATAAACCTAACTAGCAAACTATGAGGAGCTATCTACTATGATAGAGGAGTCTCACCAAAAGATCAATGTCCTTCGATCTTCTCTTCTCTTCTTTAGCTCTTAGTGGCATCCATGATCGAACTTGATCGTCTGTCTCCCTCCGTCGAAGATGATCCACCCGAGGGATGTAGTCCATGGCTCTAGCTCCAAACTAAGTATCAAATGGAGCTACTAGAGAACTTAGATTGCTAGTCTAAGAACTCTAAGATGTGGTCTAGGGTTCTAAGTGTGTTTCTATCTCACCTAATCTCTTGATTCTCAACTCATGAAAAGGTAGAGAGGAGGTTGAACTTGAAGGTGGAGGAGCTCAAGAACAAAGGAGAGGGCGAGCAAAGCAAATGGTGAGCTAAAGAATGAAGCATCCATATGAGAGAAAAAAATCCTTACTTTAGTTTTGTAAAATGATTTTTTCAATAAAAAAGTATCAACCATGCTTCAATAGTTGCCACAAATGAATTAAGAATTCATTTGTCAACTATTGAGGCATGGTTCTCACCATACTCCCCTTACATTTATTTTACACATCATTTCCATTTAAAGAATAAATGGAAAAAGCCATGATGGGGTGTCCACCTTCTAGAATGTTTTCCATAATGAAATACGGATTACAGTCTACTGTATATACATACCTGCATTTGCACAAAAACACGAATGCCCGACGAGATAGAATAACACAAAGAACATAATACTAAAATATACATATCGAAATATATATATATATATATATATATATGTAAATTATTAAATCAATACCTGATTTAACAATCCGGCTCAAATCCTTAGACGGTTAGTATTATCAACTGTCCGATAAAATGTCCGGGTACATAGTACCATCAATCAATTGGAACCATGCACATATCCAATACGACTACTATATCATTTCGCCTGAACCAAGGAAACCTTCTGTGTGGGACTCTAAAGACTCGATAGTACGCCGGCAGTGAGTTACTAGATAAATCCATAATCACAAGCACGTTAGCGGCACTAGCTGTACGTAACGGCTACCCAGGTACCTGTCGAAAAAGAAGGCCGACGAGCAAACTCATCCGGATCTCTACTGAGCCTATCCGTGGCAATCTCCATACAGTCCGGTCTCTTCATCTGAGAGTATAGTATACCGGGTCAAGGGGGTGGTAAACGTCAGACCCTAATAACCGGATAATTCGTGCTGATTCGTCTCAGGACCAATCCGGGAAACTACTGATCAACCTATTAGTAAATCCCAACTGCCTTGGCCAAGTTCTTATGGGACTAATCGAACACAGTGCGATATCGACTCCCTATTCCTGGAGAGACGAATCCCCAACAATCACTCATTGCCTCCATGTGGCTCGGGACTGTACCCAACCAAAACCTGTTTGCACGACTCAGTAGAGCCGTGGTAGGGTAGTGATCAAAGCACAGTGGGAACTCACATGAGACAAATAATAATATCAGATCTAAAGACTACCCTGTACTCATGTCACCTGATAACTGCTATCTGACGATAGGTATAGTACCATCTGGAAATTCTCGGCAAGTCCGTCCGGTGTACTCACCCCTAGTGAGCACCTGTATACGATCTTAGGTGCAAAAGACTAATGGCTGCGGGACCGACCATCATCCCTCGTCGGGGTCTAGAAATGTATACACCAGTTTACTCCGGAATATCGATGCCCAGTCTCGATACTCCCACGACTAGGGACCTTTTAAGGATGTGCTTATCGACTACCCTACTCCCACAAATATGATCGCCATCACAACGCAGGTAGTCAAGCAATGATCCTATAGGATTTATCAACATGTATAAATGATATGTAATAACAAGTAAAACATACGCACATGTTAAGATAAATAAAAACCATATAGCATACTATCATATCGAGCAAAATTGTCCTCTACATACATATATCCAACCATCCACATGTATACATATACAATAATGGCCTCTAGGGCATACATATCCAACACCGTCGTAGTTAGGCCCCCATAATGTTCAAAGCACAATCAAAAGGGTTCTCAAATACAATTCCACAAAAGCAAATACAATAGAATGAGTTCGTATGATACTTATGACCTATTAATCGGAGGTGTTCTTGTGTCAAAATGAAAGGTAATTAACAACGGTTTTATCCGTAGCTGTTGGAGATTAGAATCCTCATGATCAATAAATCCCTACCTGGAATAGGCAGGAGGAATCTATACACACCTGAAGCACAGCGCATCCATCTTAATGGGACGATGAAAAGCACCCTACACACGCAATCACAAGTCTGATCCCCATAGCACAAGGAATAATTGGGCGCTCCACTTAAATACCTAAAGATTCTCTTTATCGCCTCAAGTGTATAATGCTTGGATTTGATTGGTAATGACTAGTCAGTTTTACTGCAAAGGATTATCGAGCCTCATACACATCATAGCATACATGAACTACCGATTGCGCTAAAGGTAAGAAACCATGCACATCTGCTCGATGTCCTTCTATGTTATTGGACATTGGTCAAGACTAAGCATATGACTTTTACTAATCGGAGTCCTAATAAGTTTGCATTTATGCATCCCAATCTATTCTTAGACTTTCCGTATGTAAGTTTCCTAGGAAAAACTAGAATTCTCTTTGAACGGTTTCAACGGATCTGTATCCGAAGCATGAAACTCGCATCTCACATGTCCTTCATCTTGAAGTTTGAGTACAACCAAACCTCTAGTTGCTTTAACGGTCTTCATATTATTTCCATCCAATAGTATGTTGTTGATATACAATGACAGGATCTCAAAATATTTTTCACACCTTTTAAAGTACATATATTTTTCCTGATCGATTATCTGAAAACCATAACCCAATAAGGTCTGATGGAATTGAAAATACCATTTCGTGAACAATTGTTTCAATCCATATATTGTCACGCCGCGCTTCCCAAAGGCGGCAGCAGATACTAGGCCCGCGATGTACTTATACCAAGAAAGGATCTTTTTTGAAATAAATATGTTAAGCGTTAAACTAAGCAGTTTAATTGCAATAAGAATTTAGAAAGAAACAAAATCAAACTACATTATTACATTTCAAATTCCACAATATTTAAAGAAAATGACAACCGGTCTGAATATCCGATACAACTGAAAAATATAAACAAACGAAAGCCTTAACAAGTAGGCGTACTGAAAAGATAAAAACTGATAAACTACTAGTAACCCGCCTGAGAGGACATCTGCAAGTAATCCTCCTCCGAGGGTTCGACCTCTTCTCTTATTGCATCGCCTGCCTCTAAGTCATCTGACGAATATTTCCAAAAGAAGAAACAAAAATGGAATGTCCGTCGGTGATCTTGCGCTCAGTAAGTCCCCAAGTTTAAAAGTATTATAAGCATAATAATTTAACGATGAAACATGCAAGTAGGTATGAGTAATGCATAGTGGTGCAATGAATAGCATGATGTAGCAAATAAGCATGGCAAGGCAATTGATCAAGGTAAACTATGTAAACATAGAAATTATACAGTTATGTGTGTTATTGTAGTTCTAATAATATAACGTTTTGAAAATCGTTTCGGTGAAATTTCGGAAAAACGGTAAAATAAGGGGGTTTTCTGTAAAAAGTCAAAATACAAATATCTTTATTATAAAATTAAATATACATATTCTAGCTATGTAATTGCTAGTATTTGGTGTTTATTGAGCCCCAGGTAAAATTTCTAAATTTCTGAAAAATTTTCCGAAATTAATTATTTTAATATTATTTTAAGCCGTCACTAATACATTTAATTAGGGAAAATTATAAATTGGAATGGGTTGAAACAAATTTTGTGCATCATAACAAATCAAACAAAATTTTAACACGTTGTTTTTGAAATGAAATGAAGTTGTTAATCGGTTTTAGAAAATATTGAAGAAAAAGGCTTATTTTGTTAAAATAAAAGGGTTTTGGTGCATATTGAATTGGTGTTTGGTGTTCATTGCTTCACACACACACACCACCTTCCCCTCCCCCCTCTTGCTGGCCGAATATGGGCTGCCCCAATCCCCATGTCCCCACTTTTTTTGTTCACAAGAAATGAAAAGAAAAGAATAATATATATGTATAAGTATGGGCTTTTGACCTTTTCTTTTGACTTTGAAACCAACACCCTCACTCTCTCACCTCCCCCCCATTGGCCGAGCCCATTTCTGAATTCCTGCAGCCCCTCCCCTCTCTTTCCCTCATCTCATCTCTTCTCTAAAAATCCCACCCTTTTTACCTTCAAAAATTCATCAAATTCCATCCAAAATCAAAACAAAATCAAAATCCAACTCCTACCCATTTCTCATTTGCCTATCTAGCATGGATCTAGGGAACAAGATTTCAATTTGGGAGGCTATGGGTGCTTGTGTATCTTCAAATGTTTTTGGGTACAATTTCTAAACCTTTTGCTTAATTTGTTAGTTAATTTCTTTAAGCTAATTTATTTAAGTGTTAATTAGGCTTTAGTTGCAAGTTTGGAAATTCTAGAATTAGGTATGGATCAAGTTAGGGTTTTATATCATTTGATCATGGTTTAAGTGTATAATTTAACATATTATGGCATGTAAAATCTTACCTAGTAACTAGTTTGCTAATTGTTATTTTAAAATTTGTCTAATTAAGCTATTTTGCTAACTAGGGTTTTTGGAAAAATTATTAAATGCTTTAGATTAATTATAATTAAAGTTTCATGTCATTATTAATATTATAATAAGTGGTTTAATGCCTTTGGACCATGCAAAACCAAGCTTATTTGTAAAATTGTGAATTTTACTTTAAAAAGAGTTAAAATCGGTATTTTTGCAAACTAGTTTTTTTGAACGTATGTGGTTTGGTGAAATTAAATCGTGGAAATGGTTTTTATGGCTTATTTAAGTTATTTAATAAGTATTATTGCCACTAGATTTGTTTAAACGTCGAGTTTTGTACTAAAACGGGTAATTTTGCTTGCTAGATTTTCGGAAAAATAGCTTTTAAAGTGAGTTTGAGGTTTTTGTGAATTTTAAGCTATTTTATATTATAATTAGTGCTTGTGATTGTGTAAATGAGTGTGTTTGGGTTTTTCTCGATGGTTTGGCGTTTGTACGCCGGCGTCGAGGGTTTTTTGGTTGATTTGTGAAAGCAACCATTGGTTTTGACCTATGTGGGATTCGTGTGTCGTTTTGGTCATGAGTCGGATGTTAATGCGATACAATGCTATATATGACATGTAGGTACCCCATATGGACTTCGAGACGACAAGAAAGCACGTGGCGACATCGGCACCGGCATGCAAGGACCGGATGAGTAGATTTATATCTACGGGGAGAAGTCGGGTGGATGGCGTATAGCACCCCCGCAGTCCGTAGTATAGTTCATATATATATATATGTTTATATAGGTGTTTTTTGATATGAGAATGTTTATTCATGATATGATTATGTGTTCATGGATTAGATTTGGGTTAGTTGCGAAACCCTAGAGTAGTTGTTATACCCACATACGCACACACAGACTTGCATACATTACTTTCTTGTGCGTAGATGGGGATGTGTATATATGTATATACGCATGGGTATGGGACTATGCATATATACATTCATATACACATGCATGGATGATGAGGATAGTACTTAGGATTTGAGATGAGTCGATGAGATTTGATTTGAGGCCGTGAGATCGGTGATATGGAAGGGTTCGTATTTGAGATACGACATGACGTTGTAGCGGGTCCTTGACGTGGTGTTTCACACACGTGCATGCATACTTAGGCGGTATCAGTATTGTACTAGACGTAGATCAGTACCCCGATCATGATATTTGATAAAGAGGATACCAGATGAATAGTATGATGAATGTGATATTGACCCGTACCCAGATTTGGTATGTCGTACTATGGATTTATGTACGAGCTATATATTGATGTTTGATCCGCACTCTTGACTTGGGAATAATTGATCATAGATATGGTATCGGATGTGATATTATCGAGGCGGGATCACCGACTAATATATATATACATATGCATTGACTCAGGTGTTAGGCGGTTTCCTTACCTTTAGTTTAGCTTGATAGCACAGCCCTATAGTTTAGTGTAGTTGTTAGCCCATATTAGTTGTCGTTGTGTCTAGTATTCAGCTCCCGCTCATTATTGCTGTTCGCTCCGCATCGCATACTTATATTATAATTTCTTATTGCATTGTTGATATCATATTGTTAGGACACCAGCACCATTACCAATGATGCGTATGTACCACGTACACTTACTTGCCGGCTCACACACATCTTCATCGGTAATTGCCATGTCACGTACACCTTAGAAAATATTATTGCTTGACTTAGCTTGTTAGTTAGTAATTTGACATGATATTAGTGTACCTGCCTTATATGCCAGCTTAACATTGTAGTTATTATTTGTCACTTCATGCATACTGTTATTCATTGTTATGCCGCATTCTTGGATTCTTATGCCTATATTCATGGTTTTACATACTATTGATGATTTGGATTCGGATTCTCATGAGATTTTCTGGATTTGGGGGGGAAAACCGCAAAACTTATATAAACTGCTTTCTCTCTTTTTAAATAAAAAGTGCGGTTTTTCCCATGATATATGAGTCGTCTACCATGAGTTTGTTGATGGATTTCGAGACCCGATTCGAGGAGTGGAGGAACCGTTTCGGGTACATGGTGGGCCCGGTGCGGTATCCCGGGGCAAGAGGATCGTGTTGTTGACGTTGAGCCTGGCAGGGGAGCACTACTGACCGGTGATTTTACCAGACGCGTCGGATATCCGGAGGATACCGTCGTAGTCTTGAGATGGATGGTAGGGGCCGGTCTGGACTGACGGCTCCCTAGATATTGAGATTGAGACATTGAGATTTCGAGATATTGAGGTACTGAGATTTGATGATACAGGCCAGTCCGGATAGCCGGAGCCTGAGATTTTAAGACATTGAGATTCATGTTTTGTGTCGATGCTAGACATTGTTAATGCTGATTTCATTTATGATACCTCATTTTAAAAATACAAAGAAAATCTCACTAAATTATGAAAGCAGTTTCCTTAGTACATGTATTCTGTTTTCATGCATTCATACATCATCCTTATGATATATTGCTACCTGAGGCACTGACACGGGCACATGGGATTACACTTGGGTTAGACATTTACCCTTACCATTGTTATAGACTGCTGGTTATATATTAGAGGATATATTATGATCGTATGACCTAGGATTGCGTCATACATGTGATTCCTGTTCGTAGATGTATTCTATTCACGAGTTGGCAACTCACCCCCGTTGTGCCACAGTTCTTGCAGGTTTTTCCGTACAGGTTTCATTACGGCTTTGCTGCAACTGCTTCCTTCGGGCGATTTTGCTAGTAGGTGGGTTTATTGGTATCGTACCCATCATTATACTTTGTATAATATTATTCAGTTGTATCTAGTAAATTCCATCAACCAAACATGTATTTATTTTGAGATAGAGACCAGTGATGTTATTCTTTCGACCTTAGAGTTGCGCGTTATATTTCTGTGGATTTCTTGTGTTTTTGGGTTTCCTTTTGAGTTTTTGATCCTCGCCCTTGGAGTTGTATATTATATTGCTTGTGTGGTTGTGACCGTCGATTGACGAAGAGCTAGCTCCTGCTTGGGGATGCCTTTTATTGATTTCGTATACTATTCATGTTGTATCCCGTTTGGGGGCCAGTATTTACAAAGGAGACTTTGCCGAAATTTTCAGGAAATATTTATTGTTGTTTTTTTTAAAAAACGTATAATTCGGCTTATGCTATTAAAACTACTTGTTTTAAATTGGTTTTCCTTCACTCTACTACTTTTCTTGGTTTGGATTTCTGGGTTTTCGGTTTACTTAGATTACGTACGCCTCGAGACGTTTCGTAATTTGAGTGCCGGTCATGTTCCGTACTTTCGGGTCGTGACAAATAATGAAAATATACATGTAACGAGAATAGTCCGTTAAACCCAAGGACCAACAACACATGATGATGTTAGCGCTCCGTCAAACCTAAGAAATAATGACACAAGAGATTCATGAATAGTTAGTAAATGAAGTGGACTCTCGTAACACAAAGTACATTCATTACCAAACTACCCCTTCCTCGCGTCATCGTATATTAAATTTCTAGAGTTTGACACAAGCCCTAACACGAATCCATGAATACATCGAAAGTGTTGCAAGTTCATGTTAAGTTCACATGTTCATTTATTCATGTATACACGTATTCATGGTTCGAGTCAGATTTGTATCAAGCATACAATACATATAACTATATGATTCATGTAAATACAACATTTAAGAAGTCGGACTACATAATTTTGCATGACATGAAACGATACAATCCGAAGTATCCACTAAGCATAAACCAAAAACAGTAGCATAAAGAAGTACTAAAAACTAGCAGTTAATCAACTCAAATGTGTTAAAACAAAAAAAAAGAATTTGAATCTCATACGTCCAACTTATATAAAAGTTGTATGTATCCATTTAATGATAGTGCATTTGTTCGAATCAATGATATTGACCACCCAAAAGTATTTAAATCGGATATTTATGAATTTGCATATAGGTTTGATTCAAATACCTATAGATTCTATTAAACTTAGCCAATTGGGGTGTTCCCTTATAAAAATATATATATATAGAAAGAAAAAAGAAAAAAATATTCCCCACTGTGCAGGTCTCACGTGCTCACACGTGAGCGGCTATATGCAAAGCATATAACCGCTGCATTTAAGCAATTGATAAGCCAAAATTGAGCCTCACGTGTACGCACGTGAGCGCCTATATGTAAAGTATATAGGTGCTACATTCAAACAGATAGCAGGCAAAAAAAAGAGGCTCACATGTTAACACGTGATACCCTTTTATGCTGTTGCACATAAGCGAACAAGATTAATTCTATTGGGGTCACGTGCTACACGTGAGTATTCCTAAACACTTTCCAAGTTGATAGAATTAAATTCTAAATAAAAGGATCAAAACTCTATTGGGAAGACATCTCCTTAAATCTTTTTAAACTATCTGATAGAATTAAATTCTATATATGTAGGAAATATTTACCCGATCTTCCTTAAACTAGAAAGATTTTCTTTGTTAGACGAAGGACCTTTAGATAAAAGATCCAATGGTGATCGTTTGATAGAATAAAATTCTATCTTAGGAAAATATTTCCTAGTCTGGTTAAAAACAAATAAGAAATTTTCTCGGTTAAACAGATAGCCTTTGAATTAAAAATCCAACGGTGAATAAAATTCACCTGAACAATTTGATTGATTATGAAATCAATCATGATCTCTCAATAAGGGATTTGCTTAAAAAATTGATTCTTTTTCTTCTCTTATAAATAGGAGCAAAAAAAAAGAAAAAAGAAGAAGGAACAAGAGAGAGAAGAGAGAGAAAAATACAGAAGAAGAGAGAGAAACATACAGAGAAAAAGAGGAAGAAGAGAATTTAAGTCTCGAAAAAAAGACTTGCTTCATCAGAACATTCTAAGTAAAAAAAAAAGAAATACACATAGATTGTTCTATCTTGACCTTTCTAAGGGTTTAACTCTTCCCATAAAAACTTAGTTCTTCCTCTGGTTGAGATCTATAGAAGTAGATGTCCCCATAAGTTGATAATTTAATTCTCATCGGAGAGATTCTGTCATGCAGATTCAAAACCTAGGGGAAAGAACTAAGTTCAAAGAATTTAATTCTTACAGAAACATATGGGAATTTAATTCCTATGAAAATCAAGGCTTAACCCTACAATAAGAATTTAATTCTTACAAAAAAAGAGAGGCATGAGATCCTCCAAAATCCCAGCATGAGATCAAAATCTCCAAACACTCAATAGGATCTCACGTGCTCCATGCGAGCGTTTCTGATGAATGAAAAGGGGAAACACACAAAATCTCTTCACGTGCTCGCACGTGAGTCAAGTGTTTAACACTTCTATATAAAAAAAAAGGAAAGGGGGAATAGAACCTAGAAAACAATTCCCACTTTGGGGCGCCTCACGTGCCCATACGTGAGCGCTTCCAAAGTGCAGTGTTTAACATTGATTCGGAGCCTCACGTGGGAACACGTGAGTGCTGAACATATACCGGTGCTTTGCATTTTTGGAAAATCAAACTTCGGCCTCAAATTGGCTAAGTCTTCCTGAGGTCAAAACCTCTTTGATCTCCAAGTCAACCGAGACTCTTTACTCATGTTTTCCCAAACTAATCTTAGTCTCAAACATGACTGATGACCACTCAACTGATGATATCCAAAATGATATTCATCCCACATTCCTCCAAGAAAATCTTAGTCTTAAAATATGACTAATGATTTCGGGGTTGACCACCAACTTCATTTTCCCTCGGATAGGGAAATTGGTTTAAGAGTACATCTCTCCACACCTCTGATACTTGTTGTTGTAATTTCTCAACGTCTTCAGAGAGGTGGCGGGTCCCGACAACCAACTACTCTTCGGTGCACTTCCCAAACTGACGTGCACACCCCAGATCAAACCACACCCCAAGATGGGTTTCTCTTATATCATCATTGCTCATCCCGACACGTAACAAATACACGTGCATGCAAGATGATCTACAGACCGAAATGTCCTCAAACTACAACTTCACCTCCAAAATGGTGATCTACGGATCGTAACGTCCTTAAACTAAACTCTACGGACCGTAACGTCCTCAAACTACTATGGACCGAAACGTCCTTAAACTAAACCCTCACCTCAAAAAGGGTAATCTATGGACCGTAACGTCCTCAAACTACTACGGACCGAAACGTCCTTAAACTAAACCCTCACCTCAAAAAGGGTGATCTACGGACTACCTCAAAAATGGTGATCTACGGATCGAAATGTCCTTAAACTAACAACGGACCGTAACGTCCTTAAACTAAAACAATAAAGCCCAAATCCTCTTTTGTTGGATCTGAATGATCCTAAAACCCTGTTAAGTAGATCTTAGTCTTAAATTGGACTAACGTATCCTTAACAAAAATTTAAGTTGATCTTAATCTCAAACATGATTAATGATCTGTAAATCAACCCAAACCCAAATCTAAGATATACGGATTTGGAAGAATATACGCCCTGCGGGAGACGACATAAATTAGTCTCCATATACAATCCACGGGAAACCAAAAATAAAACAAACACACACGACATGAAGTGAACTTCTGGAGCAGGAGAAAGTGGTTATCACGATGCGATAACGTAATTAACTGCAGAGACTTGCGCCTGCAGGGAAGAGCGTCCCCACAATCAAAATCCCCTCGAATCTGACGAAGTCTGCTACAACGGCCGCATCCGTCCAAACCTCCGATACCCGGTACCATAAATCAACTTGGCATCTTTGGAGAGGTGGACGGATAAATCCAAATAGCATCTGCCCCAAAATTCAAGCAAGACGATCCATCCCGGTTTCGTCTCCGTTTTCGGTGGTAAACAGATTCTGGCACGCCCGGTGGGACCTTTTCCTCTTTCCACTCCACACTTCGTGTGTCATGTTCATGAACAAATCGCCGTTTACTATGGTTGCCCCTGGATTCGAGGTACTAAGATTTGGTGTCTTGCACCTGTGCAGAAAAAAGAAGATCAATGGCTTCCAAATGTACCTGCAACAGCAACTCCCGCTCCGTCCCTGCTGGAGGAGTGACATACGGGCCAAATGTGGCCTGCATCTTTTCAATGCCAGTGGAACATGTGACTCAGGACACCACTAGATTGTTCTTCAGGACCATGCTCCCGCCAACAAGCTTCATCGCCCCGGTGCCATCACAGGAAGCTCTAAAGAAGTCGGTCATCGATCGACTTGCAGCCACCACATCCCCTCTCGACGGGTCGTCCAAGTCTTCCACCTCAGTCTTCAACAGACTGAGCCAAAGCTCCAGTGGGCCTACAAAGAGGCTTGCAATATCTGAAGGGGTTATCCCGAAGCGGATAGCCGTTCCAGCTCCGACGGATAAAGTCGTCAAAGGGCCTTCTCCTACTAAAGGATCGGTCTTCGCAAGATTGGTCATTCCAACTCCTGCTATGGGTGAAGTCGTCAAAGGAGCTTTCCCTACCAGAAAGTCGGCCTTTGCAAGATTGGCCGTTCCATCTCAATGGATGTCAGTCTTCAACAGGCTGGCCCCAGCAGTAGCCTCTAACCAAAGCAGGGGGCACGACGGAGTAGCTTCCATAACTGAGGTGGTCCCATCGGCAAGACATGCTCGACGTCTCCACTGGAGCCGAGTGAGGAAGCTGGGGGCAACTCCCCTTCTGGACTTACTCCACCAGCTCCAATGGTGGAAGTTGACGCTGCTGTTCCAACTGGGAATAGCTTTGAACCGCTAAGGAGGGTGCGAAAAAACTCTCCGACCGCGGTGCTGAAGAAATCTCCCAAACCTATTGAAAACATGATACAAGCGAAGCCGGAGCATCCTCCACAGCGGCTGTCCTCCCGAATCCACAGAGTCTGGTTGAAAGTCCAGGATTCTATGATCAACAATAACTACTCTCGTCGACCGGAGAAAATGAAGGTTCGACAAAAGGTCAATCTTCCCTCTAGCATGCAGCGAGGGACTTCTCAGGCGCCTGTTATAATAGCTCCTTTGACTTCGACTTCTCACAAAAAGAGAAGGCCGGAGAATCTCCCACCACCGGCGGCAAATCCTAAGGGTGATGGATCCAAACGCCCCAAGTCTGGGGGCATGATCGTGTACACGGTGTACATGGCTTTCGGAAAAGAGGAGAGTCGTGCTTCCGTGGCTCATTGGCCCCAAACTCGGTCGTTGATGAAAGCTCAGGAGCAGCAACAAAAGCTTCAGGAGATGCTGAAGAAAATGGCTGCACTCATCGGGCAGAAAGAAAGCCCGGAAGCAGCGTCTGAACAGCGCCAAGAGCAGGAGACAGATATGGAGTTCTTGCGAAGGGTGCTAGAGAGAAAGGATAAGAAGGCCGCAGAACAAGCGGCTAATATAAAACAGATGGCGCTCCTATTTCAAGATATGGTTGGAATGATGATCCAACCAAAGCCTCCAGCCGAAGATCCACCGATAATCATCGAGGACGATAGAGGGTAAACATCAAACCCTCTTCCGGCTTTATCAGCAGCCAGGGAGGAAACGATCTCCAAAGATGCCCTCGATGATTACATAACTCAGCAAATACGAGCTCATCAGGCAAACGAAGCGGCTGGCCAAGTCGTCAGAACCGGGCGACCTTACCCAGGCTGGTACGATCAAATCAAGTACCCGCCGAGATATATAATCCCCAAGTTCCACGTGTATAAGGGGACAGGAAACCCCCATCAGCACGTCGCCCAGTTCAGAGCATTATACGGCAATACTGGAGGCAATGATAAATTGTTGCTTCGCCGGTTCGTTGGCAGCTTATCAGAGACGGCATTTGAATGGTATTTGGAGCTCCCAAATGACTCCGTCAAAAAATTCACAGAAATGGATATGCTATTCACACAACGGTTCACCAGCACAAGCGAGCGCACCCCGATCACGGTATTAATCAATGCCACGGTGAAGCCAGGAGAGACCTGGGTTCAATACGCAATCTGGTGGCGGAACCTATGGTCAAAATACGAACAACGCATAGAAGAAGCTCCTTCCGTGGGCATATTCATAGGGACCCTCGATTCTCAAGCGACTGTATCCCAGTTCATGACGTTCTTTAAGCCGACCACCTTCCAAGCTTTGATCGACAAGCTGGCCCAAATAGACAAGATAGGGCATGAGCCCCCCTCTTCAAAAATGGACTCTCGGAATGCAAAGGGTAAAGGGAAAGCGGCATTGCCAACACTCAACAACAACCGGGTGACCCGAAACCAGTTGCTCGTCAAAACAACGCACGCCCACGCCAATCCCTGGAAGAGAAGATAGGACGTGCTTACTCGTTCCCCCGTGATAAAACGAGGAGACTGTTCGAACTGGCAATGCGCAACAAACTCATCACTCTGCCAGATCCGAGATATCCACTGCAGCCTGGTGACGCCAACAGTCCCAACTACTGCTCCTACCACTGAGTAGTGGGCTACCCAATTGAGAATTGCTACGTTTTCAAAAACTGGGTCGAGGACCAATACCAACAAGGGAAGTTTGCGCTGTCTGAAAACTGGAGGATGAACCCACCATAGAAGCACGCTCCTAAAAAGGTGGATACGCCGGGGGCATCATGCTCTTTTGTAGAAGAAGCTCCGTGGGAAGTTGTCCTTTCAGCTAAAATTAAAAGAATGCTGAAGGACATTCAAGTATGTCCGGCGATTAGGTGGAAAAGCCCATATAAGTCTATGTTGCGCACCCCACGTGTTCGCGGGGAGGCGAAATTTGCAAAAAATGATTTTTACGGGCTTCGCAACACCGACTAGAATCAAGGATCGAACATAAACCTTAGCTAGCAAACTACTTGAGGTTTAACTACTCGGATACAAAGTTATATCTCACGATACTTGTCCTTCGGGTCTTCATTGTTGTCCTCCTCATCTATGTAGGATCCAAGCATCGATCCGGATCGTAGTAACCTCCACGGCTTCCTCGAGTCGAAGACGATCCACCCGAGAGTCTATAGTCCGAGCTTCACCTCAAAACCGATGTAACTAGGGTAACAATCTTGCTAAACTTGATGGCCTAGATGATGTAGAGTATGAAGATGGATATATTTGTCTCTTGAAACCCTCATTTACTCAACTCATGAGACCTTGAGGGTTTTCTAGTGAGCAGGAAGAAGAAGAGCTAGCATGAGAGGTCACTTGAGGAAAGAGAAAGTATTTTTTCAAATGATAATCCCCAATGAAAATATGATGGCTACCTTGACTTGACTACTCTCATGTCAAGAAAATATCTCACCCAAAAATATCTAGTGCCGCAAAATATTTAGTCAAAGAGTCAAACCAAGTCAAGTGGTCAAACCTAGTCAAATGGTCAAACCAAGTCAAGCAGTCAATCCAAGTAGCTATGCCACATTTATCATTTACAAAAATAACAAATACTTTCCTCCACCTCATAATTGTTTTAATCAAGTCCATGGTCAAAACCCTAATGAGGTGTCTCCTTCTATGCCCCTCTCATCCGTGCATACACACCCGCATCCACATTCTGAAGAATACGAATACAATGAAACTGATCCATCAATATAATATTAGGATCCGGCTTAAACTAAAGCCCACTGGTATTATCCGCCCGAACATCATACGCGCATAAGTGCACGTAAGTGATCGAAGCCCTGCCGTAAAACCGTACGGCCTCTACACCTTTTGCCCAGTGCAGGGAAACTCTCTATGTGGGACTCTAAACACTCGACGCTACGCTGGCAGTGGGTTTAACCACAGGCCGCAAGCGGTAATAGCTGTACGTAACGGTCCCCAGGTAGATGTCGATAAGAAGGCCGATGAGGAAAACCCATCCGAACTCCTACTTAGTCTGAATATGACAATCTCAGTACAGTCCGGTCTGTTCGTCTAAGAGTATCGCATATCGGGCATAGGAGGGTGGTAAACGTCAGACCCCTAATAGCGGTATAAGTCGTGTCGGAGTGTGGACCAGAACACCCTGAGAAACTACTGGAACACTTACCAGTAAATCTCACTTGCCCTGGCCAGGGACTTTGTGTAATGGCTCTCCAAACACAGCGCGATATCAACCCCCAATACCGGGAGAGACGAATCCTGTCTAACCGCCACTGCCTCCAAGTGCTTCGGGACTGCACCCAACTACTACCTGTTTGCATGACTCCTTTAAGCCGTGGTATGGTAGTAATCAAAGTACAGTGGGAACACACTCGAGGCGAAGTAGCAGTGTCAAGTCGATAGACTAAGCTGTACTCATGTCACCTGGGAACTGCTGCCCGACGACAGGTATAATGCCCACCAACAGTTCCCGACGAGTCATGTCCAGTGTACTCATAACCTAATGAGCACCTGCATACTATCTCCAGTACGATGTACTAATGGCTGTCGGACAGACCAACTCCCTTGCTGGGATGAGAAGCGTATACACTAGTCTACTCCGGAGTATCGATGTCCCGTCTCGATAATCCTAAGACTAGGGACCTGTATAAGGATGTGCTTGTAGATTACCCAGCCCCCATTAGTGTGACTTCCACCACAACGCTGGTAATCAAGCAATGATCCTAAGGGCTCTACCAATATGTATAAGCAATATGCTAAAAGAAACACATGCACATATTGAGGTAGAGACAAACCAGGTAGCATACTACCATTTTGAGCAAGACTGTTACTATATCCGTGTATATCCCAAGTTCCCATTACGTAATATACAATCCAGTATGATACAATAATGGCCTCTAAGGCATATATCACTAACAATCTCCCACTTGCACTAAGGACATATACTGGCATATCGCAGACCGAAGGTCTCGAATAGCCTCTCGAACACTGTCTGAGGGATGGCCTCTCTGAGTGGATCTGCAGCGTTGTTATCCGTATCTACTCTCCCCACCTCGATCCCCTGGGGATCAACGATCTCCCTGATCAGGTGGTACCGCCTCAAGATATGTCTGGATCTCTGATGGGACCTGGGTTCTTTCCCTAAAGCTATAGCGCCGTATGTTGTCACAATACTAAAGTATTGGACCAACAAATAGAAGGAACCACCTGAAGTTCAATTAAGAACGTCCATATCCAGATTGCCTCTTTTGCAGCATCTTATGCAGCAAACTACTCAGTTTCCAATGCTGAGTTTGCAACGGTGTTCTGCTTGGAGCTCTTCTAATAGACCGCCCTCCACTGAGGGTACAGCCATAACCTGACATGGACTTGGAGTCATTCTTATCACTCTGGAAGCTGGATATTAGCAAATGCCTCGATCTGGAGGTCCCTTTTCCGCCATACACCAAGAACAACTCCTTAGTCCTTCTCAGGTACATGAGAATGTTCTTTACTGCTTCCCAGCGCTTCTCCTCTGGGTTTGACTGATACCAGCTTATCACGCTCAGTGCGTAAGATACATCTGGTCTAGTACACAACATCACATACATTATAGAGCCTACCACAGAAGCGTAGGGTATAATCGATGTGCGAGCCCTTTCCAAATCAGTCTTGAAAGACATCTCTTTGGAAAGGGTGATTCCATGACAAGCCGGTAGACTACCGCGCTTAGAATCGTCCATACTAAATATTTTTAGTATGGTGTTGTTGTACCTTGACTGTAAAAGTCCTACCATCCTCTTTGATCTATCACGATAGATCTGGATTCCCAGAATGTAGTTGGTATCACCCAGGTTTTTCATAGAGAACCTCTGTGACAAGAATCCTTTGACTGATTGTAGCATAGGAATGTCATTTCCTATCAAGAGAATGTCATCCACGTACTCAACGAGGAATTCCACAGTTCTTGCTACAATCTTACTATAAATGCATGGTTCATCTGGATTTTTGATAAAGTCGAATTCTTTGACTGTCTCAATAAAACAGATGTTCCAACTCCGTGATGCCTGCTTTAGTCCATAAGTGGACTTAAGCAATTTGCACATTGTACCTCTGCTCCCACTCTGATTCAAACCCTCTGGCTGATCCATATAGATGCACTCTTCCAAATAACCATTTAAAAAAGCCGTCTCTACGTCTATCTGCCGGATCTCAAAATCTTGGAAGACATCAATGGCAAGAAGGATCCAAATGGATTTGAGCATAGACACTGGAGAAAAGGTTTCATCTTGGTCCAAACCAGGTCTTTGACGAAAACCTTTTGCAACAAGTCTAGCCTTATAGGTTTCAACCTATCCATCTACACCAATCTTCTTTCTGAAGATCCATTTGCAGCCTACGGATTTTA
This sequence comes from Agapanthus africanus, assembly GCA_030015575.1. Classification (NCBI taxonomy): domain Eukaryota; kingdom Viridiplantae; phylum Streptophyta; class Magnoliopsida; order Asparagales; family Amaryllidaceae; genus Agapanthus; species Agapanthus africanus. The sequence continues at coordinate 549,335,475 of JASDDO010000022.1, forward strand.
CCCCTTCTGGAGCAATGTTCAAAGTGCATACTTTGTTGGTGTACATGGACTCCATTTCGGTCCGTATTGCATCCAGCCATTTTTACTGAGTCACCGCTATGAATGGCTAACTGGAAGCTAGTTGGCTCATCATTGTCAATGATGCAATCCTCTCGATCCCCGTCTATGAGAAAAACCGTAGTATCTCTCGGGAGGATGAGACTGCCTACTAGTCTTGCAGATTGGCGTAGGGATGTCTGGTTCTTTTGAAACCTTTGGTTCTACCATACTTTCAGTAATAGTTTGTGGTTCTGGAATTTCTTCCAGTTCCATTGCGCTCCCACTATTTCCTTTTACAAAAATTGATTTTCTAAAAAGTGGGCATGACGAGGAACAAAAAACCATTTGTTTCTCTGCGTAATAGAAAAGATACCCCCTGGAGTTCTTTGGGTATCCCACAAACTTACACAGTACAGAGCGTGCCTCGATCTTGTCCGCATATTGCTTTTCAACAAAAGATGGACATCCCTATATCTTCAAATACTGAAGAGAGGGTTTCTTCCCACTCTACATCTGATATGGTGTGGTAGGCACGGTCTTGGTAGGAACCTTATTCAAAAGATATGCAGCTTATTCTAGTGCATAACTTTAGAAGGATCGCAGAAACTCAGCATTACTCATCATGGAACGAACAATATCCAATAAGGTTCTGTTCCGCCTTTCCTATACACCTTTGTGTTGTGGTGTGTATGGAAGAGTAAGCTGAGAGAGAATTCCATTCTCTTTTGAGTAATCCAGGAACTCGGCAATTTAAGTATTCACCACATCTATCAGATCTCAGTGTCTTGATACTTTTGCCTGTTTGTTTTTCCATATCATTCTTATATTCTCGGAATTTTTCAAAGGGTCTCGGATTTATGCTTCATCTAGAAGACATATCCTAACCTAGAGAAATTATCCGTAAAAATAATGAAATAGGAATAACCATGTCGTGCATCTGTAGATATTGGACTACACACGTTGCTGTGTATGAGTCCCAAGAGCTCGCTCGCTCTTACTCCGTGTCCAGTGAACGGAGTCTTTGTCATCTTTCCTATGAGACAAGATGGACAAGTTGCATAAGACTGATATTCGAACATATCCAATTATCCCTCTCTATGTAACTTCGACAACCGTGTTTCATTGATTTGACCCTGTCTACAATGCCATAAGAAAGTTTTATTTAATTCTGGAGACTTTCTTTTAAGTGAGTTCTGGACGTTTGAAAACCTGAGCTTGATCCAATATATATTGTCCTCTAGCGTACCTAACCCAATCAAACTTTGATTTAGGTGGATGTGAACCACATCGCTTACAAACTAGAATTGGTACACACAAACAAATACGTAGAATCAATATCTGCCCACTTGTCAATCCTAGGTGATATACCCTACGGATACAGCGTCCACGCTCATTCCGTTAGCAACCCTGAGAGTCATATCACCTGTCCTGATAACTCTACGGTTTTTCAAAGCCTGTAATGAATTACAGATATGAGATCCTGATCCGGTATCTTGTACCCAGGAAGTAGAGTTAATTGACAAACTGTTTTCAATCACAAACACACCCGAAATCGAAGCCACAACATGCTTCGGATCCTGGATTCTGGCTTTCCAAGCCCTGCATCTCTTCTGCCAATATCCTTTCCCGTAACAATAGGAACGTACCTCCTTCCCTACTGTTAGTCCCGAAACTTTTTCCCTTCCCTTACCTTCTACCTTACTGACATCACATATCGGCTTTGTAGAGGTCTTCTTCTTCTCACCCTTTGCTTTCGCCTCGGATGCAGAAGAGGAGGATTCCTCAATAAGCAGAGCAGTTGTCTCCCTGGTTTCCTTCAGGGTGTAAGTAGAGGGTAGGGACTATAGAAATAAGTCAGCATATGACATATTTCCCAACGTTGTCTCCAGGTCCGTGAGCTCATCAATATAGCTAGTCATCGTAAGGACGTTGTCCCTTACAGATGACCCGACAGCCAACATCGCTTGAAGCAATTCCTTCGAGGTCTCATATCTTGCGATACGAGATTGCTCTTCATATAAATCTTTGTTATGGAGGAATATGGAACCTAAGTCCATCTTCTCGTGTTGCCTCGGGTTTACACCATCCACTGAGGCCAATACGAGGCACTTGGCATTCGCACAATCTTTTTCCATTTCTTACGGATATTCTTATCCGCGACGGTGGAAACTGGACCTGGGACGGCGGGGGCTTGAGTAGTAATAAGGTGGTCCAGCTTGTCATAAGTAATGGACATCTGGACAAACCTTTTCCAGTCATAATAGTATAACTCGGTCGTTTTATTATCTATTTATAACCTAATCTGGTTATCTTGTTGCTGCATTTAGGAGAGAGAGAAGAAAACACTCAGCATGATGTTCTTGCAAGTTTTGATTGGTTTTTAATTTATCTAAACAGGATGGCTCCCACTGTTTCTCGAATCCTTTCTCATACCATAAAAGAAGAATTAGTCAGGATTTAATCTCACCATACAATACTTGCTTAACCGTTCGTCCAGGCTAGTGTCGGTACTTCGAGGGAGGTTTTACGACGCTTTCGTGAAGTTCCTTAATTAAATAATCTCTTTTCCCTGGAGGCGTAGCCCCGCTAATACCTTTCTAAACACCTACTTGGTTTATAGCATTGATCGTTAAGTGAAAAAATATCCCGAGGAGTAGCATATACTCACAGTAAGATCGGGATCCAAATATCATCGTGTGATAAAGTCGAAGGAATCCTACCAAAATTATCACACTCCAAATGGTATGCAACACTATCAAGTTTCAGTTTCTTTATAAACACCCGATGTGGATTTTTGCTCTATGCTCTTATGACCTTGACGAAGACCAACATATCATAAGTCACATGTCAAGTTCTACCCATCATTGTCCAGGTTAATTTGAACCCACCCGCACATACCCTTTCTGTCCCAAACCAACGCATCTATCTATACTATAGATGAATATCCAGCAGCTACCAATCACTATGCCTTGACGAAGGCCAACATACATAGCTTGAATACTACTGACTATTCATATGAAATGATAGAGGGCTACGAATGGTTTTGGCGAAATTGTGAACTTAGTGAACTTGATATAATCGAAGGAACCTGATAGCTTTTAAAAAGAATGGTTTAAGCTCCGCATTTAAAAGTCTGCTGTTTTAAAATAACCGAGTGGTTTTAAAATTTGTTCCAACGATTCAGCTTTGGTTTGTTTGCTTTGCATTAATGTAATGCAGTCCCATCAATTAACCTACCATTGCAGAAAACAACGAAAATACAACGTATGCTTATACCATCCGCATTCGCTACGGGGCCCTGTCATCACCCGTTAGGTTACTTAACTAACGACAGAGCGGGGGCTGGACTAGCACGGATGCAAAACATAAGCAACGTCTATTATATAATACATATATAATAATATCCATTCGTTGGACGCAATAATAGGCATTCCAGATCACAGATGAACACATTGGATATACTAGGAATTCCGCATTTCATTTGAGCCTGTAACGAAAGACAGATTCCACGGTCGTGATGAATAATCAAACCCCACCGTAGACCCCTACGGGTGCGGCAAACTACTCGCCAAATACCCGAAGTGAAGCAACCTCCCTCAACAAAGTGAGTAGGCCCCTCGGCACTTCAAATTACCCGGTAGTTTGTTCACCCCACCTTGGGTTTATCCTAGGAGCAAAAACAGTAAAAGAAATAATACAACGGTGGCTACAACCTCAACCCGGATGTGCTCCGCAAAAATAATATTACATCACTTTACAAATTTACATCGAATGAAAGAATGAAAACCCTCATCTCACATCCCCGGCTATTCATCACGATGATCCAACAAGTTCATATACACAAACCATCACATCAACATCACAGATATATGCAACCCCGACTAATCGACGTATAGCAATTAGTCGATGTTTCCAAAAACTTATATACATCACAGAGCTTGTAAAGTAACTACGATATTAGAATTCTACACGCAATTAGCAAACTCAAACAATTTTCCAAGACACGAAAATCCAGTGAGCTGAATTTCAAAAACTAAAAGTTTTGAGCCAATCCGGGAGTCGAAACGAACTCGAAACCCGCCTGAATCTTCGCGGAGGCGAAAACACATGAAAATACATCGAGTGGGGGGCCTCGGGGGGTGCCCACCCCTGCGGGCCACCATGAGGTGGCCCCCAAAGGAGGACAGACCCTAGAGCACCAGTTTCTGGTGCTCTCAGGTCAGCAGCCCCCAAGGCCACCAATTGGTGGTCATGGGGGGTGTTCCCGGCCGTTGGTCCCCCCGGGGTGTCCCCGGGGTGCGCATGCTTCACCCCGCGTCTTCTCGGTTCAAACCGTTGTTAGTTATATGTATGCCCTATAGGCCATTATTGTACATGCGATGTATATTATAGTGGAGGCTTGGATATATATATAGAGGACTTTCTTGCTCGACATGATAGTATGCTATCTGGTTGCTCTTTATTTTAACATGTTGACCTGTATATGTGATGCTGTCTTGCTCACACATGTTGATAGAGCCCTTAGGTTGTGTACTTGACTATCTGGTTGCTCTTTATCTTAACATGTTGATATGTATATGTGATGCTGTCTTGTTCACACATGTTGATAGAGCCCATAGGTTGTGTACTTGACTACCAGGGCTATGATGAAGATCATACTAGTGGGAGCCAAAGGTAGTCCATAAGTACACCCTAAAACTGTTCCTAGTCGAAGGTGTATCGAAACAGGCCATCGATATTCCGGAGTAGACTAGCGTGTACGCATCTTGACCCATGTGATGGGCGATGGATGATCCCACATTCATTGGTGTTTGACATCAAAGATGGTATACGGGTGCTCAGTGGAGACTGGCTACACTGAACGGACTCACCGAGAACTCCTAGTTGGTATTATACCTATCGTCAGATAGCAGTTCTCTGGTGACATTGGTACAGGTTAGTCTGTAGACCCAAGATCGTCATAGAGACTCGTGTGATTCCCACTGTGCTTTGATTTCCACCTTACCACGTTCATGAGAACGTGCAAAACGGTGGCTTTTGGGTACAGTCCCGAATCACATGGAGGCAATGAGCGATAGGAGGGGATTCGTCTCTCCCGGTATTGGGGGTTGATGTTGCGCTGTGCTCGATTGGCCATAACAGGAAAGTCCTTGGCCAGAGCTGATACAGAGATTTACTGATAAGTGTTATCAGTAGTTTCTCGGCCCGTTATGTCACGCCCCGCTTCCCAGAGTACGCAAGATTTGGGCACGTGACACAGCCAACCATGCTACCTGTGGGTAGGAAGTATCCATCCACAGTCACATTACGGTTGTAAAGATATCAAGAACAGAAAAATAAACTAAACTAATACATGTCCAAATCCATAATAACAAGAATCAATAAACAATGAGTGCGGAAGCTAATGATCCAATACAATAAATAATCAGTATGTCCCATAATGCGGGCTCACATCTGGAAATGAAATGACATAAATAAACTAAACTCTCAAGAACTCACAGTTCAGCCTGCTGGCTGAAGTACTCCTGCTCGGTCGACATCAAGGGCACGGAATCTGGGCCATGCAAAACCCAGACGTCAGCGCGTCATGATATCAAGTAATGTAGCATAAACATGGTAATAAACAATGCAAGCGTGAACATGAATAAAGCAGTAATAGGAAGTAATAAACAGGGTAGTGTGCAGTAGTGACTAAACTGTCCTATCAGGTTTTCTACTCTATAGTCTTTGAAACCAATTGATGAATCGTCGATGTAACTCAATAGTATCCCGTGCGTGCCCGGGACCACGGTCATAATTCTCGGGGCTGAATCCGAGACGTGCCGCTAAGCAGTAAAAGGTAGTAGGATAGATGAGTGATGTCAGCATCAACACTCCGGAGCTGGCCAAGCCCGTAAGACTGATCAGAACAATGTATCGAACTGTTGAGTTACAAGTCGGTTTCACCTTTGATTTCCCCATACCCCCAAACTATGTATGTCAGTCAGGTATTCAGTAGTCAAGGACTAATGCCAACACAAGTCAAGTAAAGGTAGGTCTGTCTGGATCGACAGCAGGAATGGTTAGGTTTGTCGGCATTAGGCATGAGATCAGGTAACAGGTCAGGTTACTTTCAACAGGTAGAGTCGATATGTACAGGGTGTTGTGTCCGGTGTATCAGTACATGTGTCAGGTGTATCAAGATCGGTCAATATGTAATGCAATCAGGTATATGATGATAACATGTATAGTAACAAGTAATGAACAGTAGCATGAAACAGTAAGTAGCAATTATTATTCTATGTGAACACAGTGATGTTTGTATTTTCATATTAATCCGGTTCACGCACCTTTGAGGTGCAAAAGCCACAATACGAAACAAAATCGATAATATACGCAATGGAGTTACATGAATTTGAACTAAGCATAATAATTGTCTCAAGAGTGATTTTAACCAATGAAGTGGGGATGATCTACTTGGTTTGATTAGTTAAGTATGAATTAATAGCAAACCGGTTAATACGAGCAATGATTTCATTGATTCAAGGTTACGGCTAATCGTGGCTAGCAATTCCAAGTTATAAAAGGTATCGATGTTATATTAGTTGTGTGGTTATAATATGATGATTAAGTTGTAGCATGTTAAGCAAGTATTCGGATACTTGCCTCGACGGTCTGCAAATTGGAACACGGATGCGATGTCGGCAGAAACAGCGATATGGAAGCACGGGCCACGGATCGAGTCCCAACAGAGGTCAACGGGATCACACGGACCAGGGGACTTTGCTGGAGCGTCGGGTTCGTCAGACGGCACGGTCGGGTTCCGGCAACAACAAAGTAGCAAGTTAGCAACAAAGATACGATATACACCACAATACGACCAGCGAAGGAATTGTACCACGAGGAAGCACAAGGAAACTCACCGCGAAGCGACAGGGTGCAAACACGATGGCTCGACGGCACTGGATCGCCGGCGAAGCGACGGCGGCGGCTGCAGCAAGGGGAAGGGTCTTGGGTGTGCAGGGTAGTGGGCTGCGGCGAGTTGGAGAAGGGTGTGGTCGGCTCAGGTGGTCGTGGGAGAGGGAGAGATGGTCGGAAGGTGGCGTCGACGAGGTCTCCGGCGCGCTTCTCCGGCGAACAGGGAAGGTGCAGGCGAAGGATGAAGGCTCGGGTTTGCTTTTCCGGCGAGGGGAGGAGGGAAGGACGACGAGGTCGGGTCGAGTAGGGTGAAAGGGAGTCGTGGGGTCGTCGACGACGATGGGCGACGTCGACGGTGAGGTTGCGAGGGGATGGAGGCGTCGGGGAGAAGGGTGCAGGCGCGGGAAGAAGCGGGAGAACGGGAGGAGGAATGTAGGTGGGTGCGGTGGAGGTCGTGGTGGTGAGGGCGGCGACGGTGAGGTCTCGAGGAGTCGGCGACGGGATCGCGAGGGCTAGGGTTAGGGTTTGAGGGGTTCGCTCGTGGTGGGTTAAGGGGAGGAGGCGGCTGCTGCATGGGAAAATATATGGAAAGAGAGAGAGAGTGTTGAGATAGAGAGAGAGAGAGAAAGATTTGATTTGTGAGGAAAGAGAAAGAGGAGAGAGACAGGGAGAGAGGTAGAAAGGAGGGGGCCCACGAGCTCGATAGGAGCTCGCGATTGGCCGGGGAGAAATATGAAAAGGATTTTAGTAAATATTCGTGGAGGATTTCTAGGGATAGGCTGTTAGGAATTAGATTAGAGTATATAAATATATATTCGATATTAAATTCAAATGGGCCCTTTTTGGCGCGAAATGAAACATCTCCAAATCGCGCCCGGGTTGCGCCCAGATGATCCAAATTCAAATTATAAGATTTTAAGCGGGTTCCAAATTTAGAAAATAGGTGTTTAGTGATTAAAATGCATGCCCCCAAGTCGGACACTTGTACGCGCGCGTAGTCGCCCAAACTTGCCCGTTTAGCCAAACGGAACGGAATCTCGACACGCGGACGCTACCACGCGACTAGTGGCGACGAGTAGGCCAACATGGACATCTTAAATTTCATTTTCGGAGTTAAAATTTGTTATGTGCCAAAATGACTTAACCGGGTAAAATTTAGCAGTAAACACCAGAAAATCAGGAAAAAATTGGAATGAGCAATAAATCACCTTCAACTAGTAATATAAATAGTATTGTTGGGCTCGGGTGTTACATCATACCCAACTACAAAAGAATTTCGTCCTCGAAATTCCAAGAATACAAGATAACTAACTACTGGAAAAGATGAGGGAATTTCTGCCGGATCTCGTCTTCTCGCTCCCAAGTAGATTCTCCATGCGATCGGTTACCCCAAGAAACTAGCACAAGAGGGATAACCTTGCTCTTAAGAACCTTTTCTCTTCGATTCTTGATCTCGACTGGTCGCTCCTCAAAAGTCAGGTCCTCCCGAACGGTCAACTCCGAATGATCCAAGACATGAGTCTCATCACGAACATACCTCCGTAGTTGAGACACATGAAACACATCGTGAACTCCTGCTAATGATGGTGGTAATGCCAACCGGTACGATACCTCTCCGACACACTCCAATATCTCGAAAGGTCCAACGAATCGGGGACTAAGCTTTCCCCGACTTCCAAAGCGAATCACCCCTCTAGTCGGTGATATCTTCAGGAATACCAAATCGCCCACGGCGAACTCTAGAGGTCTTCTTGACGTGTCGGCCCAACTCTTCTGTCTGTCTTGAGCTGCCTTCATATGCTTTCTGATTGTATTCACCTTCTCGACTGTCTGCACTACCAAATCTGGTCCTAGTAACCTTCGTTCACCCACATCATCCCAACATACAGGTGAACGGCACTTACGACCATACAATGCTTCGAACGGGGCCATCTGAATTGTCGCTTGGAAGCTATTGTTGTACGAAAACTCCACCAGGTGTAGGTGATCCTCCCAAGAACCTTTGAAGTCTAACATGCAAGCCCTCAACATATCTTCAAGGGTCTGGATCGTTCTCTCTGATTGTCCATCAGTCTGGGGATGATAAGCTGTGCTGAACTTCAATCGAGTCCCCAAACTTTCTTATAAACTCCTCCAAAAGTGTGACAAGAACCGAGTGTCCCGGTCGGACACGATGCTTACCGGTACTCCATGCAATCTGACAATCTCCTGCATGTATCGCTCTGCCAAGGTCTCTGTCGATTGACCAACCCGAAAAGGAATAAAGTGAGCTGCCTTGGTCAACCGATCGACAATCACCCATACAGCATTGTTGCCCTTTGGACTCCGCGGTAAAGCCGTCACAAAATCCATGGTTATATGTTCCCACTTCCATTGAGGAATCGGGAGTGGTTGCAACAAACCAGCAACCCTTTGGTGTTCAGCCTTGACTTGCTGACATACCAAGCACTTAGCCACGAAGCGAGCGATTTCCCGTTTCATACCTTCCCATCAGAAATGCTGTCGAATATCTCGGTACATCTTTGTCCCTCCTGGATATACAGAGTAAGCTGAACTGTGCGCCTCCTTCATAAGCTCTTCACGCACATCTCCTTTTGGCATACACACACGGCTACCATATCTCAACGAACCATCTTCATGGATCAGTAGATCGGTTCGTAGTCCGGCTCCAACCTGCTCTCGAAACTTTTGCAGTCTAGGATCCTGCGATTGCGCCGCTTTAATCTTCTCAACTAAGGACGATTGTACTTGTAACTGCATCAACTGTCCTGTAGCACGCGGTAGCACAACCTCCAAGTCAAATCTCCGAAACTCCTCAATGATCTCTCTCTGTGCAGTCAATAACTGAATTGCTGGTAACCGACTTAGCGCATCTGGCACGACGTTAACTTTTCCCGGATGGTACTTAAGATCAAGGTCGTAGTCGGCCATCAGCTCTAACCATCTGCGTTGCCTCATGTTCAACTCCTTCTGAGTGAACACATACTTCAAACTCTTGTGATCCGTAAAGACTTCAACTCTCTCGCCCAGAAGGTAATGTCTCCAAATCTTCAGGGCGAAGATCACGGCTGCAAGCTCCAAGTCGTGAGTCGGATAGTTCTGCTCATGAGTCTTCAGCTGTCTCGATGCGTAAGCGACGACTTTCCCATTCTGCATCAAAACACATCCCAATCCCTTTCCAGATGCGTCGCTGTGAATCACCAGTCCTCCTGAATCATCCGGTACGGTTAGGATAGGGGCGGTTATCAGCTTCTGCTTCAACGTCTCGAAGGCCAATGCACATCCATCTGTCCAAACAAACGGTACCTCCTTACGCGTAAGCTTGGTTAACGGCTCAGCTAAACGAGCGAAGTTCTCCACAAATCTTCTGTAGTAACCGGCGAGTCCAAGAAAACTTCTTATCTCTGCAACATTCTTCGGAACAGGCCAATCTCGAACTGCTGCAATCTTCTCGGGATCAACGGCGATTCCATCGCCCGACACGACATGCCCCAGAAACTTCACTTCTTCCAACCAGAATTCGCACTTACTCATCTTCGCGAATAATTTCTCCTGTCTCAGCGTTTGCAGTGCGATCCTTAAGTGCGATCCTTAAGTCTTAGCATGCTCCTCCGGACTCTTTGAGTACACCAGAATATCGTCAATGAATACTACAATAAACTGGTCCAAGAACGGTGAAAAGATCCTGTTCATCAAGTCCATAAATATTGCCGGCGCATTAGTCACTCCGAAGGGCATCACTAAATACTCGAAATGCCCATACCGAGTTCGAAACGCCGTCTTGCAAATGTCTTCTGCCTTCACTCGGACCTGATGATATCCTGATCGCAAGTCCAGTTTCGAGAATACCCTCGCGCCACTAAGCTGTTCAAAAATTTCTCCAATGCGAGGGATCGGGTACTTGTTCTTAATAGTCACCCGGTTTAATTCTCGGTAATCGATGCACATTCTTCTCGTGCCATCCTTCTTCTTTACTAAAAGAACTGGAGCTCCCCAAGGTGAGTTGCTGCTTCGAATCCATCCCTTCTCGAGTAATTCACCCACTTGTTTCTTAACTTCTTCCAATTCCACCGGTGCCATAGGATAATAAGATTTTGATACTGGCGCTGCACCAGGAATGAGGTCAATCGCAAACTCCACATCTCGCTTCGGCGGTAGGCCTGAAATATCTTCAAACACATCCATAAAGTCGCGGACAACTGCCGGCTCTTCATTTCTATCCGCAACCATAGCCGCAAGAACATTGTTCGTCGGCCTAGCCCTAAACTCGACTGGCCCGACAGAACTGCTTCCTCCGATGAAAGTAAACTCGGGGTGTCCGGGAATCTGGAAAATTACTTTCCTTGCCCTACAATCAATGTGTGCGTGGAAAGTGCCAAGAAAATCCATTCCCAAGACTACTTCATAACTGCCCGTATCAATCACCAAGAAATCCGCAAAAAGCTCCCGTCCACAAACAACAACAGTACAATCTCTACATTCCTTACTAGCTATGATTTTCCCATTCCCAGTGTGTATGTCCCAAAAACTAGACAGGTTCGTGCAGGTGATCGAGTGTGTAGTTATAAAATTTGCTGACATAAAACAGTGGGATGCTCCGGAATCAAATAATGCCAAAGCGGGAAAACCACGAACGAGTACAGTACCTGAAACCACTTCTCCTGACGCCTTGGCTTCCTCCGCTGTCAAAGTGAAAGCTCGACCCTGGTTGGGCCCTTGTGTCAGCTGCTTCTGCCCTTGGAACGGTCTCTGCGGAGGCTTCCGTATATCATCTCTCGTGCGAAGCTTCGACGGACAAGTACCAACTGCGTGATCGGCTGCCCCACAAACCAGACAAAGTCCCAGTCTCCTTCGACAATCCTTCTGCACGTGCCCAGGTAATCGGCAGTAATCACAAATCACGCTCTTCCTTCGATCAACGATCACAGGCTTCTTCATTGGCGCTACACCTCGACGGTCCACTGGAATACCTCTGCGCCCATGATCTCGGTTAGGTACAAATGCAGGCTTCCTGGCCGCAGCTGCTGTCTGGTGAAGGTTCCCTTTCGATCCTGATAAACTCTGCTGCTCTCTGGCTGCCGTAAGGACCTGCGAGAAAGTGGTCAAACCCAGGGAGACAATCTGCCTCTGGATGTCCACATCCAAACTGCGCAAGAACCTTCGCGCCCTGTCTGCCTCCTTGGTGACTAAGGGTCCAGCGAAACGGCTAAGTCTCGTCCACTCCGCTGCATGCACATCCACAGCTGCTCCATTTTGTTTCAGCCCAATAAATCTCTCCTCCATTTCCTCCCGTGCAGTCCGCGGGAAGAACTTTTCCAAGAAACTTTTGGAGAAATCCGCCCAACTGATTGGCTTAGACAGGCGGGTCTCCTCCACCAGCCACCACTCTCGGGCGTAATCCACCAACTGAATGCGCACCACATCAACTCTCTTGTCTTCTGGGATCTGTGCCGCAATCAATAAATTCTCCGTGTCCACGAGCCACTGCTCGGCTGGCAACGGCTCCTCCAAGCCAGTGAAAGTGGTAGGACCCAACCGTCTGAAATCTGCCACGGTCCCTACTCGGTCGACTGGCTTCGCTACGGCGGTGTTTACAGACTGCTGCATAGCCTGCAAACCCTCCTGAAATGATTCGGCTTGCTGCTGGATCAGTTCAGTTTGCCTCTTCTGATTTTCCAACATCCCTCGTATCACTCCTAACATGGCGGCTTCATCCACACGCCTCTGATACGTCTTGAAATTCTTATCTGCCATGGTCCTGAAATCAAAACAAACAACATTAGCATGATGATAGATTCAATATATATAAACCAAGGCTAGAACTCCAAGATACTTAAATAGAGTACTGCATTGTAGCTATGCCGCGGTATCATAGCCGCAATTACTTAACTCTACCCAAGTCGCCTAAGTCCTAGAGATAACAAGAAGTTAGGTTTTCGAATTAACAATGCAAAGTAAGTTTGCATGTCGACATGATCTGGAAGAAAGATTCAAGAACGGCAAAACGGTCAAGGTGGCAGGACATGTTTCCTAATCACGGGTATTATAATTCGTGTATCGGGTGCAATACCCAACTACAAAGAATCAACCCAATTAACCTATGGCTCTGATACCATAAAACCATGTCACGCCCCGCTTCCCAGAGTACGCAAGATTTGGGCACGTGACACAGCCAACCATGCTACCTGTGGGTAGGAAGTATCCATCCACAGTCACATTACGGTTGTAAAGATATCAAGAACAGAAAAATAAACTAAACTAATACATGTCCAAATCCATAATAACAAGAATCAATAAACAATGAGTGCGGAAGCTAATGATCCAATACAATAAATAATCAGTATGTCCCATAATGCGGGCTCACATCTGGAAATGAAATGACATAAATAAACTAAACTCTCAAGAACTCACAGTTCAGCCTGCTGGCTGAAGTACTCCTGCTCGGTCGACGTCAAGGGCACGGAATCTGGGCCATGCAAAACCCAGACGTCAGCGCGTCATGATATCAAGTAATGTAGCATAAACATGGTAATAAACAATGCAAGCGTGAACATGAATAAAGCAGTAATAGGAAGTAATAAACAGGGTAGTGTGCAGTAGTGACTAAACTGTCCTATCAGGTTTTCTACTCTATAGTCTTTGAAACCAATTGATGAATCGTCGATGTAACTCAATAGTATCCCGTGCGTGCCCGGGACCACGGTCATAATTCTCGGGGCTGAATCCGAGACGTGCCGCTAAGCAGTAAAAGGTAGTAGGATAGATGAGTGATGTCAGCATCAACACTCCGGAGCTGGCCAAGCCCGTAAGACTGATCAGAACAATGTATCGAACTGTTGAGTTACAAGTCGGTTTCACCTTTGATTTCCCCATACCCCCAAACTATGTATGTCAGTCAGGTATTCAGTAGTCAAGGACTAATGCCAACACAAGTCAAGTAAAGGTAGGTCTGTCTGGATCGACAGCAGGAATGGTTAGGTTTGTCGGCATTAGGCATGAGATCAGGTAACAGGTCAGGTTACTTTCAACAGGTAGAGTCGATATGTACAGGGTGTTGTGTCCGGTGTATCAGTACATGTGTCAGGTGTATCAAGATCGGTCAATATGTAATGCAATCAGGTATATGATGATAACATGTATAGTAACAAGTAATGAACAGTAGCATGAAACAGTAAGTAGCAATTATTATTCTATGTGAACACAGTGATGTTTGTATTTTCATATTAATCCGGTTCACGCACCTTTGAGGTGCAAAAGCCACAATACGAAACAAAATCGATAATATACGCAATGGAGTTACATGAATTTGAACTAAGCATAATAATTGTCTCAAGAGTGATTTTAACCAATGAAGTGGGGATGATCTACTTGGTTTGATTAGTTAAGTATGAATTAATAGCAAACCGGTTAATACGAGCAATGATTTCATTGATTCAAGGTTACGGCTAATCGTGGCTAGCAATTCCAAGTTATAAAAGGTATCGATGTTATATTAGTTGTGTGGTTATAATATGATGATTAAGTTGTAGCATGTTAAGCAAGTATTCGGATACTTGCCTCGACGGTCTGCAAATTGGAACACGGATGCGATGTCGGCAGAAACAGCGATATGGAAGCACGGGCCACGGATCGAGTCCCGACAGAGGTCAACGGGATCACACGGACCAGCGGACTTCGCTGGAGCGTCGGGTTCGTCAGACGGCACGGTCGGGTTCCGGCAACAACAAAGTAGCAAGTTAGCAACAAAGATACGATATACACCACAATACGACCAGCGAAGGAATTGTACCACGAGGAAGCACAAGGAAACTCACCGCGAAGCGACAGGGTGCAAACACGATGGCTCGACGGCACTGGATCGCCGGCGAAGCGACGGCGGCGGCTGCAGCAAGGGGAAGGGTCTCGGGTGTGCAGGGTAGTGGGCTGCGGCGAGTTGGAGAAGGGTGTGGTCGGCTCAGGTGGTCGTGGGAGAGGGAGAGATGGTCGGAGGTGGCGTCGACGAGGTCTCCGACGCGCTTCTCCGGCGAACAGGGAAGGTGCAGGCGAAGGATGAAGGCTCGGGTTTGCTTTTCCGGCGAGGGGAGGAGGGAAGGACGACGAGGTCGGGTCGAGTAGGGTGAAAGGGAGTCGTGGGGTCGTCGACGACGATGGGCGACGTCGACGGTGAGGTTGCGAGGGGATGGAGGCGTCGGGGAGAAGGGTGCAGGCGTGGGAAGAAGCGGGAGAACGGGAGGAGGAATGTAGGTGGGTGCGGTGGAGGTCGTGGTGGTGAGGGCGGCGACGGCGAGGTCTTGAGGAGTCGGCGACGGGATCGCGAGGGCTAGGGTTAGGGTTTGAGGGGTTCGCTCGTGGTGGGTTAAGGGGAGGAGGCGGCTGCTGCATGGGAAAATATATGGAAAGAGAGAGAGAGTGTTGAGATAGAGAGAGAGAGAGAAAGATTTGATTTGTGAGGAAAGAGAAAGAGGAGAGAGACAGGGAGAGAGGTAGAAAGGAGGGGGCCCACGAGCTCGATAGGAGCTCGCGATTGGCCGGGGAGAAATATGAAAAGGATTTTAGTAAATATTCGTGGAGGATTTCTAGGGATAGGCTGTTAGGAATTAGATTAGAGTATATAAATATATATTCGATATTAAATTCAAATGGGCCCTTTTTGGCGCGAAATGAAACATCTCCAAATCGCGCCCGGGTTGCGCCCAGATGATCCAAATTCAAATTATAAGATTTTAAGCGGGTTCCAAATTTAGAAAATAGGTGTTTAGTGATTAAAATGCATGCCCCCAAGTCGGACACTTGTACGCGCGCGTAGTCGCCCAAACTTGCCCGTTTAGCCAAACGGAACGGAATCTCGACACGCGGACGCTACCACGCGACTAGTGGCGACGAGTAGGCCAACATGGACATCTTAAATTTCATTTTCGGAGTTAAAATTTGTTATGTGCCAAAATGACTTAACCGGGTAAAATTTAGCAGTAAACACCAGAAAATCAGGAAAAAATTGGAATGAGCAATAAATCACCTTCAACTAGTAATATAAATAGTATTGTTGGGCTCGGGTGTTACACGTTATGAGCCTCACATTGGCACGACTTATCGGTTATTGGTGTCTGACGTTTACCACCCCTATACTGGATATGCGACATATCAGACGAAGAGATCAGACTGTACGGTAGTGTTACTGACAGGCTTTTGCAGGAGTTGGAGCGGGCTAGCTTGCTGATCTTCTGATCGTTCAATACCCGGGTAGCCGTTACGTCCAGCTAGTACCGCTGACGGCTTGTAGGTGCTTGATATGATCATCACCTACTGCCGGCGTATTGACGAGTCTTTAGAGTCCTACACAGAGGTTTCACTGGCTCAGGCAAAACAAAGTAGGAGCATATATGTGATATGTGAGGGGCAGAGATTAATACGAGTATGTGATATCGTATTCTATTCTCGCGATATAGTGTATCGATCGGTTATATGTGATATAGCCGGGTTATCGAATCAAATGTTGATTCGATAAGTCGATACTGTATCGGCCGGTTATATGTGATATAGCCGGGTTATCGAATCAAGTGTTGATTCGATATAATGATACAAATAATATTAGTCGCTCATATGAGATATAACCGGATTATTAAATCAAGTGTTGATTTAATGATTTAATATAGAATTATATATTTGATATATTAATTTACATTAACTAATATTAGCTCACTTAAACATTTATTTTTCTCACATGTGCACACTTAATATATATGTGATATATATTAATTGTGTTTTATTTATGTGTCATGGTTGGTGATACATGAAGCAGGGGTGTATGAGACTTACACCATGATGAAGATAATGTAGGGTTTATTTATTTATTGTAATTCAATTATTAGGTGGAAATTTGTCACATGGCATGAAGCTTTGAGACCATTTGACTTAGTCCACTAGTTTTGTCTTACACTAGATATTTGTTAACCCGACCATTATCTAAACTCATGGTTAAGTCTCTACAAGGATAATATTAGATATTTTCCCACCTATGGTTGCCATTCACTCTCACAACAATATCTCTCTTGATCTTCTTCCTCAAAGCTCAAGAGCCCTCTAGGTTTTGAAAAAGTGAGAAACATTAGTGAGAAAAAGAAATCCAAAGTGAGCAAAAATCCTACTTCTTCATCCTCTACTAGATTAGCACTTTAGTATAAGGTGTTTACTTCACTAATCCCAAATTAGTGATGAGGGTAGCTTGGGTTAGTGTCTCCTCGACTTAGATCATCTTCGGCCTTGAAGACTTCAAGCAAGTCGTTGCTTTCTTCTCATGGAGCCATTCAAGAGTCCGCAAGATCATTTCATCGCAGCAAAGGGACTACTACAAGGAGCTAATGAAGTGAAGGACCGATCTACAAAAGGTTGTATTTCTAGTTCACTTAGATGTAAAGTAGTTTACATTAAGTTTCGTATGATTCTCTAGTTAACGATTATAGTTTAGGGTTCTTTAAAACGGAAAATTTTTAGAAATTGCATGGACGATGCCTCCCGAAACCTTGTTGTCGTTCATAGGAACCCTACAGTGGTATCAGAGACTAACTAGAGAATTAGATGGATTGTGTAGGATTACGAAACCGAAATACTCCGAAACTTGAAAATCCAAAACTGCAGTTTCTGTCGATTTTTATTGTTGTCAAAAACTTTTCCAAACAAGTACAAAATGTTGTATGTGATATAACATGAACATTGGTGAAATTTGAGGCATTTCAGAGGAAAAGTGGCCGGCCACCATACCCCCTATATCGGCCCAAATCTGAGCCCCCCCTTCAAATTTTTCCAGTGTTCCATTGACTGGGTTTTGGTCTTTCAGGTGTTGTTTGTTTTTGCTAAATTTGCATGAGATGTTAGTTTACTATAAAAACAACTCGGAGTGTTTCGTAGTCGTAATTCTAACAGTTTTTCGGGTTACTTTATATGGTGTTAAAAAGTTTGATCGGATATCAAATACCCCCTTTAACCCTTGCTGGAAAATTTTCCAAGTGTTGGATTTTTCCGTAGTTTAAAACTTTCAAAAAATCATGCAAGCGATTCTGTGGACCCTCTAGAAGAACGAAACCCTAACTCGATTATGTGACCGTCAGAACCGCCACGAACCCTAGGGTTTGTGGTAGTTCAGCAGTGCCGCATGTGAGGCATTGGTTGATTCTTCTACGGCTGGTTCATAGGAGCTGTGGCATGTTCTAGGACCTTTTGAACTACGCTCAAGTGTTGAGCTTTTTGGGTAATTTTGGGTATTTTTTGATTCGATCGGAATGTTTAATATCGTTTAGCTATTTCTATAATGTGATACAATATGTGGAATTCATATAGTTAGGAATGAAAGCCAAAGTATGTGATATTTTGGGTTTATGATGTCTAAGATTATTATGGATTCCAAATGTTGTAGTTTGACATTTTCTTTTCTGCGACCGTAAGTGTAATATGTGGTGTATCGCAGGTTTCATTGCTATATGTCAACGACAATTGGGATACGCATATTTAGTTACGTTGATGACATGTGATGCTATGTGTTGCTGTGATATGTTATATTGGATCGTCGCGTTTTGAATAGCCCGGGTTTTTTCTACGTGAGATAAGAGTTTTTATTTTCATTCATGTAAAATTCAATGTATGTAATATTCTTTTATTGGGGCACTTCCGGGTTGAGGATGATGTCATCATTGTTGTATATTATTTACTTTTCCGCATTAGGATATACCCAAGGAGGGAAGCACAAGTAACCGGGTTCTAGAGTCCAGTGGGAGACCAACTCGAGGAGTCGAGTCCGGGTCTCCTAACTCTAGAATTAGTAGAGTTGCTTGCCGCTCTCGTAGGGGTCTAGGGATATGGGTTTGGCTATTCATCGCGACCGTGGAATCCATATTTTATACATGCTCAAAATAAAACACGGACCTCCTAGTATACCCAATATTTCATATGTTTCTTCTGCTGTTTTGTGATGTGGTCACTGTGGATTCAGAGATGAATGGATATACAATATATATAAGATATATAGTAGACGTTGCTTATGTTTTGCAACCGCGCTAGTCCCGTCCCGGTATGCCGTTAGTTAAGTAACCTAACGGTGCATAACGGGACACTGTGGCGAATGCGGATAGCATAACCGTACGTTGTATTTTCGTTTCTTCTGTGATGCTTAGGAAGCTTAAATGATGGGATTTCATTAATGAGATTAATGAAAAGAAAAGAAACCTAAAACATGTTGTAGAATCATAATTTCAAAAAGTTTAGCTCTAGTTTTTTTGCTTTGCATAGAGGTATTCCTTGTAGAATATCCAGCACCTTATTCGATAAGGAAAGAACCGAGATCCCTTTACCGGGAGTGACATCTTTAGCAAAAGCTAGCAGATGCTACAACCAACTAGGTTTTGTTTTTGATTGCTTCTTTTAGTTCTTGCTTTGCATAGTGGTATTTGTGAAATATCCTGCACCTTATTCGATAAAGAAAGAGCTGAGATCCCTTCACCAGGAGTGACCTCTTTAGCAAAACTAGTAAAAAGCCTCAAAAACACTTCTTTTCAAAAATCACTTGTTTCTACAACTATATCAAGTTCATTACGCTCATGGTTTTCTTAAAAATCTGCGTAGCCCTCCGTCATTTCAGATAAGTACTACTTAGTATTCGTGCTACGTTTGTTGGCCTGCGTCAAGGCGTAGTGTATGGTAGCTAACTAGTGCTTATCTGCAACATGAGATAAGATTGGATTAGGGTAGTCGTGCGACTTTGTTGGTCTGCGTCAAGGGTCGTGCGGATGGGTTTAATTCAATCAAGAAATGTAGGGCTGGACTTGACTAGCGGACTATGGTTTGTTGGCCTTCGTCAAGGTCATAGGACGCTAAGGGCAAAAGCATATCAGGAATTTCAAGTGTTGAAATTTTCAATGAGATAGTTGGATCCCGATCCCACTGTGAGCAAAAGTTGCTCCCGGAAGAATTTTGCACTTTACAATTAGCTAACTCATTAGGTGTCTAGAAAGGTGTCAATGGGGCTACGCCTCTGGAAAAATGAGGTTTATTTTAATTAGGTCCGTGCGAAAGCACAGGGAACCTCCCTCAGAAGTACCAGCACTGGCCTAACTGAACGGTTAGCGAAGTTGTAGAATGCAATTAATCCTGGCTGAATTTTCTTTTTAAAGGTTTGAAGGAAAATTTGAGAATAGCAGTGGGAGACATCAATTAGATAAGATAAATAACCAATCTAATCTTTGCAAGAGCATATGCTGAGTTTTCTTCTCTCTCTCCAGGTAGCGACCATGTCAGGACTTAATCAAGATAATAATATGGATGTATTGACCGAACCCGCTTTTTATGCTGAGCAGGGGAACGTTGGTTCCGCTCCAACTTATAATTGTTATAAGTATGAGCAGGAAATAGGAATATATCCGGATTTCCACGCCACCCAAACGAAGAATGAGCATGTTGGTGCATCTTCTTCGGGTGTTTTAGTAACCGAGAACTGTTTCTCAGTACACTCTACGTCATGGGTATTAGATACCGGGTCAGGATCCCACATATGTAACATGTTATATGGTCTACGGAAAGGTAAAGAACTGAGAATGGGTGATCATTCCGTAAGAGTAGGGAATGGGGCAAATGTTGCAGCCAAAGCAGTTGGCGAATATCACCTTGTATTACCAAATGGTAATACGTTGATTCTGAACGAATGCTATTACATTCCGACGCTGATATGCAATCTTATATCAGTTTCTTTATTAAGTAAAGAGGGATATAATTTTGTAGTACAAGATAATATTATGAACATCTTCCTAAATCAAAAGTTGGTTGGATCAGGCTCGTTAAATAATGGCATATACTTTCTAGATCAAACCACGGTTCTGAACATACAAAACACACACTAGAGGAAGAGTTCAGAAATGAACGAATCCTTCTTGTGGTATTGTAGACTTGGTCATATCAATGCGACACGACTAGCTAAGTTACATAAAGATGGATATTTGAATCCGTTCGAATTTTCATCCTATGACACTTGCCAGTCATGTCTCAAAGGCAAGATGACCAAAACTCCGTTTAGTGGACACGGAGAAAGAGCTAGTGAGCTCTTGGGACTGATACATAGTGATTTATGTGGTCCTATGTCTATAAATGCCAGGAATGGTTCTTCTTACTTCATTACATTCACCGACGATCTCTCAAGATACGGACATGTGTTCATGATGAAACACAAGTCTGAAGCTTTTGAGAAATTCAAGGAATATAAATCAGAAGTAGAGAAACAAACGGGTAAAAGTATTAAAATCCTGCGATCCGATCGAGGAGGAGAATACTTGAGCACGGAATTCCGGGACTATCTAAAAGAGAATGGGATTCTCTCTCAGCTTACTCCTCCATATACACCACAGCACAACGGTGTATCGGAGCGGAGGAATCACACCCTATTGGATATGGTGCGCTCTATGATGAACACTGCTGAGTTGCATATTTCCTTTTGGGGACATGCACTGGAAACAGCTGCGGACTTATTGAATATGGTTCGCACCAAATCTGTGCCAACCACTCCATATGAGATATGGAAAGGAAAGAGACCATATCTTAATTATGTTAAGATATGGGGTTGTCCGGCATATGTGAAAACACAGAATCCGGACAAGCTCGAGGCAAGGTCTTTTCTGTGTAAGTTTATTGGATATCCCAAACATTCGCGAGGGTATATCTTCTACCACCCTGAGGAACAAAAGATGTTTGTTTTTCGACATGCCACCTTTTTAGAAAAGGAATTTCTTGAAAAAGAAATTAGTGGCAAGGAGGTAGAACTGGAAGAAGTTCCAGCAGAACAAACTACGACAGAAGATTTGGTAGAACCAAAGGATTCGATAGCTTCCAACGAACCTCAGCCTCTCTGCCGATCTAGCAGAGTTCCTCATCCACCTGAGAGATACTACGGTTTTCTCATTGATGGTGGGAGCGAGGATTGCATCATGGAAGATGATGACCCAACTATCTTCGAGCAGGCCATCACGAGTGGAGACTCTGTGAAATGGCTGGATGTAATGAGATCTGAGATGGAATCCATGTACACCAACAAAGTATGGACTTTGGAAGTTGCTCCTGAAGGGGTAAAATCCATTAAGAGCAAATAGATCTTTAAGAAGAAATTTGGTGTAGATAGAAAAGTTGAGATTTTCAAAGCTAGACTTATTGCAAAAGGTTTTCGTCAACGACCAGGTGTGGACTATGATGAAACCTTTTCACCAGTGGCTATGCTTAAGTCCATATGGATCCTGCTTGCCATCGCTGCATACCATGACTTCGAAATCTGGCAAATGGATGTTAAGACCGCCTTTCTAAATGGTGATTTAGAAGAGTGCGTGTACATGACTCAGCCGGAAGGCTTTGTGGACAGTAGGAGCAGCGGCAAGGTGTGCAAACTGCTTAAATCCATTTACGGATTAAAGCAAGTATCGTGGAGTTGGAACATCTGTTTTGATGTTGTAGTCAAAGAGTTTGACTTCATCAAAAATGTAGATGAACCTTGCATATATAAGAAGGTTGCAGAGAGTAAGGCTCTCTTCCTCGTATTGTATTGATGACATACTCTTGATAGGAAATGATGTTCATATGCTGCACTCGGTCAAGCTCTTCTTACCACAAAGATTCTCAATGAAAGATGTAGGGGATGCCTCCTACATCTTGGGGATTAAGATTGTTCATATCAGATTTTTGTATTTTTATACCGCCCATTTTTTATCACATTGCTTATAGGTAGGTACTCTTGATCCGTGTTTTGCTAGATAATTGCAGGTTACAGGTTCTCAGCACTAAGCAGAGAAATTCATGGTAAAGCGCGACAAATTCTGGATTACTGCCAACCACAGATAAAATACGGGTCTCCGCTCTCTATCCGTATGTTGCTGCACACCAGTTTAAGGGACAAAATAGCAAATCGATGGTCATTTCATGCACAAAGCACAATGGCAACACAAAATCCAAGATATCTACGCGGAGCTCAAGGAAATCATGGCAAAAGATCCACATCAAATCACCTTTTGATCTGCTGAAAATCTGGAAGAAATGTGAGGAGCTTCTGAGAAACCACATATACCGCACTGAAGATAACATCAAAACAAGGAAACCCACAAAAACTGAAGAGCCAATTCCCCTAAATGGCCGCGGATCCGCGGCCTATATGGTGACTCGGCCACTGATCCGCGGCCGAGTTGACTCGGCAGGTGATTAAATTTTGGGGGCATTTTGGTAACATCATTCAGAGCCTGATTGTTGCCCTAGGGTTTCAGTTTCCTGCCTATAAATAACCCAGAACAAAGCCAAGTGAAGGGTGCTTAATTCTTGTGTTAGATTCTAGGATATATTTTGTTGTTCTTCTTCTTCTTTTCATATTTTCTCCATTAAAACCTTGTAGTGAGCTTGTATGAGGGAAGCGATGAATAAAAGAGTTCTTTTCTTTATCATGCTTGTCTTGTTCTTTTGTTAATTATAATTGCTTGTAATTTTCATTTGCTAATCTAGTTGTTGTTATTTGTTGTTTGTTTCTTTCTTCTTCTAGTTTTCTTTATCCTTAACAATAATGATGCTTAAGCTTGATCCTTGCCAAAGTGAGGTCTCAAATAGCTAGTTGTAATCTTCTAACCTCTTTCTTTCTATCTTCCTCGTTTTGTTTTATTTTCCATTTTTTGTAATGGGTGAGTAGTTTCTCACTTGTTAGGGTAGGATAAGGAAAGTTTGAGAGAAGGAAATCTCTCTCACTCTTTTCTTGCCCAGCATCTTAATTCGGACTCCCGTTAATTGAACCACAATCCGCTCCCTACGGCACCCTATCCTACATGATAGCGGTGATTCCTTAGCGAGACCGGTTGTGGTTGAATTAACTGGAGGTTAAGGCTAAGAACCAAGAACGGACGGACAAGGACCAAAAGGAAGAAAATAAGCATTGGAAACCCTAGCTTATACTCGCAAGTTCCTTCCTAGTCGTGCTAATCCCCGTTGTTGCCGATTACCCTAACACCGATATTAAGAGTGGCAACGAAAGAAGTGAGCGACTCCTATCTCAAACTAACCTAATCCTAACCCTAACAAGCTATCTTTATATACATTTTAACACATAGTTAATCTCAAACAAACCTGGACAATTGGACTTAACTCGTTAAAGCACATAGGAAAAGATTCCCATCTCCCCGCGGACGACCCGTACTCAACCGGCTAGCTACCAAGAGAAACCGTCTTGATTGCGGTAATTAACTAAGCACGCAAAAACTCTAACAATCAAATGACGCCGTTGCCGGGAAGACGGTAGTTTATTTCTTTGTGTAATTTCGGGTTAATTTGTGAATATAACCGAAAAACAAAACAAAAAAAATACATTGTAAAAATCATCTTGTTATTTTTGATTAGTTTTTGTGCAAGTGTGCAGGATAAAAAGAAGGTCGAGTTCAGTGCCAAAGACGTGGGAAGTTAGACCCATAACTTGCGGCTACACCGCGGGTGATCGAGACGAAACCAACGGTCTACTGCAAAATTCTGGAGCAAACTCAGTGAGCAAATCAAGATTCAGAGGCTCCGAACAAGAAGAGAACAACCAAGTAAACACAGGCAAAGAAATTGAAGGTTCAATTCCACCTTCTTGCCGCGGAACCGCGGCCAGAGTGCTTGTTTGACCGAGGTGCGCGGAACCGCGGCCAGAGTGCTTGTCAAACTCTGACATCAGGGTTTCAAATTTTTTGTATCTTTCTGTCTTCTTCCCCACTCCTCTGAACTCCACTGAACTGTGTTTTATGCAGCATTCTTTGCGCAAACTCTCTTCCCCCTTCCAATAAATTGTTTTTGTGCAGGATTCTTTGCGCCGCGCTAAAAAAAAATTTGATTGCAGTTGATTGTTACTGCTTTGCATATTTTAATCGGACTTTAAGGGGCTTGAACCTAATCCAGAATGGGTGGGGATTTCATCACCCTTCCCAGGACCCCAGAAATCACAAAAAGCATATGCATTGACCATTATTTAATTAAAAAATACTATACTCAGCCCTAAAGACGTCGCGCTCAATAGGACAGAGGACTGGTTGTAGGCATCGGCCGTTTATCCTATCCTGACTTTGCGGTGTCTAGGCAAGTGTGTCTAAGGAAAGTGGTTACTTAATTAGGACCACTACTTACGTAGTGGGGAGCCTCCCACTTACCTGGCACTTACCTGGCCGCAATTGGCGGAGAAGAGGCGGTTTGAGGTCCTATTTCTAGCCCTTTGGAACAATTAGGAGCTGTCTAGCTGACCTAGGTGGCCCTAGATCTAGGTGTGATTATGCATATTTTGTCTGTGATTGGTTGAGGCCGTAAGTCCGTACATGTTTTTATAAAAACTTGCCCTTTGTCGCTAGAATACCATTTTTCACCCACCTCCCATCGTATTTCTCCATTGACGTTTTCTTACCCTCACCTTCTCCGCTTTGACTACACTAAACTCGTTTCGTGTATGTCCGCTTGGACTCGGGACACTAGTGCCCGCCTAGTCCGCGTTACGTTAGTCTCTACCGACTACTCGATCGACTCAGACGTCGAAACTCCTTCCACGTCTCTTTCACCCTTACCTTTGCCGGCCAACTCCAACGTTGACCGGGATTCTGTTCCAACTTCCTCACCTTCACTATCACCAACTTCTTCTTCTGCGATGTCAAGATTTAATCCAAACATCCCTTTAACTCCACCGGGATTGATTCCACCTCCTATGGATGCGAATAACCCACAACCATCGCCTGTTGTAGCGCCACCGCGAATCGCGCACCAGGATCATTTCTATCCCATCCGCTCCGCACTTCCTACCTGTCTTTCCCTACCACCGGTGATTGTAATAAATTTCGTGATTGTGTGTAAATCGAATCAAATAGTCTCCGGCAACGGAGCCATTGATTGAAAAGAATTCTCGATGTGTAGTATGGAATTGTAAAGAAATCACAACCAAAAATTATTTGACCGCAATCAACTACGGTGTCGGATTGTAGTTAGTATGTGAGTGCGGATCGTCCACAGGGAAAGTGTAATCGTTCGTCTTTCGAATTAGATGAATTGAAACTTTAAAGAAAGAAAACAAAACAATTCATGATTTGTAGTTGATGTTCAAGAAAGAGAAAAAACTAGATCTAAGAAAGCATTAAAAGATAGAATCAAGAATTGATCGTTTGATAATTTTTCCAAACCAAATCTCAAGAATCGAAATGAGGCTCGTAGGAATCGATCGGATCTATAGATGTGATGTAATCTTACAATTACGTATTCTTATCCTTCGATGAATTGATACTAGATCGATGATCATCGATGAGAATTAGGGATTTCTTGTGAAACTAGGGTTTCATCTTATCCCTTGTTCTTTCGTCGATGTCATTCACATTCTAGCCTCTAGTAAATTCAAGAAACGATCGTTGATCCCTAATTTCGAGCGATCACAATCAAGAAAGCATCGCTACGAACTTAGGTCATCGATTCTTGAACTTGCTAGGGTTTACAAAACTCGTAGAACTTAAAAATAGTATTAGAATTTGTTACATCATCATTCTACAATCGTCTCGACTCCTTAACGAGCGGAGTTTTACTCGAACATCACAACAAGAGCAACAATTACAAATTGAGATCTAATCATGATGCAAGAATTAAAAGAAAGCAAGATTAATGAATTTCACCTTTTATTGATATCAACAATTTAGTTACATTCGCTCAAGAACTACAAGAGGAGAAACTTGATCGTCGACTTGGCTTCGCTCGTCTCCGTGGATCGCGGATCGGCTTGGATCACTTGCCCGATTGAAGATCGGCTCGGCTCCTAAAAGGTTGAAGACTTCTCGCTTGATTTGGTACTCAAGATCTTGGATTAGGAGTGGAATTAGGGTTAGGGTTTCGCACAAGCCTTGTCACTAGACTTGTGGAAGAAGATGATGAAAGAGGGAATTATTTTTAACTAATGGTGATTAAAGAACTAATGAACTAGCTAATGATTGAACAACCTCAACCCTTAGATTTAGGCTCCTATTTATAGATAACTAACCCTAGATCTAGGATTTCAAATTCTAACATTCCCTCCAAAAGTTTGTTGAGAGAATTCAAATTTCCCTCCAAAAGTTAGTTAAGGGAGAAGGTTCTAGATGTAATTAGTTAGGAGGAGCTTCTAGAATAGGATTAATTAGGAGCTTAATTAGGATTAGCCTTCTTAATCTTCATTTCTGATCTGGCAGTAGCTTTGATATAGTTCTGGACTTTGAAGTATCAGAATGGACTGTGGGACCAGAGAAATGAATAGTGCCCAAAACTTGACGGCTGACGTGGCAGAACCGCCGCGCTTGCGCGGCGCAAGCCTTCTCCTGCCGCGCAAGCGCGGCGCTCTTGGGGCTTTGGGGCTTGTGCTTTCTGTGGGTTGCTGGGCCTGATGTATGAGCCTCTGTTGGATATATAGAATTGTATTTCTCCCTCTGAAATGCTACCAGATCTGAAATGATTTAGCTGGCGTAATGTTGATCAGCTCTTTGGTTTTCCTTCCGTATTTCCTGCACATACTCAAGACAAGTGTTGCGCAAATACAGAAATGATGCGATGCCATGAAATGCGGTTAATTTCCTTTAAAGTGTCGGTTAAAAAGTCTAATACATGCAATCTCATATATTGTGACAGATTTGCTAATATGTAGAATATGAATGCCGAACACTTCTAAATGTATGTAAATGATGGGAAAATTGCCGGCTAAAATATACAATATTTTCGACTGATCAAATACCCCCAAACTTAATTTCGATCGTCTCGAGCGAATGTTTTATTAAAAAGAGAAGGAGAAAATAAAGAAAGAGAAAAAACTAACTAGCACACTTTCGTAGGCAACACGATTGCACTGAGCACGTGCAACAAGCCTTTAAACCTCTAGGTGTCCCTAGTAGGAAGAGTGTTGTCTCCTGAGGGTTTTCAGCGGATTGCACCCACAAAATCCAATAATAAAAGCAAGATCATGAATATTACATTTAAAGAAAAGAATTGTAAAAGAAAGACTTTGAAAATTAGGGTTTCCAACTAAGCTAGCTTTTCGGTTGTCATGAGCCCTATCTTAATGGTCATGAAAAGATGTTAGAAATCACGTCTTCCCTCAATAAAACATCGTCTTATTCTTCATTCCTATCTTTCTTCCAAACATCGATCATATCACCCTGCGTGTGTGTAAAGACATCCCTACACCCGGAGAATTCAATTCAAGCTATCATACTCTTGCCCATCAGCCTCAGTATACTTTTTTTTCGATGAGCTCACACACTTTCATGCGACCGTTAATACTTCTTGAGGTACTAACCGACCGATTACTCATGTGCTTGCTTATTTGGTGTATTTTCCTAATCTTGCACCACCTCAGGCATAGCAGTGACTCCCAGACCAGTTGACCTTGGGGCACTAGGTGAAGAAGCACCCTTTTGCTATATATTTTTATTGCCCTCGGTGATAACAAAACCAGTATCCATTTTTCTCACCATATTTTTTTTTTCTTTTTCTTTTTACTTTTGGCTTTAAGACAAGAGCATTTCAAGGTATCCTCTACTATCCCAGGCTTTAAGATGTGTGTAAGTGCGAATAGCAGGGTAGCAACGTTCAAAATGTTTGGCTTCCAGAATAGAAACTATTTTTCAGACTTATTTTTATCCTCAGATTAGTGACGTCCTTCATCTTACTAACCCTTGGGACAACGGCTCATAACTACTTATTACTAGTTCGTATAAGAAAACTTCTAATTTTCTTAGTTTTCTTAAATTTTTCTAATCTCATGGATGTAATTGTTCACTATCTAAACTTTTATTATCTTATTTATATACAAAAAATATTTTTATAATTTTGAATTTTTTTTAATTTTTATAGGTTTTTAAAGAAATGTTTTGTGCTTATGCAATGTATGATGCAAATGATGCGAAAATAAGCACAAACCTCCCCCAAACTTGTTTTCAACAGTGTCCTCACTGTTTCCTTCTGCTAAATCTGAAAAACCTGTAAGCTTGGGAGGAATTTATTAGTGGGGGCAAAATATTTAAGTGAAGACCCTCCCCCAAACTTATTTTTGGCTCAAAATTTTGTAAAAATTTTCTTTTTAGGAGCCAGAAAAACATGTACCCCCCCCCCCAAACTTGAGTCATGCAATGTTAAGCTTTGAAAATCACAAGTGGGGGTCAAAAATCATTGGTCGATGCCAAGCTTTGCAAAGACCAAATGTTAACACCAACCATTCAAAAATTTTATCAATGCAGTGCTCGGGTTGGTGGAAGAAGAAGTGGGGAAAGGTCAAGTGGTGGAATAGAATGTGTGTGCGTCTCATTTTGGAGAGACGATGCAGTGAATGTGATGGATTACTCGCATTCTTTTTACAATTCAGAAGAAGGGGTGGAGGTTCAATTTCATTGTTTGGGAGATGATTCATCTCAACACCCGTGTCATTTAAAAATGCGAGTTCATCAGCGAAGATTTCCTCAAAAGTTCCATTAATACCCCGATGAATAATGTCATCACAAAGTGCGGGGTGATCTTCAGACTCTAAGAACAGTTCATAATCAGTGTTAATTGTTGACCCGGACATCTCGGTGGAAGAGTCCGTATGTGTATGATACATAGTTGGGTCAAACAATAACATATGAAAAGAGTCAAGATCAATATCAGGAGGATCATCAAATTCGCTGCTGTCGACATCCATTACGTCGACAGAACAGACCTGAGCAATAGGTTCGGAGGGTACACTTCCCAACTTGTAAATGTTCAGCTCTATTGACCTATTCCCGAAGGATAGGGTCATAGAACCGTTACGACAGTTGATAATAGCATTGGAAGTGGCCAAAAAGGGGCGACCTAAAATCACCGGAATTTGATTCCGTGGGTTCGCTACAGGTTGTGTATCAATTACAATAAAATCTACCGGGAATATAAATTCTCCGATTTTTATTAACACATTCTCCAGTTCACCCCTAGGTTTGGTGATTGATCGGTCAGCCATCTGGAGAGTGCAATTAGTTGGCTTCAACTCTCCGATTCCTAATTGCTCATAAACTGAGAAAGGAAGCAAGTTAACACTAGCGCCAAGATCTAATAGAGCACGGTTAATGTGTTTTCCCCAATAGAAACGGAAATAGTAGGATATCCAGGATCCTTACGTTTCCTCGGTAATTGTTGGGGGAAAGCCGTGTCTATTTTTTTTTCCATGAAAATCTTCTTAGGCACTGGATTCTTCCTTTTCCTAGTGCACAAGTTCTTAAGAGTTTTCGCATAAGACGGAACTTGTTGGATGGCATCTAGGAGAGGGATGTTGGTGTTTACTTGCTTAAAAATGTTCATAATCTTCTCCATATGTGGACTCAGTGTGTTAGCCCTTAACCGATTAGGATAAGGTGCTTTAGCAATAAGCGCTGGGTCCATCATAGGAGAAGAAAGTGTGTGTGGAACCGATCCCGGAATAGAAGTGGGAATCGTCCGTGGAGGAGTAAAAGAGGTGGGCTGTAATGGCGAGCCTTTTGGGAAATGAAGAATAGGCTCGGAAGAAGATGGTAGGGTAGAAGAACTGGGGTAAGAAGTGTGTGTGTGTGGAAAGGTCTCAGCCGGGGTGTTATTGAATGATTTATCAGTATCATCAAACTCTTCCCCAAGGTGATGGTCAAGCACTCTTCCAGATCTCAACGTGATTGCATCCACATCATGTGAATAGCTAGAATTAGGTAAAGGTTGAGCTGGAAGTTTCCCTTTCTCTCGTGCACTCAATTCGGCTTTTAGTTGTGCTATTTGTTCTTCCATCGATTTGATGTTCTCATTTTGAGAGATAATGATCTTCATTACATTCTCGACGGAAGATTGCAAACTTGCCGTCCCTTGGATGGATTGTTTCATGAAAGTATCCAAGGTTTGTGCTAGTGCAGAGGTATTATCTGTACCGGTCAATTGCAAAGGACTTTCATGTGGTGAAAAAGTGTTGGCCGGATTTTGGAAATTTTGTGCTTGGAAGGGGTGCTGACTCAATTGAAGTGGTGGCTGCTGTTGTGGTGGAGGGACCCCTTGGAAATTGTTTTGGTTTGGAACCGTGTTTTGAAATTGTGATTGGTTCCAAGCAAAGTTAGGGTTATTCCTCCAACCCTGATCATATGTGGAGGAAGATGGATCATTTCTAGGTCTTTGAAATGAGGCATTGGTAAGCTCATGACCTTGAAACGGACATTCTTCCGTCAAGTGAGAAGGATCAGAACAACAACCACATACAGTTTTGGAGAGTGATATTTGACTTAGGGCGGCGGCTAAAAATTTGTTTTCCATAGCGTCAAATTTCTTGTGTAAAGCTGAAATTTCAGCTCTAATTTCTATGGAAATATCATTGCCATCCCTAGAAGATTGACTCACACCCTCCCACTGTAAAGATTTTTCAGCGAAATCTTCTAGAAATTTCCAGGCTTCCCAATCATCTTTGGTCATAAAGTTGCCTTGACACATGGATTCAAGAGACTGTCTTGTGTAAGGAGTAATGCCCTCATAAATGATTCGGCACAATTCCCATCTCGGGATGCCGTGATGTGGACATTGGACTAACAGATCCTTGAAGCGGTCAAGACATTTTGAAAATATTTCATTTGGAAGCTGGGTGAATTGATAGATTTCGCTACGGACTCGAGCTGTCTTTTGATGTGGGTAGAATTTCTTAAGGAATGCCGCGACGAATTCGTCCCAATTTGAAATGGAATGTGCGGTAGTGTTATATAGCCACTTCTCGGCTAAATCGCACAAGGTAAAAGGGAGAAGACGAAGACGTAAAGCATCCATCGAAAGCTGTGAAGTACCCATCATTGCGCATACATTTTCGAATTTCGTGATAAACACGTACGCGTCTTCAGACTCGAGACCGTGAAATTTTGGTAGAAGGTTGATGTATTGGGGTTTTATTTGAAAATTTTCCCCGTTGGCTGGTGGTGTGGAAAGACAGGTGGAAAGTGGGCTTCGTGTTGGATAACACCTCTCTTGGAGAGAGATGCGAGGTGGAATCTTCGCACCAACGGACGGCGGCAGAGTAGTGGAAAAGAAGTTCGATGGAGGTGGATCCATCGATGTGGGTGTGGTGGTGGGTAAAAGAAAGGTAAATGTAGAAATACCGACTTTAGGGTCGATAAGGGAAACGCGGACTAACGGGCACTAGACACCCGTGTCCAGCCTATCTTGCACTAAAAAGGGTTAGTACAAGTGGCAGCGTGAATTTATAATTAGGGGAATGATATGAATGTGGTGTTTGTTTTTGAAAAAGATACGGATTTTTTGAAAATATGATGCAACAAAACAAATGCAACACACAAAACCCTAGAATCTAGTGGTCACCTAGGTCAAACTCTAGACCGCTCCTAACTGCCAAAAGACAAGTCGCAGGATAAATCCTCCACTGCCTCTTTGTCCCCCTGTGGCCGGATAAGTGCCAGGTAAGTGGGAAGGAACCACCACTACAGTGGGCCTAATTAATAACCACTAGTCTTAGACACACTCGCCTTAGGCACCACAGAAAAACGCAGATAAGCAATGAATTACCCACGGCCTTCTCTTGTCCTAATTGAGCGCGACGGTCCTTAGAGTCATCTCTAGATTTCTTTTAATTAATGAGGGTAAATGCGGATGCAAGTTTTGTGATTTTCGGGGCCTAGGAAGGGTAATGAACTCCCCACCTAATTTGAATTTGGTCGTGCCCCTTAAATTTCCGTATTAATATGCAACAACCACAAGAATCAAAAACACGCATAAATTTATTTTGCTTTGCGGCGATGCGATTTATTTGCAAAGAATTCTGCACAAAAGTGTTAGTTTGAGCAGACAGGGGAGAAGATAAGAAAGCAGAGGACTTACAGAGAAAAACTGGTGCAGTGAGGAGGTAGAATAGCCGCGGAAACGCCGCGTTTGATGGTATTAGGCCGCGGAATCGCGCCTTCTTGAAGAGATCACTGTACCAAAATTTGGGAGAATGCTTCTATTTCTCCCTGTAGCTCTCTGGAATGCTCAGAAAAATTTTCCCGAAGCTCCAATGATTCCAGATTTCCTCGCAATCAAACCACAAAACACGTATTAGGGTTTGTACGAGTTTAGATCACAAAATTTAGATGGAATAAAATTTTCAACTCAAATTTCAAAATACGAACTATTAGCGCACTATCCCCGGCAACGGCGCCATTTGATTGTTATAAATTTCGTGATTGTGTGTAAATCGAATCAAATAGTCTCCGGCAACGGAGCCATTGATTGAAAAGAATTCTCGATGTGTAGTATGGAATTGTAAAGAAATCACAACCAAAAATTATTTGACCGCAATCAACTACGGTGTCGGATTGTAGTTAGTATGTGAGTGCGGATCGTCCACAGGGAAAGTGTAATCGTTCGTCTTTCGAATTAGATGAATTGAAACTTTAAAGAAAGAAAACAAAACAATTCATGATTTGTAGTTGATGTTCAAGAAAGAGAAAAAACTAGATCTAAGAAAGCATTAAAAGATAGAATCAAGAATTGATCGTTTGATAATTTTTCCAAACCAAATCTCAAGAATCGAAATGAGGCTCGTAGGAATCGATCGGATCTATAGATGTGATGTAATCTTACAATTACGTATTCTTATCCATCGATGAATTGATACTAGATCGATGATCATCGATGAGAATTAGGGATTTCTTGTGAAACTAGGGTTTCATCTTATCCCTTGTTCTTTCATCGATGTCATTCACATTCTAGCCTCTAGTAAATTCAAGAAACGATCGTTGATCCCTAATTTCGAGCGATCACAATCAAGAAAGCATCGCTACGAACTTAGGTCATCGATTCTTGAACTTGCTAGGGTTTACAAAACTCGTAGGACTTAAAAATAGTATTAGAATTTGTTACATCATCATTCTACAATCGTCTCGACTCCTTAACGAGCGGAGTTTTACTCGAACATCACAACAAGAGAAACAATTACAAATTGAGATCTAATCATGATGCAAGAATTAAAAGAAAGCAAGATTAATGAATTTCACCTTTTATTGATATCAACAATTTAGTTACATTCGCTCAAGAACTACAAGAGGAGAAACTTGATCGTCGACTTGGCTTCGCTCGTCTCCGTGGATCGCGGATCGTCTTGGATCACTTGCCCGATTGAAGATCGGCTCGGCTCCTAAAAGGTTGAAGACTTCTCGCTTGATTTGGTACTCAAGATCTTGGATTAGGAGTGGAATTAGGGTTAGGGTTTCGCACAAGCCTTGTCACTAGACTTGTGGAAGAAGATGATGAAAAAGGGAATTATTTTTAACTAATGGTGATTAAAGAACTAATGAACTAGCTAATGATTGAACAACCTCAACCCTTAGATTTAGGCTCCTATTTATAGATAACTAACCCTAGATCTAGGATTTCAAATTCTAACTTTCCCTCCAAAAGTTTGTTGAGGGAATTCAAATTTCCCTCCAAAAGTTAGTTAAGGGAGAAGGTTCTAGATGTAATTAGTTAGGAGGAGCTTCTAGAATAGGATTAATTAGGAGCTTAATTAGGATTAGCCTTCTTAATCTTCATTTCTGATCTTGCAGTAGCTTTGATATAGTTCTGGACTTTGAAGTATCAGAATGGACTGTGAGACCAGAGAAATGAATAGTGCCCAAAACTTGACGGCTGACGTGGCAGAACCGCCGCGCTTGCGCGGCGCAAGCCTTCTCCTGCCGCGCAAGCGCGGCGCTCTTGGGGCTTTGGGGCTTGTGCTTTCTGTGGGTTGCTGGGCCTGATGTATGAGCCTCTGTTGGATATATAGAATTGTATTTCTCCCTCTGAAATGCTACCAGATCTGAAATGATTTAGCTGGCGTAATGTTGATCAGCTCTTTGGTTTTCCTTCCGTATTTCCTGCACATACTCAAGACAAGTGTTGCGCAAATACAGAAATGATGCGATGCCATGAAATGCGGTTAATTTCCTTTAAAGTGTCGGTTAAAAAGTCTAATACATGCAATCTCATATATTGTGACAGATTTGCTAATATGTAGAATATGAATGCCGAACACTTCTAAATGTATGTAAATGATGGGGAAATTGCCGGCTAAAATATACAATATTTTCGACTGATCAACCGGCCAATGGGGATAATTTTGAAATTAAGCCCCATTTCATTAACATGCTTCCGAAATTTCATGGGCTTGAATCTGAAGATGCCTATATCTTCATCAACAATTTCCAGAATGTTTGTGCCACGATGAAAACGACCCAGCTGTCAGACGATGCTATACGGCTACGGGTCATTCCGTTCACTTTGTGCGATCTTGCTGAAAAGTGGCTGTATAGCACTGCTTCCCACTCCATAACAAGTTGGGACGAGTTTGTGAAAGCGTTTCTCAAGAAATTCTATCCAAATAATAAAACCGCGAGGATCCATAACGAAATCAACCGATTTGCCCAGCTCCCTACTGAACCTTTTTGGAAGTGCTTTGACCGGTATAAAGACCTTCTTGTTCAGTGCCCTCACCACGGTATTGAGAAATGGCAACTTTGCCAAACTTTATAGGAGGGCCTGAATCCAGCAACCAAGCAGTTGTTGTAAACCATTTGTCAAGGCCACTTCCTATCGAAATCTGACAAGGAAGCATGGCAATTCTTCGACGACCTTGCGGAACAAACGCTTCAATGGGAGAGCACCAGACCAAGTACTTCTTCTTCTTCCTCTACTTCTACTGGTCAGTCTAGGGTAGGCATTCACCAACTCGATGTCTCTATTGCAATGAAAGCCGAAATGGCTGCAATAACGAGAAAACTTGAAGCGATAGAGAGCAAATTTTCATCTCCTGCTCCTGCCCCTGTTCTTCCCCTTCGTACCATTTGTGCTTGTTGTTCCGATCCATCTCACCTAACCGAAGAGTGTCCTTACAATCCACCATCTCAAGGACAGGATCAGGTTAATGCTGCATTTCAGCAAAGACCAAGAAACGATCCATACTCTTCCACCTACAATCTCGGTTGGAGGAACCACCCCAATTTCGCTTGGAATCAGAACCAGCATCAATTCCAAGGCAACAATTTCCAAAGGCCCCCTCCTCCACAACAACAAGCACAACAACAAACTCAACATCAATTTCATCAACCCTTCTAACCCCAACCTTTTCAAAATCAGACGAACAATTTTGCACCCAACAATTCTTTTCCTCAAAACAACTTTGTTCCGTCAAACAACGATAAGGTTTCCTCGCTAGAACGGAGTCTGGAGGCGTTTGTAAAGCAATCGACACAATCCACTGCCAATATCCAGTCTTCCATTCAGTCTTTGGTGCAACACACTGCCGCTCACGGGCAAAGCATCAAAACCATCGAAGCCCAGATTGCACAACTGAATGCAGCCTTAAACGAGCGAGAGAAAGGGAAGCTTCCATCTCAACCACTCCCAAATCCTGGTCACCCACATAATGTACATGTTGCTCTTGAACAACAAAACCATAATGTGAGTGCCGTGACTACATTGAGATCTGGAAGGATGCTGCAAAACAACATTGGGACACGGATAGATGATGACACCCCGGCCGCTTCTTCTTCTTCTTCTTCTGAGCCTATTCTCCATTCTTCAAAAGGCTATTCCTCTTCTTCTTCTCTAAACGGACCCACTTCTCACTCTACGAAAACTCCAGCTCTAGGATCCATTCCAATTCCACAATCTCCTCCACAAGCATTGGACTCAACCAATTTTAAAAACGTTTCATTTCCAAACCGGTTGAGGTCCAATAAACAAAATCCATAAATGGAGAAGATTCTGGAGTTGTTTAAGCAGGTTAACATTAACATTCCCCTTTTAGATGTTGTCCAACAAGTCCCTTCCTACGCAAAAATCTTAAAGGACTTGTGCACGAAAAAGAGGAAATCTCAGGTACCCAAGAAAGTTTTCTTAGCTAGTGCTGTGAGTGATGCTCTTACCCAATCTTTACCTCAAAAATGGAAGGACCCTGGCTGTCCTACGATTTCTATTACCATTTGGGATAAGAACATCAACTGCGCACTTTTGGATCTTGGTGCCAGTGTTAACCTGCTTCCGTACTCAGTATATGAGCAGCTAGGTGTAGGAGAGCTGAAACCCACACACTGTACTCTCCAAATGGCCGACCGATCGATCACCCATCCTAGGGGTGAGCTAGAGGATGTGTTAATCAAGGTTGGGGACTTCATATTCCCCCATTGACTTCATTGTTTTAGACACACAGCCTGTAGCTAACCCCTGGAATCAAATTCCAGTGATACTCGGCCGGTCATTCCTTGCAACCTCAAATGCTGTGATCAATTGTCGAAATGGTTCAATGAACCTATCTTTTGGAAACATGACAATTGAACTCAACATTTTTAGGTTGGGGAATCAGCCTTCCGAACCTAATGCTCATATACTAGACGTTTGTTCAATCCAGGAGATCACCCCAGAGGAGTGTGAATTCGAGGAGTTTCTGTTCGATCACGACAACCTTAACGCCACTAGTGCGTTCCTCTTCGAACCTGCTGGTGCTTCTGCGCCCAACAATAACTACGAGTGTTTCACTTTCTCGAACGATCTTAGCCAGTCACCACCCGAGTTGGAATCCTTTGAATTTCCGGATGAGTTACCTGAACCATCCAACTCGGTCGCTTACACTCATTTTGAACCTCTGCTGGAATCCTTTGAGTTCGAGACCTTTTCACCAATCTTGCCTTCAATCGTTTCACCTCCAATGCTCGAACTCAAGCCATTGCCGTTTCACCTTAAGTACGCTTACTTGGGTGAGAACGAGACCCTTCCTGTAATCATCTCGGTTTCTCTAGCTCCGGAGCAAGAGAAAGCTCTTCTGACAGTCTTGCACAGCAATATGCCAGCTTTTGGCTGGTCAATGGCGGACATCAAGGGGATTAGTCCCCTGATTGTTGAACATCACATTCATCTGATGGATGATGCCAACCAGCCAGGGATCCACAAAGGCGACTCAATCCAGTCATGAAGGAGGCTGTGAAAAAGGAGATCGTAAAGTGTCTAGATAGTGGTATCATTTACCCTATCTCTGATAGCCGGTGGGTTAGCCCCATTCACGTTGTCCCCAAGAAATCAGGCATAACAGTTATAACCAACGAGGCGAACGAGTTAATCCCTACTCGCACCCAGACTGGGTGGCGAGTATGCATCGATTATAGAAAACTCAATGCCGCAACGCGGAAAGACCACTTTCCGCTACCTTTCATTGACCAGATGCTTGAACGATTGGCTGGACACGAGTACTACTGCTTTCTTGATGGCTACTCCGGCTATAATCAGATTCCCATCGCCGAAAAAGACCAGGACAAGACCATATTCACTTGTCCTTTCGACACGTTTGCATATCTTCGCATGCCCTTTGGGTTATGCAATGCGCCCGCTACCTTCCAGCGGTGTATGATGGGAATATTCTCAGACATGGTGGAAAAATTCTTGGAGATCTTCATGGACGATTTCTCCATTTTCGGCGATTCCTTTGATGAGTGTTTGCTGTATCTCGATGATGTCCTTACCCGATGTAAGGACAAGAACCTCACTTTGAATTGGGAGAAGTGCCACTTCATGGTGCGCGAAGGTATTGTCTTAGGACATATCATCTCGCAAAATGGCATTGAGGTAGATAAAGCAAAGATTGAAGTCATTTCCAATCTCCCTCCTCCCAGATGCGTCAGAGACGTCCGAGCCTTCCTTGGCCATGCCGGTTTCTATAGACGGTTCATCAAGGACTTTAGCAAGATTGCTAGGCCCTTGACTCTTTTGCTGGCCAAGGACATGACATTCGACTTCAACTCGAGCTGTGTGACTGCGTTCGAGTCATTAAAGAGCTCACTCACTTCTGCTCACGTTCTTTCTTCTCCTAACTGGACGCACCCATTTGAGATTATGTGCGATGCATCCGACTTTGCCATCGGTGCTGTCCTTGGACAACACATCAACAAGATGCCGCACGTAATCTATTATTCTAGCCGAACCCTAAACGACGCCCAACTGAACTATACAACAACCGAGAAGGAATTCTTGGCTGTTGTATTTGCCTTAGAAAAGTTTAGGCCCTACCTCATCGGCTCTCCAGTCATCATCTACACGGACCATTCTGCTCTGCGCCATCTTTTTACGAAGAAAGATGCAAAATCTCGGCTGATACGTTGGATCCTCTTGCTTCAAGAGTTTGACCTTGTCGTCAAGGACAAAAGAGGATGTGAAAACGTAGTCACCGACCATCTCTCATGACTTCCTTCTTCGCCGTCGCTTCAAATTCCGATCAATGACGTTTTTCCGGATGAACGGCTCTTGACAGTATCTTGCGAACCCTTGTTCACAGATATTGTGAATTATTTGGCCACAGGATTACTACCGACTGAATGGTCAAGTCAGGACAGACTTCAATTCTTATCCCAACTAAAACACTTTTACTGGGAGGAACCCTATCTGTTCAAGTACTGTCCCGACCAGATTATTCGTCGGTGTGTCCCTGACGATGAATTCAAGAGTGTGCTGTCATTTTGCCACGATCAAGCATGTGGCGGGCATTTTGGCCCCAGAAAGACAGCCGAAAAGATCTTGCAGTGTGGTTTCTACTGGCCACAACTCTTCAAAGACGCTCATGACTACTGCAAGACTTTCTCCCGGTGCCAACACTTGGGCCGGATATCCAGGAGAAACGAGATGCCTCTCCAACCAATCTTGGTTGTGGAGATTTTCGATGTTTGGGGGATTGATTTCATGGGGCCGTTTCCCAGCTCTTTTGGGAACTTGTGCATCTTCTCGCTGTTGATTATGTCTTTAAGTGGGTCGAGGCTGTGCCCAGCCGGACTAACGACAACAAAGTTGTTGTTAGATTTCTTAAGTAAAACATTTTCTCCCGGTTTGGGCACCCTCGAGCGATCATTAGCGACAATGGAACTCATTTCTGCAATAAGACTTTCGAGGCCTTGATGCGGAAATATTCCATTAATCATAAGCTATCTACGCCCTACCACCACCAAACCTGTGGGCAAGCCGAAGTTTCAAATCGGCAAATCAAGCAGATACTAGAGAAGACGGTTTCCAAGAACCGTAAAGATTGGTCGTTAAAACTCACTGATGCCCTTTGGGCATTTCGAACTGCTTATAAGACCGATCTTGGCATGTTTCCCTATCGGCTTGTTTACGGAAAGGCTTGCCACCTTCCTGTGGAAATAGAGTATCGCGCATTTTGGGCGATAAAGGAGCTGAATCTGTCTCTCGAAAATGCGGGCAGCCATCTGAAGCTGCAGTTGAACGAATTGAGCGAGCTTCGGGATGAGGCTTACGAAAACGCGGTTGTCGTTAAGAACCGAACGAAGGTGTTTCACGATAAACACCTTTTGTGCAAAACATTCGCACCTGGTCAACAGGTACTGCTTTACGACACCCGGCTACATTTTCATCCAGGTAAGCTCAGATATCGCTGGAAAGGGCCATATTTTGTGCGGAATCTGTATCCGCATGGCGCTGTGGATTTGGAGAATCCAAAGGACGGTTCACTTTTCAAAGTAAACGGACACAGACTAAAACCGTACCTTAGCGCCGAACCAACAGAGGAGCTCCTGGTTTTACAGGAGCCGGTTTACCCTGCATAATCTTCCTCTGCCTACCACCAAACTTCGGTTATCCAGCCAAAACAGTGGACACTGTTTCAAATAAGTTTGGGGGTATGTATATACCATTTTGTATATATATGTGGATATTCTTGTCCGGTGCATATCCGTTTTTAACAATTTTCTTTTAAAAAAATAAATAAATAAAAATAAAAAAATAAAAAAAATGTGTATATCTAACCGACGATTTTGACCCTTCAATGATTTCTTCATGAAATGACAGTGAGGACACTGTCCAGTTTAAGTTTGGGGGTACACTCAGTACGCATTTCTAACCTTTGCATTCATATGTATATTTTGCATCTGCATACTAAAATCCATAAAAATCTGAAAATTTTCTAAAAACATAAAAACTTTTTCGTCAAGTTAGCTTGTGAGAGAACTCAGATTCAACATTTCAACGGTTTTGTTTGATAAGATAAGAATAACTAAATCTTATTTTTTGAAAACCTGAAAGATAACTCTCCTTTGAAGTTAACTATAGCTGATATACGTATTTACATCACACTACATGTATCGTGAGTTTTGAAAATTTGATGACAAGTCTATGTCTGAAAAACTTTTAAATGGATAAATTATTTTCTGAGGATCAAATAGGTTTGTTCTGAAATAAGTAATATCAAGAATAGTTTATGAAGTGAAGCGGATATGAAGGGATGTTATTGATGCCTTAATTGGAACTAATTCTGAAAAATAACCCATCTGAAACTTGATTGGAATGATTACACACCTAACCTACTAAACACGTCTTTTATCCAAAAAATGATTGAACTGCCGGTTATATCTCCGTTCGCATTAAATCGTCATGATTTTCACGCTAAATTGTCTTTTGTTTTTTGGCCTAGATAACTTGAGTAATTAAGTCCGCTGAGGTGTCTCTACACCTAATGCCCTAAAACCAACTGGTTTGGGTGCATTGGCCTAAAGCTCGTTAAGAAGCCTAGAAAGTCCAGATTAAAACAAAGTCAAGCTAGTGTTCTCTCCGAGTTAAAATTCCTAACGGTTCTTTGTGTGAAAATAATCTTGATAAAAGACAGGTTTTTATAAAAAAGTATTTCTAGCGGAGATATGAAGGTTTTATTCTATGATAAAGACTATTGCACGTTCACGAAGGTGTGTATGAAATGAAAACAAGAAAAAGGTGGAGTGAAAAATAAGACCTAGTTTCCTGTTAAGGAAGATAGAAATTCTAAAATTGAAACCTTACTGGAAAACGAAACTTGAAAAATGCTTAACTCTTTATAAAACTTATGTGATCCTTTTTAAATGTTTATCTGGGGCTTTATTTTGTGATATGATGACTTTAATCGATCATTCTGAAACTTAACGACACTATTTGCACTGCACGTAAAGACATATAAAATCTTCAGTTAAATAAGAAGCGAGGTGTGAAAAATAAAGGTTCGATAGTCTAGAATTAGGATAATAGAATTGTTATTTTTAAAACAAAACCTTAGGATTTGAATCATAGTTATTTTGCAAAGCTAGCTTGACGGGATTTTGTGGGTAGTATCCGCTGAAAAACCTCAGGAGACAACACTCCTCCTACTAGGGACACCTAGAGGTTTAACGGCTTGTTGCACATGCTCAGTGCAATCGCGTTCCCTGCGAAAGTGAGGTTAGGAATTTTTATGAATAAATTGGCTTTGCTCGGGACGAGCAAATGATAAGTTTGGGGGATTTGTTCATATCAGATTTTTTTATTTTTATACCGCCCATTTTTTATCACATTGCGTATAGGTAGGTACTCTTGATCCGTGTTTTGCTAGATAATTGCAGGTTACAGGTTTTCAGTACTAAGCAGTGAAATTCATGGAAAAACACGACAAATTCTGGATTACTGCCAACCACAGATAAAATACGGGTCTCCGCTCTCTATCCGTATGTTGCTGCACACCAGTTTAAGGGACAAAATGGCAAATCGATGGTCATTTTCATGCATAAAGCACAATGGCAACACAAAATCCAAGATATCTACGCGGAGCAAAAGGAAATCATGGCAAAAGATCCACATCAAATCTACTTTTGATCTGCTGAAAATCTGGAAGAAATGTGTGGAGCTTCTGAGAAACCACATATACCACACTGAAGATAATATCAAAACAGGGAAACCCACAAAAACTGAAGAGCCAATTCCCCTAAATGGCAGCGGATCCACGGCCGAGTTGACTCGGCAGGTGATTAAATTTTGGGGGCATTTTGGTAACATCATTTAGAGCCTGATTGTTGCCCTAGGGTTTTAGTTTCCTGCCTATAAATAACCCAGAACAGAGCCAAGTGAAGGGTGCTTAATTCTTTTGTTAGATTCTAGGATATATTTTGTTGTTGTTCTTCTTCTTTTCATCTTTTCTCCATTAAAACCTTGTAGTGAGCTTGTATGAGGGAAGTGATGAATAAAAGAGTTCTTTTTTTTATCATGCTTGTCTTGTTCTTTTGTTAATTATAATTTCTTGTAATTTTCATTTGCTAATCTAGTTGTTGTTATTTGTTGTTTGTTTCTTTCTTCTTCTAGTTTTCTTTATCCTTAACAACAATGATGCTTAAGCTTGATCCTTGCCAAAGTGAGGTTTCAAATAGCTAGTTGTAATCTTCTAACCTCTTTCTTTCTATCTTCCTCCTTTTGTTTTATTTTCCCTTTTTTGTAATGGGTGAGTAGTTTCTCACTTGTTAGGGTAGGATAAGGAAAGTTTGAGAGAAGGAAATCTCTCTAACTCTTTTCTTGCCCAACATCTTAATTCGGACTCCCGTTAATTGAACCACAATCCGCTCCCTACGGCACCCTATCCTACATGATAGCGGTGATTCCTTAGCGAGACCGGTTGTGGTTGAATTAACCGGAGGTTAAGGCTAAGAGCCAAGAACGGACGGACAAGGACCAAAAGGTAGAAAATAAGCGTTGGAAAGCCTAGCTTATACTCGCAAGTTCCTTCCTAGTCATGCTAATCCCCGTTGTTGCTGATTACCGTAACACCGATATTAAGAGTGGCAACGAAAGAAGTGAGCGACTCCTATCTCAAACTAACCTAATCCTAACCCTAACAAGCTATCTTTATATACATTTTAGCACATAGTTAATCTCAAACAAACCTGGACATTTGGACTTAACTCGTTAAAGCACATAGAAAAAGATTCACA
The DNA here is from genome assembly GCA_030015575.1 of Agapanthus africanus. Lineage (NCBI taxonomy): Eukaryota > Viridiplantae > Streptophyta > Magnoliopsida > Asparagales > Amaryllidaceae > Agapanthus > Agapanthus africanus. The sequence goes on from JASDDO010000022.1 coordinate 549,379,157, forward strand.
TCTCCCTGCGGACGACCCGTACTCAACCGGCTAGCTATCAAGCAAAACCGTCTTGATTGCGGTAATTAACTAAGCACGCAAAAACTCTAACAATCAAAGATCTATAGAGATAGATCTAAAAGGATACTGGGATTGTCCCAATCCAGGTACATTGACACCATACTAAAGAGGTTTAGTATGGAAGAATCCAAGTGTGGGTTTTACCTACGATCTCAGGACTCACTCTCTCTAAAGATATGTCTCCCAAGACTGATTTGGAGAGAGCTCGCATGCAAGGGATATCCTATGCTTCGGCAGTAGGCTCTATCATTTATGTGATGTTTTGTACCAGACCCGATGTAGCATACTCACTAAGTGTAGTGAGTAGGTATCAAGAAGATCCAGGAGAGAGTCACTGGACAGCTGTGAAGAACATTCTCAAGTACTTGAGAAGGAATAAAGAGATGTTCTTGGTGTATGGTAACGGAGAACTCCAAGTGGAGTCCTTTACCGATTCGAGCTTCCAAAGTGATAAGGACGACTCTAAGTCGCACTTGGGATTTGTGTTTACCCTCAATGGAGGGGCGGTATGCTGGAAGAGTTCCAAGCAGGAAACCGTGGCAGACTCGACGATGGAGGTTGAATACATCGCTACCAACGATGCAACCAAAGAGGCTGTCTGGATGAAGAAGTTCATAACTGAACTTGGTGTGGTTCCATCCATTGAGCGTCCAATACCTTTGTATTGTGATACCAATGGAGCAGTGGCCTTGGCCAAGGAACCCAGGTCCCATCGGCGTTCCAGGCATATTCTGAGGCGGTATCACCTGATCCGGGAGATAATTGATCTCCGGGAGATGGAGGTCAGGAGAGTTGACACGAAGGACAACACGGCGGATCCACTCACCAAGGCCATTCCCTAGATACAATTTGAGAGACTCTTCGGGATGTTAGGTATGAGATACTACAACAACTGATCTTAGTGCAAGTGGGAGATTGTTAGTTATATGTATGCCCTAGAGGCCATTATTGTACATGCGATGTATATTATAGTGGAGGCTTAGATATATATAGGGAGGAATTTCTTGCTCGACATGATAGTATGCTATCTGGTTGCTCTTTATCTTAACATGTTGACTTGTATATGTGATGTTGTCTTGCTCTCACATGTTGATAGAGCCCTTAGGTTGTGTACTTGACTACCAGGACTACTTTGGAGATAATACTAGTGGGAGCCAAAGGTAGTCCACAAGTACACCCTAAAACTGTTCCTAGTCGATGGTGTATCGAGATAGGGCATCGATATTCCAGAGTAGACTAGCATGTATGCATCTTGACCCATATGATGGGCGATGGATGATCCCACATCCATTAGTGTTTGACATCAAAGATGGTATATGGGTGCTCAGTGGAGACTGGTACACTGAACGGACTCACCGAGAACTCCTAGTTAGTATTATACCTATCGTCAGATAGCAGTTCTCTGGTGACACTGGTACAGGTTAGTCTGTAGACCCAAGATCGTCATAGAGTCTCGTGTGATTCCCACTGTGCTTTGATTTCCACCTTACCACATTCATGAGAACGTGCAAAACGGTGGCTTTTGGATACAGTCCCGAATCACATGGAGGAAATGAGCGATAGGAGGGGATTCGTCTCTCCCAGTATTGGGGGTTGATGTTGCGCTGTGCTCGATTGGCCATAACAGGAAAGTCCCTGGACAGGGCTGATACAGAGATTTACTGATAAGTGTTATCAGTAGTTTCTCGACCCGTTATGAGCCTCACATCGGCACGACTTATCGGTTATTGGGGTCTGACGTTTACCACCGCTATACTGGATATACGACATATCAGACAAAGAGACCGGACTGTACGGTAGTGTTATTGACAGGATTTTGCAGGAGTTGGAGCGGGCTAGCTTGCTGATCTTCTGATCGTTCAATACCCGAGTAGCCGTTACGTCCAGCTAGTACCGCTGACGGCTTTTAGGTGCTTGATGTGATTATCACCTACTGCCGGCGTATTGACGAGTCTTTAGAGTCCTACACATAGGTTTCACTAGCTCAGGCAAAACGAAGTAGGAGCACATATGTGATATGTGCGGGACCGAGATTAATATGAGTATGTGATACCGTATTCTATTCTCGCGATATAGTGTATTGATCGGTTATATATGATATAGCCGGGTTATCGAATCAAATGTTGATTCGATAAGTCGATACTGTATCGGTCGGTTATATGTGATATAGCCGGGTTATTGAATCAAGTGTTGATTCGATATAATGATACAAATAATATTAGTCGGTCATATGAGATATAAGCGGATTATTAAATCAAGTGTTGATTTAATGATTTAATGTAGAATTATATATTTGATATATTAATTTACATTAACTAATATTATCTCACTTAAACATTTATTTTTCTCACATGTGCACACTTAATATATATGTGATATATATTAATAGTGTTTTATTTATGTGTCGTGGTTGATGATACATGCAAAATGGGTGTATGAAACTTACACCATGATGAAGATAATGTAGGGTTTATTTATTTATTTTAATTCAATTATTAGGTGGAAATTTGTCACATGGCATGAAGCTTTATGAAGCTTTGAGACCATTTGACTTAGTCCATTAGTTTTGTCTTACACTAGATATTTGTTAACCCAACCATTATCTAAACTCATGGTTAAGTCTCTACAAGGGTAATATTAGATATTTTTCCACCCATGGTTGCCATTCACTCTCACAACATTATCTCTCTTGATCTTCTTCCTCAAAACTCAAGAGCCCTCTAGGTTTTGAAAAAGTGAGAAACTTTAGTGAGAAAAAGAAATCCAAAGTGAGCAAAAATCCTACTTATTCATCCTCTACTAGATTAGCACTTTAGTATAGGGTGTTTACTTCACTAATCCCAAATTAGTGATGAGGGTAGCTTGGGTTAGTGTCTCCTCGACGTAGATCATCTTCAGCCTCGAAGACTTCAAGCAAGTTCGTTGCTTTCTTCTCATGGAGCCATTCAAGAGTCCGCAAGATCATTTCATCATAGCATAGGGACTACTACAAGGAGATAATGAAGTGAAGAACCGATCTACAAAGGTTGTATTTCTAGTTCACTTAAATGTAAAGTAGTTTACATTAAGTTTCGTATGATTCTCTAGTTAACGATTCTAGTTTAGGGTTCTTTAAAACGATAAATTTTTAGAAATGACATGAACGATGCCTCCCAAAATCTTGTTGTCGTTTATAGGAACCCTGTTAGTGTATATGCCCTAGAGGCCATTACTGTATCATACTAGTTTGTATATTACTTGATGGAAGCTTGGGATATTCACCTTGTATAAACAATCTTGCTCAATATAGTAGTATGCTACTTGGTTTGTTTCTGCTTTAATGTGTGCATGTGTTTCTTTTAGCATATCACCTTTACACATTAGTGGAGCCCTTAGGATCTTTGCTTGATTACCAGCGTTGTGATGGCAGTCACACTCGTGGGGGCTGGGTAATCCACAAGCACATCCTTATGCAGGTCCCTAGTCGTAGGACTATCGAGACAGGGCATCGATACTCCGGAGTAGACTAGCGTATACGCTTCTCATCCCAGCTTGGGAAACGGTCTGTCCCACAGCCGTCAGTACGTCGTACTTGAGATAGTATGCGGGTGCTCGTTAGGTTACGAGTACACTGGAAAGGACTCGTCGGGAACTGTTGGTTGGTATTATACCTATCGTTAGTTATCAGTTCCCAGGTGACATGAGTACAGCTTAGTCCGCTGACTTGACACTGTCACTTCGCCTCGAGTGTGTTCCCACTGCACTTTGATTACTACCCTACCACGGCTCAAAGGAGTCGTGCAAACAGGTAGTTTTTGGGTGCAGTCCCGAAGCACTTGGAGGCAGTGACGGTTAGACAGGATTCGTCTCTCCCGGTATTGGGGGTTGACATCACGCTGTGTCTAGGAGAGCCATTACACAAGTAGACCCTGGCCAGGGCAAGCGAGATATACTGGTAGGTTTCCAGTGTTATCTCAGGGTGTTCTGGGCTACACTCCGACACGACTTATACCGCAATTAGGGGACTGACGTTTACCGCCCCCTAGGCCCGCCATGCGATGTATCAGACGAACAGACCGGACTGTACGGAGATTGTCACATTCAGGCTCAGTAGGAGTTCAGATGGGTTTACCTCGTCAGTCTTCTTGTCGGCATCTACCTGGGGACCGTTACGTACAGCTAGTGCCGCTTGCGGTCTGTGGTTAAACCCACTGCCAGCGTAGTGTCGAGTCTTTAGAGTCCCACACAGAAGGTTATTCGCCTTTGGGCAAAACAGAGTAGAGGTCGCATGGTTTTGCGACAGGGTTCGTTCTCATCCGCGCACTTGTGCACGTTTGGCGTCCGGACGGATATTACTAGCGGGCTCTGGTTTGAGCCAGATCCTAGTATATGTTTTGGGGTTAGTTTTATCTCATAGTATTCATGTTCCTCGGAACACGAATGCGGATGTGTATGCACAGTTGATTGAGGCAGAGGAAGAGGTTTTTCATTAGGGTTTTGGAACGGGTGCGTATGCACAGTTGACAGTCGTCTTTTTCCAAACCCTAATGAATTTGTGATATATCAATTAATAATATTAATTAAATGAAATTGTGTCATGGTTGGGTTTGTTGACTTGTTGACCAAGGTTGACTTGTTGACCATGGTTGAAACATTGACTATCATCATTACACATCAAAGATGCTCTTTGATTCTAGCATAAACCATTTAATGTGAAATGATAATAGTCTTATCAAACCTTCCATCAACTTTTTCATTTAGATTAATTTTATTAATTTGATAATTCACTTATATTGTTATGGTTGTAAAAAACCATCTCATTCTATCATAATCATTCTATCTCCTCTATTCTTCTTCTTCCTCCTCTAGTTCAAGGAGAACAATTCTCATGTGTTGGGAAATATCTCCTTGAAGATAAAACACCCAAACTACTCTCTACTCTCTCTAAGGTTGAAGGTCTAGCAAGCCAAATATCTTAGTTCTCTCAAAATTCGAGAAAGGAGCTCAAGGAAGAAACACTCAGGTGGATCCATCTTTGACAAGAGTAGGCGACGAGGAAAGCACCATCCGACCACCATCAAGAGTCAAGAAGAAGGAGTTCAAGTTGAGGTATAACCCCTAACCGAGTAGACAACTCTCTAGTTAGGTTGCTAGTGTGTAGTTTAGCAAAGATCCGTTTTCGTAGTCCATGTTACCCAAACCCTAAAAATCGTTTTTCACCATTTCCGCAAGCCCGAAAGAACCGGGAGAGGTAACGTGGACTTACAGTGATATCAGAGCCTAACTAAACACACCCTAGCATGTTAGCAAAGTATTTAGAATATCGACCGAACGAAAAAACCACAAAACACCCCGGAAAACCCTTGTTGCTGCCGATTTTTTTTTTCTGCTCTAAAAATAAAAAATCATGTCTTAAAAATCGGCTCAGGCTTTTCTATAAACAGGCAAAAAAAAATGATCGCACGAGCCGACCAACGCGTCGCGTTTCCGCGGCAGAAGCTTACTTCTGCCGCGGATCCGCGGCCGAGTTGACTCGGCCGTGGATCGTTTCTCCTGCAGTTTGTTTCTGTGGGTATTTTGTGAATTTTGGGATGGTTTGTTTCTGCCCAGATTTTCCAGAGAACAAGTTTGTTTTTGGGGTGGTTACAAATCCGTATTTTGGTCGATTTTCTGTAGAATTTGGCTAATGGGTTATATCTGTAATGTTTTATATGTATTGAACGTCTGCTAATCGCTATACATCGATTAGTGGGGGTTATACATATCTGTGATCTGTTATGTTGATGGTATGTATATATGAATTCGTTGGATTGTCGCGGATGAATAGCCGGGGGGAATTGTGAGATGAGAGTTTTGTTTATCTTTCAATTCTTATAATATGTAAATTGATGTAATATTATTTGTATGGACGCACAACCGGGTCGGGGTTGTAGCCGTCATTGTATAATTTCTTTTTACTGTTTTTGCTCCTAGGATAGACCCAAGATGGGGTGCACAAACTACCGGGTACCTCAAAGTGCCGAGTGTCCTACTCACGTCGTTGAGAGAGGTTGCTTCACTTCGGATACTTGGCGGGTAGTTTGCCGCACCCGTAGGGGTCTAGGGTGGGGTTTGGCTATTCATCGCGACTGTGTAATCCGCTCTTCGTTACAGGCTCGTACGAATTGCGGATTCCTAGTATATCTAATATATTCATCTGTGATCTGGAATGGCTATCATTGCATGTGACGAATGTTTATATATATCTATATGATATCTATTTAGGCGTTGCTTATGTTTTGCATCCGCGCTAGTCCAGCCCCCGCTCTGTCGTTAGTTAAGTAACCTAACGGGTGATGACGGGACCCCGTGGCGAATGCGGATGACATAAGCGTACGTCATATTTTCGTTGTTTTCTGCAATGGTAGGATTAATTGATGGGACGCATTAAAATTAATGCAAGAAAAATAAACCAAAGTAAAAGTCGTTGGAACACTTTCAAAAACCACTCGGTTTCTTTTCAAAATAACTTTTAAACGCGGAGCTTAAACCACTTCTTTTAAAATCTATCTCGTTGCATTGATTATATCAAGTTCACTACGTTCACGGTTTCGCCAAAACCATTCGTAGCCCTCCGTCGTTTCACATGGATGGTCAATAGTATTCAAGCTATGTTTGTTGGCCAAAGTCAAGGCATAGTGATTGGTAGCTATTGGGTATTCATGTGCAGCATAGATAGATGTGTTGGTTTAGGACAGTCGTACTGCCTTGTTGGCCAAAGTCAAGGGTAGGTGCGGGTGGGTTCAAATTAACCTGGAGAATGACGGGTAGAGCTTGACATGTGACTTATGATTTGTTGGCCAAAGTCAAGATCATAAGAGCATGGGGCAAAAATCCACATCGGGAGTTTCAAAAGAACTGAAACTTGCTAGCGCTGCATACCATTTGGAGTGTGATGATTCTGGTAGGATTCCTTCAGTTTTGTCACGCAATGATATTTGGATCCCGATCCTACTATGAGTATATGCTACTCCTCGGGAAAATTCTCGCTTAACGATCAATGCTATAAACCTAGTAGGTGTCGAGAAAGGTGTTAGCGGGGCTGCGCCCCCAGGGAAAAGAGGTTATTTAATTAAGGAACTTTGTGAAAGCATTGGAAAAACTCCCTCAAAGTACCGACACTAGCCTGGCTGAACGGTTAAGCAAATATTGTACAGTGAGATTGATCCTGACTAATTCTTCCTTTTTGGTTTGAGGAGGGATTCGAGAGACAGTGGAAGCCATCCTGTTTAGACAAATTAAAAATCACTCTAAACTTACAAGAGCATCATGCTAAAGTGTTTCTTCTCTCTCTCCTATTTGCAGCGACCAAACAGCATGACTGGACTTAAGTTACTACTAGATAAAAACATACTGACAGGGCCAAACTACAAAGATTGGCTCAGGAATATCAAAATGGCAATCACTTACGACAAGTTGGGGTATCTCCTTACCACCAAAGCTCCCCCTGCCCCAGGTCCCACCTCCAGCGTCGCGGATAAAGAAATCCGTAAGACTTGGGAGATTGATTGCGCGAAGGTCAAGTGCCTCGTGCTTGCCTCTATGGACAACGAACATCAGAGGAGGCATGAGAATATGGACCTCGAATCCATATTTCTCCATACAAAAGAACTGTACGGAGAGCAATCTCGTATCTCCAGATACGAAGTCTCGAAAAAGCTGTTTTCGGCGAGATTGGCCATCGGATCACCGGTAGCGGAACACGTGCTTAAGATGATTGGCTTCATTAAGGAGCTCACGGACCTTGGGACCACGTTGGAGAATGAGCTCTATACGGACTTGATTCTTCAGTCCCTTCCTTCCACTTACGCCCAGTTCATCCTGAATTTCAACTTGCAAGAAAAGAAAGTTGAACTTTCAGAACTCCTCAATATGCTGAGGAGTGCAGAGGGCACCCTACAGAAAGGTAGGGAAACATCCACTTTGTTTGTAGGAGGATCTTCATCTTCTAGGTCCAAGGCGAAAGCCAAGGGAAAGAAGAAGAAAACCCCCGCCAAACCAAGGAGCGGTGTCAGTAAAGTGGATACGAAGGGAAAGGCAAAAGCAACAAAGGAAGCGGGAAAGCTTGTAGGAAAGGAGGAATGCTTTTACTGTCACAAGAGTGGACACTGGAAGAAAGATTGCAGGGCTTGGAAGGCCAGAACACAAGATCTGAAGCGAGTTGCAGCTTCAGCTTCAGGTGTGTATGTTATTGAAAACTGTCTATCAATAAACTCTACTTCCTGGGTATTGGATACCGGATCAGGATCTCATATATGTATTTCTTTGCAGGCGTTGAGAAACCGTAGGGTTTTGAAGGCAGGTGATATGACCCTCAGAGTTGCAAACGGAGCTGGCATGGATGCTGAGTCCGTCGGGGATTATCACCTGGGGTTGTCAGATGGACACGTTTTGGTTTTGCGTAATTGTTATTTTGTACCAAATGCAACTTGTAATATCATTTCTGTATCTTTAGTTTCTAAAGAAGGTTATGAATTTGCGTTTGTAAGTAATGTTGTAAACATTCGCCTTAACCAAGTTCTGATTGGGTCAGGTACATTAAACAATGGAATATACGTATTAAACCAACCACAGATTTTCAATGTCCAGAATACACACAAAAGAAAGTCTCCGGAATCAAATCAGGTTTTCTTATGGCATTGTAGATTGGGTCACATCAATGAGAGAAGGTTGACGAAGTTACATACAGAAGGATATTTGGATCCATTCGAATATCAATCATATGCAACTTGTCAATCCTGTCTCAAAGGAAAGATGACAAAGACTCTGTTCAGTGGACACGGAGTAAGAGCGAGCGAGCTCTTGGGACTCGTACACAGCGGCGTGTGCGGTCCAATGTCTACGCATGCACGAAGCGGTTATTCTTACTTCATTACTTTTACGGATGACTTTTCAAGGTACGGTTATGTCTTCTTAATGAAACATAAATCCGAAGCCTTTGGAAAATTCCAGGAATATAAGAATGAAGTGGAAAAACAAACAAGCAAAAGTATCAAGACACTAAGATCTGATCGAGGTGGTGAATACTTAAGTGCCGAGTTCCTGGATTACTTAAAAGAGAATGGAATTCTCTCTCACCTTATGCCTCCATACACTCCGCAACATAACGGTGTATCGGAGAGACGGAACCGGACCCTATTGGATATGGTACGTTCCATGATGAGTAACGCTGAGTTACCGCGATCATTCTGGGGATATGCACTAGAATCGGCCGCATACCTTTTGACCGAGTTCCAACTAAGACTGTGCCTACTACACCATATCAGATGTGGTGTGGAAAGAAACCCTATCTTAAGCACATTAAGACATGGGGATGTCCAGCTTTTGTCAAAAAGCAGCATGCGGACAAACTCGAGGCACGCTCAGTACAGTGCAAGTTTGTGGGATATCCAAAGAACTCCAAGGGATATTTCTTCTATTGCGAAGAGGAACAAAAGGTTTTTGTTTCTCGTCATGCCCACTTCTTGGAAACTGAGTTTTTGGAAAATCAGATAAGTAGGAGCGCAATAGAACTGGAAGAAATTCCAGAACCACGAGCTATTACTGAAAGCTTAGTAGAACCAGAGGGTTCGAAAGATCAGGACATTCCTACGCCGCTCCGCAGGAGTAGTTGGCAGTCTCATCCGCCCGAGAGATACGGTTTTCTCATAGACGGGGATAGAGAGGATTACATCATTGATAGTGATGAGCTGACTAGCTTCCAGCAGGCCATTCAGAGCGTTGACTCGGTAAAATGGCTGGATGCAATGCGGACCAAAATGGAGTCCATGTATACCAACAAAGTATGGACGTTGGACGTTGCTCCAGATGGGGTAAAACCCATAGGATGCAAGTGGATCTTCAAAAGGAAGATTGGTGTAGATGGACAGGTTGAGACCTATAAAGCTAGACTTGTTGCAAAGGATTTCCGTCAAAGACCTGGCTTGGACTATGACGAAATCTTTTCTACAGTGGCTATGCTGAAATCCATTCGGATCCTTCTTGCCATTGATGCCTTCCACGATTATGAGATTTGGCATATGGACGTAAAGACCGCTTTTCTGAATGGAAATTTAGAGGAGTGTGTCTATATGGACCAGCCAGAGGGTTTCATTCAGAGTGGGAGCAGCGGGAAGGTGTGCAAGTTGCTTAAGTCCATCTATGGACTAAAGCAGGCATCGCGGAGTTGGAACATCTGTTTTGATGAGACGGTCAAAGATTTTGACTTTATCAAAAATCTAGATGAACCATGCATCTATAGTAGATTTGTAGAAAGAACTTTCGTATTCCTCGTTTTATACGTGAATGACATTCTCTTGATAGGAAATGACATTCCTATGCTACAATCTGTCAAAGGGTTCTTGTCATACAGGTTCTCCATGAAAGACCTGGGTGATGCCTCTTACATTCTGGGGATCCGGATCTATCGTGACAGATCCAAGAGGATATTAGGACTTTCACAGTCCAGGTACATCGACACCATACTGAAAAGATTCAGTATGGAAGATTCCAAGCGCGGTAATCTACCGGCTTGTCACAGGATCACCCTCTCCAAAGAGATGTCTCCCAAGACTGATTTGGAAAGGGATCGCATGTCTATTATACCCTACGCTTCTGCGGTAGGCTCTATAATGTATGCGATGTTATGTACCAGACCAGATGTAGCTTATGCACTGAGTGTGGTAAGCAGGTATCAGTCAAACCCTGGGGAGAAACACTGGATAGCGGTAAAGAACATTCTCAAGTACCTGAGAAGGACTAAGGAGATGTTCTTGGTGTATGGAGGAAAAGACCTCCAGATCGAGGCCTTTGCTGACTCTAGCTTCCAGAGTGACAAGGATGATTCCAAGTCCATGTCGGGATATGTCTTTACCCTCAATGGAGGGGCGGTGTGTTGGAAGAGTTCCAAACAAGAAACCGTTGCAGACTCGACGATGGAAGCGGAATATATCGCTGCATCTGATGCCGCAAAAGAAGCCGTCTGGATGAGGAAGTTCTTGATAGAACTTCAGGTGGTTCCATCCATTGTTGATCCAATACCTCTGTATTGCGACAACAACGGGGCTATAGCTTTAGCGAAGGAACCCAGGTCCCATCAGAAGTCCATGCACATGTTGAGGCGGTATCACCTGATCAGGGAGATCGTGGGTCGCCAGGAGATCGAGGTTCGGAGAGTTGCTACGGAAGATAATACTGCTGATCCATTCACAAAGGCCTTACCCCAGACTCAGTTCGAGCGGCTAATCAAGATGATAGGTCTTCGATACGCCAGTACATGGCCTTAGTGCAAGTGGGAGATTGTTAGTGTATATGCCCAAGAGGCCATTACTGTATCATACTAGTTTGTATATTACTTGATGGAAGCTTGGGATATTCACCTTGTATAAACAATCTTGCTCAATATAGTAGTATGCTACTTGGTTTGTTTCTGCTTTAATGTGTGCATGTGTTTCTTTTAACATATCGCCTTTACACATTAGTGGAGCCCTTAGGATCTTTGCTTGATTACCAGCGTTGTGATGGCAGTCACACTCGTGGGGGCTGGGTAATCCACAAGCACATCCTTATGCAGGTCCCAAGTCGTAGGACTATCGAGACAGGGTATCGATACTCCGGAGTAGACTAGCGTATACGATTCTCATCCCAGCTTGGGAAACGGTCTGTCCCACAGCCGTCAGTACGTCGTACTTGAGATAGTATGCGGGTGCTCGTTAGGTTACGAGTACACTGGACAGGACTCGTCGGGAACTGTTGGTTGGTATTATACCTATCGTCAGTTATCAGTTCCCAGGTGACATGAGTACAGCTTAGTCCGCTGACTTGACACTGTCACTTCGCCTCGAGTGTGTTCCCACTGCACTTTGATTACTACCCTACCATGGCTCAAAGGAGTCGTGCAAACAGGTAGTTTTTGGGTGCAGTCCCGAAGCACTTGGAGGCAGTGACGGTTAGACAGGATTCGTTTCTCCCGGTATTGGGGGTTGACATCGCGCTGTGTCTAGGAGAGCCATTACACAAGTAGTCCCTGGCCAGGGCAAGCGAGATATACTGGTAGGTTTCCAGTGTTATCTCAGGGTGTTCTGGGCTACACTCCGACAAGACTTGTACCGCTATTAGGGGACTGACGTTTACCGCCCCCTAGGCCCGCCATGAGATGTATCAGACAAACAGACCGGACTGTACGGAGATTGTCACATTCAGGCTCAGTAGGAGTTCAGATGGGTTTACCTCGTCAGTCTTCTTGTCGGCATCTACCTGGGGACCGTTACGTACAGCTAGTGCCGCTTGCGGTCTGTGGTTAAACCCACTGCCAGCGTAGTGTCGAGTCTTTAGAGTCCCACACAGAGGGTTATTCGCTTTTGGGCAAAACAGAGTAGAGGTCGCATGGTTTTGCGACAGGGTTCGTTCTCATCCGCGTACTTGTGCACGTTTGGCGTCCAGACGGATATTACTAGCGGGCTCTGGTTTGAGCCAGATCCTAGTATATGTTTTGGGGTTAGTTTTATCTCATAGTATTCATGTTCCTCGGAACACGAATGCGGATGTGTATGCACAGTTGATTGAGGCGGAGGAAGAGGTTTTTCATTAGGGTTTTGGAACGGGTGTGTATGCACAGTTGACAGTCGTCTTTTTCCAAACCCTAATAAATTTGTGATATATCAATTAATAATATTAATTAAATGAAATTGTGTCATGGTTGGGTTTGTTGACTTGTTGACCAAGGTTGACTTGTTGACCATGGTTGAAACATTGACTATCATCATTACACATCAAAGATGCTCTTTGATTCTAGCAAAAACCATTTAATGTGAAATGATAATAGTCTTATCAAACCTTCCATCAACTTTTTCATTTAGATTAATTTTATTAATTTGATAATTCACTTATATTGTTATGGTTGTAAAAAACCATCTCATTCTATCATAATCATTCTCTCTCCTCTATTCTTCTTCTTCCTCCTCTAGTTCAAGGAGAACAATTCTCATGTGTTGAGAAACATCTCCTTGAAGATAAAACACCCAAAACTACTCTCTACTCTCTCTAAGGTTGAAGGTCTAGCAAGCCAAAGATCTTAGTTCTCTCAAAGTTCGAGAAAGGAGCTCAAGGAAGAAACCCTCAGGTGGATCCATCTTTGACAAGAGTAGGCGACGAGGAAAGCACCATCCAACCACCATCAAGAGTCAAGAAGAAGGAGTTCAAGTTGAGGTATAACCCCTAACCGAGTAGACAACTCTCTAGTTAGGTTGGTAGTGTGTAGTTTAGCAAAGATCCGTTTTCGTAGTCCATGTTACCCAAACCCTAAAAATCGTTTTTCACCATTTCCGCAAGCCCGAAAGAACCGGGAGAGATAACGTGGACTTACAAACCCTACAACCGTGAGCCCGCAGGGTGTGTAAATAACTCAAAACCTCACTTTTTAAAACTGTTTCTGTCGACAGTTTTCCGGCGACAAAAACGGTGGAATTCTATCGTTACAAGCTATCTAAGGTTTATGAGAGGTTTTGATACCACTGTAAGTCTGTGTTGCGCACCCCACGTTTTCGTGGAGAGGCGGAATTTGCAAAAAATGATTTTTACGGGCTTCGCAACACCGACTAGAATCAAGGATCAAACATAAACCTTAGTTAGCAAACTGCTTGAGGTTTAACTACTCGGATATGAAGTTATACCTCACGATACTTGTCCTTCGGGTCTTCATCGTTGTCCTCCTCATCTACGTAAGCTCCAAGGATCGATCCGGATCGTAGTAAACTCCATGGCCTCCTCGAGTCGAAGACAATCCACCCGAGAGTCTATAGTCCGAGCTTCACCTCAAAACCGAGGTAACTAGAGCAACAAGCTTGCTAAAATTGATGGCCTAGATGATGTAGAGTATGAAGATGGATTTATTTGTCTCTTGAAACCCTCATTTACTCAACTCATGAGACCTTGAGGGTTTTCTAGTGAGGAAGAAGAAGAAGAGCTAGCATGAGATGTAACATTTCAGAAAAATATAATATTATTTTTGGGAATTTTTACAATTTAATATTATTTTATTAAATATTGTAATATTTCGGTATAATTAAATATCGATAAATGGGGAAAATTCTGAAGAAAAATTATGAAAATTCTAAAATGAGTTTAATGTAGGGTTTTTGGTAAAAAGTTTACCAAAATTGGTTTCTGATGATTTATCTGGTTTTATGAATATTTTATCGGATGTTTTATCTGGGCTGCACACATATGTGCATGGTAGCTAGGGTTGAGCCTAGGGTTGAACCATGCCTAGATGACCATGGTGGCTTAAACCTTATGATTAAGTTAAGTGTGTTGTTTAAGGGTGATTAGGGATAAGTTGACTTGTGGCTAGAGAGAGAGAGAGAGAGGTGGCTATAGGTTATGTCACCCCATTTCATTTCAAAACTTTTTACTTGTCTTTCAAACTCCCTCTCACTCTCACCTATCACACCACAACAATTCCTGTATCAGCAGCATCATCATGGCTGCAACTGCAGCTGAGACAACATCAGCCCCATTATCAACATCAGCCCCATTATCAACACATCAGCCCCTATTACCAACACTTCAGCTGCTGCAACAGTATCAGAAACAGCCCCTAGCATCATATACTACAACCCACACCCTCATCAAACACTACAACATTACTCTCCCACTTCACCATCATACAACAACCCTTCACAACACCAAAACCACAGCCACACACATGTAGCAGTTGCTGTAATGCAGCAACAGAAAAATAACAGCAGCCTGAGCAGCAACACCCTCAGCCAACAGAGATAACCCAGCCACAAGCAGTAGCTGTAGCACTTCAGCAGCACCAACCCACTCCTCCTTCTTCCCTTCTCCTTCATTCTAGGATTTTCGTGAGGTATAATCCTGCAACCCAACTCCTTTCTTGCAAGTTATAGTTGTTTAACTGAAATTTTAGCGTTGTTAAGTAGATTAGTGCTAGTTTAGGAGAATTTGAGTGAGACTTGACCAAGTGTTGATTTTGATGGTTGGTATAACCTTATTAGGTGTGTTTGAGACCAGTTCACCCCAGAATTTCCCCAGATTCCAGCAAAATACCAGATTTATTATACTTGGCGTAATTTAGCGATTTTGTCGACTTTTGGACCTTTCTGGAATCTGCTACAACCCGGGACCTCCTAGAATAAAATTGACTTGGCAGTGAGATGTGCAGGTAGATAGAAACCAACACCCAAAGCCCTATCCCCTGGACCAACTTCTTGGACGCAAATATACCCCTTCTGGCCGCAATTTGCGGCCAGAGCAGTAGGGAACTGCCTCGTTTTGCGTGCACGTCTCTTTTACCTGTAAACTTGACCCTGGGTATGTCTAGTTTTGTCTGGTTCCAACCAGGGTAGAATCTGGGTTGATTTTCTTGACTTGGCGCATGATTTACGACTTGTTTTCATATGGATTTTGGTATTCGATGATTCGTTTCTGTCGGGTGGCGTTTGAACGCCAACGGCAGAGGGTTATGGACTGTGTTTGCACGGGAGGCCACAGGTTTTTACCTAAGGGCGTAGCATGCACCATTTTGGCTTCCGACATGGTTTTTATGTGTTTTAGCGTGTGATATCCTTGTAGGTACCCCACGTGGCGTCGAAGCGTTGGAGATGCAAATGGCGACATCGGCACCGACACACATAAGAAGGTGAGTAGATTTATATCTACGGGGAGAAGTCGGGTGGATGGCGTATAGCACCCCCGCAGTTCGATGTCTAGTATACCATATATACTGTACTTATATATGATAACTTATGTGTGACTTGATTGTTTAGGATGTGGTAGGTGTACTATGCATTGATTAGGGTTAAAAAGTAACTAGTGTAGTTCCTAGTCGCGAACCCTAGAATAGTTTGCATCCACATGCACACACGTGCTTATTTGCTATGTTCATACTGTGATGACGAGGATATTGGAGAACTTTGGATATGAGTCGTTGAGTTTGGGCATGGTGCCATGATATCGGTGATGTGATGTGATTCGTATTTGGGATACGATATATGATCTTTAGCGGGCCTTTGGGTGTGTCTTCCACACACGCATTCATACTTATGTAGATGGTATCGATTCGTACTAGACTTAGATCAGTACCCCAGATTATGTGATTTGATGATAAGGATACCAGATAATTGATGTGATGATTGTGATATTGACCCGCACCCAGCTATTGGGATGTCGTACGACGATTTACCGTACGAGCTTTATATTGATGATTGATCCACACTCATGACTTGAGGGTGTCAGATGAGTTACGGTATCGTATGCGATACTATTGAGGCGGGATCACCGACTACTATCTTTATATTTATATATATACCGACTCAGATTTAGGTGGTTTCCATACCCCTTCCGATTGACTTGATAGTTAGATCGGTAGTTAGTATAGTAGATGTTAGACTTGACCCGAGTCATACCTATTTCAAAACCAACGAATCGGGAGTATTTTAAAGACAGGAAAAAAGGGATTCCACGGATAATTTCAAAAGGGGCATCTTTTCTTAAAAACACCGTAGCCCTTATTTTACTAAAAACCCCGATTCGTCTTATTTCAAAAAGGCAAAACTACATGACGCTTACATATTGATGTAGACTCTTCACTATTGAGTTGATTATTTGATTCCGCATATTCATATTATTTGCTTCGCATTACTTGTGTTTATTGAGATATTACCATCATGCTGTTAGGACACCAGCACTATTATCGATGATGCGTATGTTCCACGTACACTGTTTGCCGGCTCACACACTTCATCATCGATAATTGCCATGCCACTACGCTGTAGTACTGTTGCATTCATGATATGATTCTTGCATGGCATATTGTAAACTTATACCTGTACACATACATAGATGATTCCGGCTTGATTAGAGATTTGGGAACCGCAAGTTATTCTTTAAAACTGATTTATTTAAAAGAGCGGTTTCTCTCGACATGCGCACATTACTATTCCATGTTGCATGACTTACTGATATGCTTACCTTTCTTTACATGTCGCATACATCATGTTTGATTATACGCATTGAGATATATTGTTTCCATGATATTTCTGGATTTGGGGACCGTGGATATTTTCAAAGAAAATATGTAATTGTTTTAAAAATCTGGTCAGCCTTGATATGATATTTCAGTGCGTCCACCATGAGTTTTCTCGGTTCCAGAGAGCTTGTGTGGTTATACCCGATTCGATGAGCGGTAGGCACCGATTGCGGGTACATGGTGGACCCGGTGAGGTACCCCGGGGCAAGAAGACTCGTATATGCTAGACGGTGAGCCCGGCAGAGGAGTACTACTTACCGGTGATAGTATTTGGGAGCCATCGGTTATCAGGGGGATACCGACTGGAGTCATGAGATGGATATGAGGGCCGACCTGGGTGTGCGGCGCCTGAGATACATGAGGATTTACGTGTCGATGCTAGGCACAGGTGTTCATGATGTTTTCGAGTGTCGATGCTAGGCACTCAGGTTCCATGATTTGATTATATCCTCATATTTCCATGCATATGATTTACGATATTTACATGCATGATGCTTGTTGTCATTGGGTGACACGTGGACGGGATCCACCGATTTACAGATATTGATTACCTAGTTGGAGGACATCCACATACTACTAGATTCATGTTATAGATGGCCTTGATTCATATTGATTATATCGATCATACCTCATTTGTATATATAACAGTGGATGAGGACGCTGTTATATATACCCTTACACCAATATTAGTGGAATGGGACGCTAATATATGTGTATTGATATCATTTTAGATACTTCATCATATTACTCTATGCAGACATACCTCATATTTATGACATGTTATTACCTGAGGCATTGGCGAGTACTTGGCACTACATACATGTAATAGATATTACATTGCCACCTTCGCATGCTTCAGACTTATTCATTTTGAGGTTTATATATGTTGATCGTATGACCTAGGATTGCGTCATACATGCGATTGTCTGTTCGTAGATGTTCTTCTATTCACGAGTTGGCAACTCACCCCCGTTGTGCCCCAGTTCTTGCAGGTGTTTGCCGTACAGGGATTCATTACGGCTTGCGGCACTGCTTCCTTCGGGTGACTTGCTAGTAGGTGGGTTTATTGTATCGTACCCATCATTATACATTGTATATTATATTCAGTTGTATCTAGAAGTTCCATCAACCAAACATGTACTTATTTGAGATAGAGACCAGTTTTGATTATTCTTTCGACCTTAGAGTCGCACGTTATATTTCTCTGGGAGTCATGCTGTTGAGTTTCCTTTCTGTTGTGATCCTCGCCTTTAGGCGTTGTATATTATATTGCAGACTGGTTGTTTTACTTATGGTTTTTCCTTCACTCCACTACTTTTCTTGGTTTGGATTTCTGGGCTCGGCTTACTTAGAGCACATACGCCTTGAGACGTTCGTAGCCTAAGTGCCGGTCATGTTCTGTACTTTCGGGTCGTGACATGAAAGCTCACTTGAGGAAAGAGAAAGTATTTTTACAAATGATAATCCCCAATGAAAATATGATGGCTATCTTGACTTGACTACTCTCATGTCAAGAAAATATCTCACCCAAAAATATCTAGCGCCGCAAAATATCTAGTCAAAGAGTCAAACCAAGTCAAGTGGTCAAACCTAGTCAAATGGTCAAACCAAGTCAAGTAGTCAATCCAAGTAGCCATGCCACATTTATCATTAACAAAAATAACAAATACTTTCCTCCACCTCATAATTGTTTTAATCAAGTCCATGGTCAAAACCCTAATGAGGTGTCTCCTTCTATCCCTCTCTCATCCATGCATACACACCTGCGTCCGCATTCCGAAGAATACGAATACAATGAAACTGATCCATCAATATAATACTAGGATCCGTCTTAAACTAAAGCCCACTGGTATTATCCGCCCGTACATCATACGCGCACAAGTTCACGTAAGTGATCGAAGCCCTGCCGTAAAACCATACGGCCTCTACACCTTTTGTCCGGTGTAGAGAAACTCTCTGTGTGGGACTCTAAAGACTCGACACTACGATGGCGGTATATCCCAAGCTCCCATTACGTAATATACAATCCAGTATGATACAATAATGGCCTCTAGGGCATATATCACTAACAGCCCGCTGGAGCTCGGGATTATTGAGGGAATGCTTAAACCATGCCCAACACCGAACATTACTAACGATGGGCAAGACCTCTAGGCCAAGCCTTCAAAGTCTTCGAAGAAAAAGAAGAAGACCAAGAAACCCGTGTAGCCCGACGACAATCGTACGGACCTGCAATAATACATCGACACACTGTAGGAATACAACAAAAAGGCACGGACCCCAGTCACACTCGAAGAGTTTCTCAACCACATACTTGAGAACGGAGATAGTGACATTGACGAGGGAAACAACTTATCAGAAGTACCCGAGGATTATGTAGCGAGTTGCCACATGGTCTCTCACTCGTCGTTAAAAGACGAAGAAACTCCCTCGGCATCGGAAAGCAATGCAGAGGAACTGGGGGAAAGACCGGCGCCAGAATCACTAGAACTATCAGAAGACCCAATTGACAGACTGCTGAACGAAGCCCTTCAAAAGAGTAAAGCTGACCGAGAATGTGAAACGGCCATATACAAAAAGGCCAAGTGTCGGCGCTGGGATGAAGAAGCTGCGGTAAGGATGAGTCGTAAAATACTCCACCCAAGCCAAATTATATCTGCTACAAACAAGGGCAGGATCAAAGCAGAGAAGCAGTTCGCCAAAGCCCTATCAATGGAAATGAAGCTGCCTCCTCTCATTGGAAACACTCCCGGGAGTACATGCCTCGATGAGCGGATGTACATCCAAACTATTGCTTATACCATCGGAGGGTCACGCACCCCAGCGAAGAGTGCAATGCGTTTAAGAAGTGGTGGCAACTCACCGACAACACTTCAAGCGGATGAAGCGCAAAACCCGTCGACAACAAAGAAGCGCGACAGACGAGCATGAAGGAACGGTTGGCAACTGTCATATGGTTGATACCGGTTCGACAATAGGAAAATCTTAAGTTCTTACTTTCGGGAGCGATTCTGAAGAAGAAATAACCCTCAGCCCTCTCTTCAAAAAATCCACTTCTAGAAAAGAAGAAGAGGAGAAGAACTGCAAGAACATTTAGCTGCGTAATCGTACATTGACTGAAAAGAACCTCGGGCCTACAAACAAAGGTTCGAGCAAAAGAGACAAGGAAAAGGAAAAAGTCCTTGAGGAAATTGCCCTCGATAATAGAGTCGTCAAAGAGCTCGCGTCCAAGGACCCCCCTAAGAAAAACAAGGTGGATTACAATGTCCTGGCACATTTGAGGAAGATACCATCACAACTGTGCATACTGGATGCTCTCCTCCTGTACAAAGAGGCACGAGATTTTCTGATCGAGGCATTACGAGAGCCTGATCAATTCCAAGCTTTTCTTGCAGAAGAAAAAATGAAAGACGAGCTGGCAGAGGTTCATACAGCCGACATCATATTCGGCGATGAAGATCTCCTCCTTGGTACGTGCGAGCACAACCGTCCTTTATATGTCACCGGGTACTGCCACGAAATTAAGATAGGGAAGATCCTGGTTGACAACAAGTCCTCCGTCAACCTTCTCAACGTGAAGGTGTTGAAGGAGATTTGCATGAACGTTCGGCACCTGGCTCAGGACAAAATTACCATCTTCGGGTTCGACTCGCAGTCATCACGGACGCTTGGGTCTGTGATATTGACATTACGCTTTGGGATGCTTTTCACTGACGCCAAGACCTGCTACAACGCCCTGCTCAGATAGCCTTGGTTACATGAGTACAACATCATCCCTTCTACACAACATCAGTGTTTGAACTATTTCAAAGACAGCCTCAAGTACACAGTTACAAGGGAGCTAAACCCATTCTCCGTAAATGAAGTCCGCAAATATGAAGACGCCAAGTACTTCCTACCAGACTTTGAAGACACGGAAAGATATCGTAAACTGAAGAACCAACAAAAAGCCGTCGCCACTATCCCGGTATTTGGGAGCAATACTGAGGAAGATGAAAAGATAGTCTACTTGGGGCAATCCCAAGGTAACAGGCCCGGACCATCTACCCCTATTTTGGTCCTCGGCAGTGACACTGAGGATGAAGCCAACACAGTGTTCTCCATCCGCTCGTCAATACAGACATTCATGGGAGATGATCGGGATTTACAAATTACCATGGTTCCGCAGCGGCATTACAGGGAATTTAATGTGCTCGATACATACGGTGTGCAAGAGCTGCAGACCTTCTACGTCCCTCCTGGGCGAAGAGGTGAAAAGACGATCCTCTTCTACCAATCTACGGAGACTAAAGTGGAACAAGAAGTCCGGCATAGTGCCGAACTTGTGCTTGACAGGCTTCAACCAATCCGCATGCTCAAATATTACACAGAGGGACTAAAAAGACTATTAAGATGCCAAGGCATACCCTTCAAACAAACCGCTCTACAAGCCCGGTTCTGCAACAAGATTTGGGACATTCCCAGGACTCAGCGAAAGATGCCCAACGGGAAGTTGGAGACAACCGGACTAGGATATGTGCGGTCCAAGAAACGGGAGCGATTTCATGGCTGCCGTGTCATAAATAACTCCGGTGGAGAAGGGAATGCTTTTCTGGATAGTGCTGATATTGAACCAGAGAGAGATCCCACCGTAAGAATGCCAAATTTGTCATTCAAAGAACAGATTGAGAAGCTATAAGGGAAGCAGGTCAAAAGGTTCGAGATGAACACAGCCGCGAAATGGCTATTTACAAGATAACCAGGACGCAGCGTCTTACTCAGCAGCCTGCAGAAAGAAAAGACTACGATACCCTTCACCCTCAGCCCGATGTGCGCTCTTATGGCAAGGAAAAATCTCGACTCAAACGCAACAACAAGGTGAAGAACGAGAATGACGTTCGAAAACTGAAAAACGGATTCAAGAAGCCACGCGATCGAGAAAAAGTCAGCTGGAATCCATCTTTTATCAGGAAGATGGGTCGGGAATACTCTTTCCCTCAAGGCAAGATAAGGAAAATATTTGACCTTGTCATTAAATATCAAATGATGACGCTCTCGGAGTCTCGGCGCCTCGAACAAATAAACGAGGTCCATCACCCGGCTTATTGCTCCTACCATCGAGCAGTAGGACATCCTCTTGAAGACTGCTTCACCTTCAAAGACTGGGACAAAAACCAGTATCAGCAAGGCAGGTTTTCTCTATCCGACAGTTGGAGGGTAACCCCACCACGAAAGCATGAGCCAAAAGAAACATACATTGTGAGGGTAAGTCCAGATCATCAGCGAGCTTGGAAACGAACTCGTACCTGCCATATGATAACATTCTCACAGGAGGGGGAGCATGAGAATATGGACGACATCTCCCAGTGCTTCACAAATGAGAATGAGGACGAGATGATCTCATAGTTTCCACCGGCGCCAAAAGAGCTGGAGGATAGGATACACACCACGACGGACAATTTAAGAAAAATTGACTTAGGGAGGGAAAACGATCTAAGGCCAACATTCATCAGCGAGCTGTTGTCTAAAAAACAGATG
Source organism: Agapanthus africanus (assembly GCA_030015575.1). Lineage (NCBI taxonomy): Eukaryota > Viridiplantae > Streptophyta > Magnoliopsida > Asparagales > Amaryllidaceae > Agapanthus > Agapanthus africanus. The sequence goes on from JASDDO010000022.1 coordinate 549,401,781, forward strand.
GCCACACTAAAAGACATGCTTATGCAATATAAAGACTGCTTCTCATGGAACTATTCCGAGATGCCAGAACTAGATCCAGAAATAGTGGTACATAAACTGGCTATATCGTCAGACGTTAAGACAGTCAAGCAAGCGCCAAGGAGAATGCGGCTCGAACTTGAGATGAGTATCAATGTCGAAGTCAAGAAACTAATTGACTCCTGCTTCATCTAAGAAGTTCAATATCCCGACTGGATTGCCAACATTGTTCCAGTGATGAAGAAAAATGGAACAGTACGCATCTGCGTGGACTTTCGGGATCTCAACAAAGCTTGTCCGAAGGATGACTTTCCAATGCATGTTACTGAGATAATGATCGATAATACGTCCACTCATGATCTCTTCTCCTTCATGGATGGATCTTTAAGCTATAATCAAATAAAAATGTATCCCGAAGGCCAAAAGCAAACTGCCTTCCGGACTCCGCTGGGCATATTCTGCTATAAAATGATGCCCTTCGGTCTGAAGAACGCTGGAGCTACCTACCAGAGGGCCATGACGAAGATCTTCGATGAAATTATACATGAGATTGTAGAATTTTATATCGAAGACCTTATGGTGAAAAGCAAATCGTACGAGGAACACTGGGAGCATTTGAACATAGTGTTCCAGTGTCTTCGAAAGTACAATCTGAAGATGAATCCTCTGAAATATGCGTTTGGAGTTACTCGAAAAAATTCTTAGGATTCATCATACGAGACTGAGGCATCGAAATAGTCCCATCAAAGATCAAGGCAATTATGGAAATGCCCGCGCCAAGAACTCTCAAACAACTACGGTCTCTTCAAGGAAAGCTTGCGTATATCCGACGGTTCATAGCTAACATCTCCGGCAAATGCCGTCCCTACAGCCATCTAATGAAGAAGTGGACCCCATTCGTTTGGGATCGTAAATGCCAAAGTGCACTGAACGAAATCAAGCAATATCTGCAGAACCCGCCGGTACTAACCGCTCTAATCAAGGGAAACCCCCTCATCCTGTATACAATAGCCATTGAAGGTTCTTTAGATGCGCTATGGGCATAAAAGAGCGACCAAAAAGGAGAGAACTCTCTAATATTTGAGATGAGTTCTTATGGGGGAAGAAAACAACTACTCCCCCATCGAAAAGCATTGTCTGGCACTGATCTTCGCTATAACGAAGCTTCGACATTATGCCTTGGCACATGAAGTCCATCTCATATCAAAGGTGGATCCTCTCAAATATTTGATGTCGAGAGCCATACTAACAGGAAGGCTTGCCAAATGGGCCCTCCTCTTGATGGAGTTCTCGATAACATATTGATCAGTCGAAAATACTGCATATTTTAACCGGCAATTTCCTTGTCATCTGCATACATATAGGAGAGTACGGTATTCATAATTCACATATTAGCTAATTGGTCGCAAAATATCAAATTACATGTATTCGACCTTAAAACCGGAAATTCTAGGGAAATTAACTACATTGCATTACATAGCATATTTTCTATATCTTGCAACCCCTATTTTGAAGTCTATGCAGGAAAAGAGATACTTGCTCGATCAAAACATTGCTCGACCATTACAATTGCTCGTAAACTCATTGAAAGCAAATCTGGTATCAACACAGAAGGTCAATTGCAATTCTGAACATCAAAGAATAACCCAAATAGAAGTACAAAGTAACTGCAGAAGACACTGATCCCGAGGCCACCAAGGCGCGGCGGAAGGGCGGCAAAACCCCACCTCACGCGGCGGTTGCGCGGCAGGACCAGTGACTTAGCTCCTCAAACTTCACCAAAACTCCTGTGTTAGTACCTGCAGCTCAAAAATGCATACAAAAGTCCAGAAGAGTCCAGACACTTCCACCAGATCATCAAGCTCCTAAACTAGCCTAGAACTTCTAGAACTTTCCTAAACCCTTGCTTAAACCCTAAGCTAAACCCCAACAAACTTGTCAACAAACTTTGGGAGGGAAAGTCTAATTCAAACCTAAACCTAGTTCTATAAATAGGACCCTAGGCTCTCTCATTTCTCATCTTGGAAAATATATGAAACCCTAGAGAGAAAAAGATTCAACATCTTAAATCTTAGCCATTCTCTCTTTCTCCATCTTCTTCTTCCTCAAGATTAGTGAGAAATCTTGTAGGAAACCCTAACCCTAAATCCATCCACAATTCAAGATCTTGAGTGCAAGCCAAGCAAGATTCCTTCAACCCTTTTATGAGCCGAGCCGATCTTCCATCGGGCAAGAGATCAAAAGTAGATCCACGATCCACGGAGTCGAGCGAAGCCGAGTCAACGATCGATTTTTCTTTCTTCTTGTAGATCTTGAAAGAATGTATTGACAATTGTTGATTAAATAAAAGGTGATATTTTCTCCATTCTTGTTTTCTTTAAAATTCCGCATCATGTTATCTTTACTGTTCTTGAATATTGTCTATGTGGTGATGCGCGAGTAAAACTCCGCTCGTTAAGGAGTCGAGAAGATCTTTAGTAGGATGATGTAGCAAATTTGTAATCAATTCTTGAATCCCACGAGATTGTAAACCCTAGCAAGTTCAAGAATCGACAACCCAATTCGATTCGATGCTTTCTTGATCAACATCGCTCGAGATTGGGGTGATCCGATCGATTCTTGAAATTGCTAGAGGCTAGAATATAAATGGTATCCTCGAAAGAGCAAGGGTTAAGAGATGAAACTTTAATTTCATCAAGAAAACCCTAATTCTCGTCGATAACCATTGATCTAGCATCAATTCTTCGAAGGACAAGAATATGAAATATTGTAGACTACAACACATCTAAAGATCCTATCGATTCCTACGAGCCTCTTTATCAGTCTTGATTGTCGTTTGGAAAATACCATTGAAACCGATTCTTGTTGTTTATAGTTCTTGATTCTTTAGAAAAGATTAGTGACACACGAATACAAATCAATCAATTGAATCGTGTTTTCTTTTATTGTTGATTAACATTTCATTTCAAACAAATAAAGGTACAAACGAATCTCGAGATCCCTGAGGACGATCCGCACTCATTCATTAACTTCAACTGACACCGTTGTTTGATTGCGGTCAAATATTTTTTGGTTGTGATTTCTTTACTATTTGATTCGATAAACACATCCACGAAAAATCATCAAATCAAAATGGCGCCGTTGCCGGGGATCGCGCGCTAATTCGTTACATTTTATAGTTTGAAGTGAAAGAATTATTACGTTTCATTTCTTGAAATCAAAATTCGTACAAACTCTTATACGTGTGTTGTGAATTGATTGCAAGGTGATCTGGAGTATTCTGAGATGTGGAAAAATTATTTGGGATATACCAGAGAGCTGGAGATAGCAAAAGGAAGCAGCTGTTGAAATCTGGTACAGTGAACCCACTGTTGGACCGCGGAAGGGCGGCATAAACAGGCTTTGTGCGGCGGAAGCGCCGCAGGTTTGAGGGGTCTCTGGATAATTTTCCAGCAGGTGATTTCTCTCTCTCTCCTCTCTCCCTTTTTAGCTCCAACTAATCCTTTCTGCAGGATTCTTTGCAAACAATAGCTGCGCCGCAAAAGCAAATTAAAATTGTGCGTGATTTTGCTTTTCTTGGTTGTTTTGCATATTAAATACGGAATTTAAGGGGCACGGCCAAATCCAAATTAGGTGGGGATTTCATTACCCTTCCTAGGCCCCGAAAAACACCAAACTTGCATCCACATTTACCCCCATTAACTAAAAGAAATCTAGAGATGACTCTAAGGACTGTCGCGCTCAATTAGGACAAGAGAGGGCCGTGGGTAATTCATTGCTTATCCGCGTTTTTCTGTGGTGCCTAAGGCGAGTGTGTCTAAGGCTAGTGGTTATTAATTAGGTCCACTGTAGTGGTGGTTCCTTCCCACTTACCTGGCACTTATCCGGCCACAGGGGGACAAAGAGGCAGTGAAGGATTGATCCTGCGACTTGTCTTTTGGCAGTTAGGAGCGGTCTAGAGCCGGACCTAGGTGACCATTAGATTTTAGGGTTGTGTGCTGCATTTGGTTGTCGCATCAATTTTTTTAAAAATCCGTCCCTTTTCAAAAGCAAACACCGCATTCATTTTACCCCTAATTATAAGCCAACGCTGCCACTTGTACTAACCCTTTTTAGTACAAGATAGGCTGGACACGGGATTCTAGTGCCCGTTTAGTCCGCGTACCTTTTATCGACTCTGAAGTCGATAATTCTCCATTTACCTTTTCTTTACCTACTACCACACCCACACCGATGGATCCGAATCCATCAAACTTCTTTAACCCCAATCTGCCACCGTCCGTTGGTGCGCAGAATCCTCCACACATTTCTCTTCAGGAAAGATGTTATCCACTTAGAGGTCCTCTTTCGACCTGCTTATCCACACCACCAGCGAACGGGGATAACTTTGAAATAAAGCCCCAGTATATCAACCTTCTACCTAAGTATCACGGACTCGAGACCGAGGACGCTTACGTTTTCATTACCAAATTTGAAAACGTATGCGCTATGATGGGTACGTCTCAACTTTCTGTGGATGCGATGCGTCTACGACTTCTTCCTTTTACCTTGTGCGATATAGCCGAGAAGTGGCTATATAACACCACCGCACACTCCATCACAAATTGGGAAGAATTCGTCGCTGCATTCCTAAAGAAATTTTACCCAGTCCAACGAACGGCTCGAATTCGTAGTGAATTAAACCAATTTGCCCAGCTCCCTACCGAACCATTTTCAAAGTACTTTGAACGTTTCAAGGATTTAATGGTTCAATGTCCTCATCACGGCATCCCAAGATGGGAGTTGTGCCGAATCATCTATGAGGGCAGTAACCCTAGCACGAAACAAAGCCTTGAAAATATGTGTCAGGGTACATTTATGACTAAAGACGATGGGGAAGCCTGGCGATACTTAGAAGAATTCGCTGAAAAATCACTAATTTGGGAGAGTGGAACCCAACCATTGAATAGGGGTGGCGTACACCAAGTAGATGTGTCCATAGGTGTTCGAGCTGAAATGGCAGCAATGCAAAAGAAGCTCGACGCTATGGAACACAAATTTGCTGCAGCCTCCCTAAACCCGGTATCACTCCCCAAAACTATTTGTGGGTGCTGTTCTGATCCGTCACATTTAACGGAAGAATGTCCTTTAAACTCGGCGTTTCAAGGTCACGAGCATTCTAATGCCGCATTTCAACGACCTCGAAACGATCCATATTCTTCCACGTACAATCAGGGTTGGAGGAACCACCCGAATTTTGCTTGGAACCAAAATCAATCTCAAAACACGGTTCCAAACACAAGTAACTTTCAAAGGGCTCTTCCTCCACCACAACAGCAACCCCTTCAACTCACTCAGCACCCCTACCAGTCACAAAATTTCCAAAACCAGGGCAACACTCATGCACAGTCTAATCCTATGCAGTCCTGTTCTGACGATTTCTCTCAATTTACTCAAACCATGAAATCACTTTTATCCAATTTCATGGAGGTTTCAACTGAGGTTAGATCTTCCGTCAGTGAAATAAAGAAAAACTCAGCGTCACAAGCTGAGAGTATTAGAACGATGGAAGCTGAAATCGCACGCCTCAAAGCTGAAATGAGTGCGAGAGAAAAAGGGAAACTTCCCTCTCAACCCGTACAGAATCCTGGGCATTACAATGTAAATGCCATTACCACGTTGAGATCAGGAAGAGTGCTGAATAATAATGTCGGGGAAGATATTGATAATACTGAAAATCATGTCAAAACCCCGGCTGAGACCTTTCCACATACACACACTTCTCCTTCTGATCCTTCTTCTTCTACCAAACCACCTTCGCACGAGCCTATTCTCCAGTTCCCTTTAGGCTCAACACCTTCACCCAACCCTTATAGTTCTCCACAGACGGTCCCCACACCTCTTTTGGGATCTCGTCTACCCCCCTTTCCTTCTCCTATGATGGACCCCGCGCTTATTGCGAAAGCACCTTACCCGAACCGGCTAAGGGCTAACAGAACGAGTCCTCATATGGAGAAAATTTTAGAAATGTTCAAACAGGTTAACATCAATATCCCTCTCCTAAATGCGATTCAACAAGTCCCCGCTTATGCGAAAATTCTAAAGGACTTGTGCACTAGGAAGAGGAAGACTCAGGTGCCAAAGAAGGTCTTTATGGCTAATAATATCAGCACTGCTTTTATTCCCCAGCTACCAAAGAAACGAAAGGACCCAGGATGTCCTACAATATCGATTTCGATTGGGGGTAAAAACATAAATCGTGCTCTTTTAGACCTTGGCGCGAGTGTTAACCTGTTACCTTATTCTGTCTATGAGCAACTAGGAATTGGAGAGCTGAAACCTGCTCATTGTACTCTCCAGATGGCGGACCGATCTATCACCAAACCAAGGGGTGAATTAGAGGATGTGCTAATAAAGGTCGGGGAATTTGTTTTCCCTGTAGACTTCATTGTGCTCGACACACATCCTGTAGCAAACCCCCGGGGCCAAATTCCGGTGATCTTAGGTCGTCCTTTCCTTGCCACTTCCAACGCTGTTATAAACTGTAGAAATGGTTCAATGAATTTATCATTTGGAAATATGACCATTGAACTAAATATCTACAGAGTTGGGAGTCAGCCATCAGAACCTAGTGCTCATATTTTAGAAGTGTGTTCTGTCCATGAGATCGCTCCCGATAGTTGTGGAGCTGAGGAACTTTGCTTTAATGATCTCGATGATATTAGCACATCTCTGCTTGATCTTACACTTGATCTTAGTGAGGACACTACACTTACACTTGAGTCCTGCACTTCTGACTTTTCTCCACCCGAGTCTGTATCTTTCACAGGCTCTGAGCTTCTTTGTAAATCCAAAAATCATTCTATGATCCTTCCTTCAATCATTTCTCCGCCTGAATTAGATCTCAAGGTCTTACCTTCTCACCTAAAATATGCATATCTTGGTGAGAACGAAACTTTACCGGTTATAATTTCCACTTCTCTTGCATCAGAGCAAGAGAATGCACTTTTATCGGTATTAAGATCTAATAAAGAGGCGTTTGGTTGGAGTATGGCGGACATCAAAGGGATCAGTCCCTTGATAGTTGAACATCATATACATGTGATGGATGATGCCAGACCGACCCGAGAACCACAGAGACGGTTAAATCCCATCATGAAGGAAGCTGTCATGAAAGAGATCGTCAAATGCTTAGATAGTGGTATTATATACCCGATCTCCGATAGCCAGTGGGTAAGTCCTATACACGTCGTTCCTAAGAAATCCGGCATCACTGTGATCACAAATGAAGCGAATGAGTTGATTCAGACACGCACCCAAACTGGGTGGCGTGTATGCATCGATTATAGAAAACTCAACGCTGCTACGAGGAAAGATCATTTTCCTCTACCATTTATTGATCAAATGCTGGAACGCTTAGCGGGACGACAATACTATTGTTTCATGGACGGTTACTCAGGCTACAATCAGGTCCCCATCGCCAAAAAGGATCAAGATAAAACCACTTTTACTTGTCCTTTTGGTACCTTTGCTTACAGTCGCATGCCCTTCGGGCTATGCAATGCTCCCGCTACCTTTCAGCGGTGTATGATGGGGATATTCTCTGATATGGTAGAGAATTTCCTGGAGATCTTTATGGACGACTTTTCGATTTTTGGAGACTCTTTTTCTGAATGCCTAGCGAATCTGGACGCTGTTCTTACTCGATGCAAAGAGAAGAACTTGACTTTAAACTGGGAAAAATGCCACTTTATGGTCCAAGAAGGAATAGTCCTTGGACATGTCATTTCACAGAAGGGCATTGAGGTTGACAGAGCTAAAGTAGATGTCATTCAAAACCTCCCTCATCCCAAAAGCGTCAAAGATATTCGCTCTTTCCTTGGCCATGCTGGCTTTTATAGGAGATTTATAAAGGACTTTAGCAAAATTGCTAGACCTTTAACACTACTCCTGGCCAAGGATACTACCTTCCACTTTGACTCGGATTGCGAGAAAGCTTTCGACTCACTTAAACACTCACTCACTTCAGCCCCCGTTTTATCATCACCAAATTGGGACTACCCCTTTGAGCTAATGTGTGATGCATCTGATTTTGCAGTAGGTGCTGTCCTTGGACAGCACATTGAAAAGATGCCACACGTGATTTACTATGCCAGTAAGACCTTGAATGATGCGCAAATCAATTATACAACCACAGAGAAAGAACTATTAGCGGTTGTATTCGCATTAGAGAAATTCAGGTCTTACTTAATCGGCTCACCTATTGTTGTATATACTGACCATTCCGCTTTAAAACATCTGTTGGCGAAGAAAGATGCCAAAGGTCGACTAATACGTTGGATCCTTCTTTTACAAGAATTCGATCTTGTTATCAAAGATAAGAAAGGATGTGAAAACGTAGTAGCTGACCACCTTTCACGCATCGTTTCTTCCCCTGTGACCCTGCCGATCAATGACTCATTCCCTGACGAACAACTCTTGAGCGTATCCTCTGAACCATGGTTCAGGGATATTGTGAACTATCATGCCACGGGACTGATACCAAGCGATTGGTCTAAACAGGACAAATACCGCTTTCTTTCCCAAGTAAAACACTATTACTGGGACGAGCCTTATTTGTTTAAATACTGTCCTGATCAGATCATTCGCCGGTGCGTCCCGAATGAAGAGTTCAAGAGTATTCTTTCATTTTGTCATGATCAGGCCTGTGGGGGTCACTTTGGTCCAAGAAAAACAGCGGAAAAGGTTTTGCAATCTGGATTTTATTGGCCGACCTTATTCAAGGACGCATTTGAACATTGCAAAACCTGTACTCAATGTCAGTATACGGGTAGAATATCCCAAAGGAATGAAATGCCTCAGCAACCCATTCTGGTTGTTGAAATGTTTGATGTTTGGGGCATAGATTTTATGGGTCCTTTTCCCAACTCCTTTGGGAATCTGTACATATTGCTGGCGGTTGATTATATTTCCAAGTGGGTAGAAGCCATTCCAAGTCGCACTAATGACAAGAAAGTTGTCATTAAGTTCTTGAAAGAGAATATCTTCTCGCGATTTGGACACCCACGCGCTATTATTAGCGATAATGGGACACACTTCTGCAACAGATCTTTCGAGACTCTGATGCGGAAATATTCAATCAACCACCGTCTTTCTACACCCTATCACCCCCAAACAAGCGGGCAGGCTGAGATCTCAAACAGACAAATCAAACTTATCCTGGAGAAAACTGTTGCTAAAAATAGAAAAGACTGGTCGACCAAATTGACGGATGCTCTTTGGGCATTCAGGACTGCATATAAGACCGACCTAGGAATGTCTCCATATAGGATAGTGTTTGGTAAAGCATGTCATCTACCTGTTGAGATAGAACATAAAGCATTGTGGGCTATAAAGGAAATTAATTTTGATTTAAACCTTGCTTGCAACTTTCGGAAGCTGCAACTAAACGAGCTAAGCGAACTCCGCGATGAAGCTTATGATAATGCTGTAATCACAAAGAATAGGACTAAGGTTTTTCACGATAAAAACATTATGAGGAAAACATTTTTACCTGGTCAACAAGTCCTTCTTTATGATTCACGATTACACCTTCATGCGGGTAAGCTCCGATCTCGTTGGAAGGGACCTTTTGTTGTGCGGTCTGTATACCCGCACGGGGCAGTAGATATTGAAAATGTTAAAAACGGCACTGTTTTCAAAGTAAATGGACATAGATTAAAGCCGTATTTTTCCACTGACCCCACGGAGGAGCTCTTGTTCTTACAAGAGCCAGTTTATCTTGATTAAAATTCCTCCGTCTCACTTTCATGTCCAGTATATCATTGTATCATATTTTGAATGAAGGTGAGTAAATAAAACAAGTTTGGGGGAAGTTCTTCACTTATATATTTGCCCCCACTAATAATTCCTCCCAGATTTACAGATTTTTGTAGGTATAACTGTCGGCAACAGTGAGGACACTGTTGAAAACAAGTTTGGGGGAGGTTTGTGCTTATTTTAGCATCATTTGCATATCATCTGCATAAGCACAAAACATTTCTTTTAAAAATCTATAAATTTTCGAAACCCATAAAAATTTAAAAATTTTCAAATATAAAAATAATTTTAATATTTACACTTTTTTGTATATAAATAAGATAATGAAAGTTTAGACAGTGAACAATTACATCCATGAGATTAGAAAAATTTAAGAAAACTAAGAAAATTAGAAGTTTTCTTATACGAACTAGTAATAAGTAGTTATGAGCCGTTGTCCCAAGGGTTAGTAAGATGAAGGACGTCACTAATCTGAGGATAAAAATAAGTCTGAAAAATAGTTTCTATTCTGGAAGCCAAACATTTTGAACGTTGCTACCCTGCTATTCGCACTTACACACGTCTTGAAGCCTGGGATAGTAGAGGATACCTTGAAATGCTCTTGTCTTAAAGCCAAAAGTATGAAAAAAAAAGAAAAGAGTGTTTTAAAGTGGTGAGAAAAATGGACACTGGTTTTGTTATCACCAAGGGCAAGAAAAATATATAGCAAAAGGGTGCTTCTTCACCTAGTGCCCCAAGGTCAACTGGTCTGGGAGTCACTGCTATGCCTGAGGTGGTGCAAGATTAGGAAAATACACCAAGTTAGCATGCACATTAGTAATCGGTCGGTTAGTACCTCAAGAAGTATTAACGGTCGCATGAAAGTGTGTAAGCAATCTCGTTTGCCAAGAAGTACTGAGGCTGATGGGCAAGAGTATGATAGCTTGAATTGAATTCTCCGGGTGTAGGGATGTCTTTACACACACGCAGGGTGATATGATCGATGTTTGGAATAAAGATAGGAATGAAGAATAAGACGATGTTTTATTGAGGGAGGACGTGATTTCTAACATCTTTTCATGACCATTAAGATAGGGCTCATGACAACCGAAAAGCTAGCTTAGTTGAAAACCCTAATTTTCAAGGCTTTTCTTTTACAATTCTTATCTTTAAATGTAATATTCATGATCTTGCTTTTATTTTTGGATTTTGTGGGTGAAATCCGCTGAAAACCCTCAGGAGACAACACTCCTCCTACTAGGGACACCTAGAGGTTTAAAGGCTTGTTGCACGTGCTCAGTGCAATCGTGTTGCCTACGAAAGTGTGCTAGTTAGTTTTTCTCTTTCTTTGTTTTCTCCTTCTCTTTTTAATAAAACATTCTCTCGAGACGATCGAAATTAAGTTTGGGGGTATTTGATCAGTCGAAAATACTGCATATTTTAACCGGCAATTTCCTTGTCATCTGCATACATATAGGAGAGTACGGTATTCATAATTCACATATTAGCTAATTGGTCGCAAAATATCAAATTACATGTATTCGACCTTAAAACCGGAAATTCTAGGGAAATTAACTACATTGCATTACATAGCATATTTTCTATATCTTGCAACCCCTATTTTGAAGTCTATGCAGGAAAAGAGATACTTGCTCGATCAAAACATTGCTCGACCATTACAATTGCTCGTAAACTCATTGAAAGCAAATCTGGTATCAACACAGAAGGTCAATTGCAATTCTGAACATCAAAGAATAACCCAAATAGAAGTACAAAGTAACTGCAGAAGACACTGATCCCGAGGCCACCAAGGCGCGGCGGAAGGGCGGCAAAACCCCACCTCACGCGGCGGTTGCGCGGCAGGACCAGTGACTTAGCTCCTCAAACTTCACCAAAACTCCTGTGTTAGTACCTGCAGCTCAAAAATGCATACAAAAGTCCAGAAGAGTCCAGACACTTCCACCAGATCATCAAGCTCCTAAACTAGCCTAGAACTTCTAGAACTTTCCTAAACCCTTGCTTAAACCCTAAGCTAAACCCCAACAAACTTGTCAACAAACTTTGGGAGGGAAAGTCTAATTCAAACCTAAACCTAGTTCTATAAATAGGACCCTAGGCTCTCTCATTTCTCATCTTGGAAAATATATGAAACCCTAGAGAGAAAAAGATTCAACATCTTAAATCTTAGCCATTCTCTCTTTCTCCATCTTCTTCTTCCTCAAGATTAGTGAGAAATCTTGTAGGAAACCCTAACCCTAAATCCATCCACAATTCAAGATCTTGAGTGCAAGCCAAGCAAGATTCCTTCAACCCTTTTATGAGCCGAGCCGATCTTCCATCGGGCAAGAGATCAAAAGTAGATCCACGATCCACGGAGTCGAGCGAAGCCGAGTCAACGATCGATTTTTCTTTCTTCTTGTAGATCTTGAAAGAATGTATTGACAATTGTTGATTAAATAAAAGGTGATATTTTCTCCATTCTTGTTTTCTTTAAAATTCCGCATCATGTTATCTTTACTGTTCTTGAATATTGTCTATGTGGTGATGCGCGAGTAAAACTCCGCTCGTTAAGGAGTCGAGAAGATCTTTAGTAGGATGATGTAGCAAATTTGTAATCAATTCTTGAATCCCACGAGATTGTAAACCCTAGCAAGTTCAAGAATCGACAACCCAATTCGATTCGATGCTTTCTTGATCAACATCGCTCGAGATTGGGGTGATCCGATCGATTCTTGAAATTGCTAGAGGCTAGAATATAAATGGTATCCTCGAAAGAGCAAGGGTTAAGAGATGAAACTTTAATTTCATCAAGAAAACCCTAATTCTCGTCGATAACCATTGATCTAGCATCAATTCTTCGAAGGACAAGAATATGAAATATTGTAGACTACAACACATCTAAAGATCCTATCGATTCCTACGAGCCTCTTTATCAGTCTTGATTGTCGTTTGGAAAATACCATTGAAACCGATTCTTGTTGTTTATAGTTCTTGATTCTTTAGAAAAGATTAGTGACACACGAATACAAATCAATCAATTGAATCGTGTTTTCTCTTATTGTTGATTAACATTTCATTTCAAACAAATAAAGGTACAAACGAATCTCGAGATCCCTGAGGACGATCCGCACTCATTCATTAACTTCAACTGACACCGTTGTTTGATTGCGGTCAAATATTTTTTGGTTGTGATTTCTTTACTATTTGATTCGATAAACACATCCACGAAAAATCATCAAATCACATATCGACCCATCAAGGCAGTGAAAGGCCAGGCCATCGCCGACTTTCTCGCTGAGCATCCAATACCGTCCGACTCTCCCTTAAATTGCGAATCGCCAGAAGAACACGCGTTCGACACAATCGAAGGGGAGAAGGAAGGAAATAATGCCTGATGGGAACTATAGTTCGACGAAGCATCTTCCTTGAAGAAGCAAAAGCAAAGCACCCCCATAATCAAAGCTGCAGTGGGCCTCATCTTCATGACTCCGCAAGGAGGGATAATGCATTTTGCCCTTTCTTTAACAGAGCCAAGGACAAACAATAAGGTTGAGTACGAAGCTTTGATAGCGGGTCTTGAGATTGCTGTTGACATGGGCATCAAAAACCTCCTCATATATAGAGACTCCCAGCTAGTCGTTAGCCAAGTAAATGGCGATTATCAAACGTGTAAACCAGAGTTGGTAAAATATAGAGAAAGTGTGCAGCAACTGCTGACTCAAATTCCATCCTATATCCTGGAAAGCATACCGCGAGCGGGAAATAGCAAGACGGATGCGTTAGCCAAGCTCTCTAAAGAACCGTCCGACGAAAACCTCAATGACGTAAGGATCATTGTGCAAAGCCGCCGGATTCTCACGCCAGCAGAAATATCTCCGGAGTCGTCTGAAAGAAAGGAAGTGACTGAACAAGCAGTCTTCCAAATAAAGGATGAAGAAAAGGCTAAGGATTGGAGGGAAGTCTTCATAGACTACTTCAAATCCCATCGAACGCCCGAAAATGCATCTTCAAGACATCAGCTCATGAAACGAGCTCTGTCTTTTGCCTTCATCAATGATACTCTATATAAGAGATCGTTCGACAGTTTGTGGCTAAGGTTCCTGGGACCAGAAGAAGCAAAAAGGTTCATCCAAGAAACTCACGACGGACTCTGCGGTTCTCATCAAGCCGGACCAAAGATGAAGCTGAAGATCAAGAGAATGAGTTACTATTGGCCCACAATGATTCAGGACTGCCTTGAATATGCGAAGCAGTGTCACTCGTGCCAAATTCATGAGGACTTCATCCACCAGCATCCAAATTCGCTACACCCAACGTTGGCTAGTTGGCTGTTCGAAATATGGGGAACCGATATAATCGTGCCCATCGAACCAGCATCATCTAAAGGACATCGGTTCATATTGGTAACAACCGATTAGTTCTCTAAGTGGGCAGAGGCAGTACCGCTAAGGGAAGTGAAGACGGAGAACATCCTCCATTTCTTCAGGACACATGTCATCTACCGGTTCGGTACTCCGCGACGGATAATCTCGGATAATGGGCCATCCTACACAAGCCATAAGATCAGCCACTTCGCACAGTAGTATAATATAGACTGGAGATACTCTTCAGTCTATAATCCCTAAGTTAACGGTCTAGCTGAGGCTTTCAACAAAACCTTGACGAAGATCATAAAGAAAATGATGTCCAGAAGTAAAAAGGACTGGCACGAGAAACTGCATGAAGCTCTCTGGGTTTATCGAACCACGTTCAAAATGGCCACGAATACAACGCCCTACGCGTTGGTATTCGGCATGGAAGCGGTACTTCCCTTGGAAATAGAGCTACCCTCTCTACGAGTGGTAGTTCGATATGAGCTGACGGATGAAGAAAATGCCCATCTTCGGCTTGAGGAGTTCGATGCCCTCGATGAAACTCGTCTCATGGCGCAGCAAAACCTGTAAGCTTACAAAGTAAGGATGACGCGCTCATACGATAGACTAACCAGGCCAAGAACATTCCGCCAAGGCAAACTCATGCTAGTCGTTAAAAGACCTATGATCCCCAACCGAGCAAAGCGAGGGAAATTCGAACCAAACTATGAGGGCATGTACATCATAGACAAGGTCTACCAAGGCGGGGCCTACTTGCTCATGGATATGCATGGCGAAAGACCCTTCCGGCCAATAAACGGCTGATTCCTTAAGAAATACTACGCTTGACAAGTCATGACTCAGGTTAATGATAGATTACAACGCTCGTGTCCGCTTGCTATCTTTCTGAGTCAAAACTCTAAAGAAGTATCCAGCAAATTTTCCGCCTCCAAACACGGCAGCAAGGGACCGAGATGTCCCTAAACTAATAATGGACCACTACGTCTTTAAACTGGCAATGGACCGAAATGTCCCTAAACTAGTGTTCCGCCTCAAACATGGTGCATCGCCCCAAATAAGGCGATATCTTCGCTTGGGATCTATGTTGCAATCAAAGCTCCAATGGCAAAGACTGCAACCCAAGTAGTAAAAAAACGGTACGTCCACAAGCGAAATAGGCACGGATGAAAACCCGAAAGGACGCCATGAGTAAAAACAGCAGGGTTATCAGCGAGCTTGTGAAAACCTGAAAGGGAGAAATCTCACCAAAAAAAGGTATGTCCACAAGAGAAATGGGCACGGATGAAAAGCCGAAAGGGCGCCGTTAGTAAAAACAGCAGGGCTACCGGTGAGTTTGTAAAAACCCGAAAGGGCGCAATCTCGTAAAATTTTCACTTACGAGATCCTCTCGACTCATAAGGAGAACTCCCCCTATGAGACCCTTATGGCTCATAGGATTCAATGCCTTAAGCTACAGGAACCTAAACATATTCTTAAGCCGTCGTATCCCCCAAGTTGCCCTACCGACGGTCCGATATTAGCCCTTTTATACAATCTACGGGAACAAATAAACGTTTCCCCCAACAAGTTCCACCAATCACGAGGAATGTCCTCATATGTTGAACGACACTTCTAAGTCCTCTCGACTTATAAGGAGGAAATACTCTTACGAGATCCTTACGACTTATAAGAGAAAACACCACTTAGAAGTCCTCACGACTTCTAAGGAGAATATACACCTACGAGATCCTCACGACTCGTAGGGAGAAATACCTTTATGAGACCGTTACGGCTCGTAAAGTCAAAAAAGCCTCAGTCGACAGGATCCTAACCCTGTTTGCTAAGACACCTTTGTTCAAATCGACAAAGGCAAATGATGATTCGCTCTTGGCAATATCCCAGTTGTAGCAATGTTGATGCCTCAATCGGTATCAAATTCCAAGTCCTTTCACAACAAATGATGATTCACTCCTGGCAACATTCCAGTCGCAACGGTGATGATGCCAAGATTGGTATCAGATCTCAAGTTCCATACTCGTAACGAAAATCAGCGAGCAAAAATAAATGCATATGAAATAGCCGAAATGATGGGGAAACTTGCAATAAAAATCAGCTACCAAAATATATGCATATAAAAACAGCCGAAATGTTTGGGCAACTCGCAATAAAAAGCAGCGAGTAAAAAGAAAAGAATAGCCGAAATGATTGGGCACCGCGATAAAAATCCGAAATGATTGGCAATCGCGACTTTCGCGATATAAAAAGATGAAATAATGGAGCATCGCAGAAATAAAAAAAAATGATGAAACTTTTGCCCTGCAGTTGAGCCTACACCGACCCCTGTATACAATCCATGGGCACAAATAAAAAGGGAACCACATTTTCCCACCTGGCTCCGTCAAAGGGAGAGCCAAGTCTCGACGGTTTACAGACAGCCTAGAGATCAACAACGGTGTTTCTTCTCACACCAACAGGATGCTGACGCGACGTCAACAAAACGGAGCCATAGCAAAGTCCCTAGTTCTAAATCTCGACGGTTCACAGACAGCCTAGAGATCAATAACGACGTTTCTTCTCACTCCAACAGGATGCAGACGCGACATCAACAAAACGGAGCCATGGCAAAGTCCCTAGTTCCAAATCTCGACGGTTCACAGACAACTTAGAGACCACCTCGACATTCGCCTCGTTACAGCAGACGCGACGTCAACAAAGCGGAGCCATAGCAAAGTCCCTAGTTCCAACTCTCGACGGTTCACAAACAACCTAGAGATCACCTCGATATTCGCCTCAATTATAGCAGACGCGATGTCAACAAAGGAAGCGAATGCCAAATTCCTAGCTTCAGGGTCTTGACGGCAACTCAAATAAAACCTGAAAAACTATCGGAGATCATCCCATACTATCACGGAGTGGTTATGACTCATCGGGGCTCCTAAACAGAGCCTAACTTCAATTAAAAAGCGGCATGGCAAAATTCCTACCGCTTACTCTCTCGACGGTAATATGACCTAAGGAGATTACTTGAAGACGTTTTGTCCAACCCCCGAAGGGATCAGAGACATGACAGTCATGGGGCTACTCGAACAACAGCGTAAAGTCTGCATATCGGGGAATGCATCAGCCAACGTGACGGTACGACGGACAAAACCCTAGTACCACAGACCCTAATGGAGCTCTGTCGTAAAGAGCAAGAGTTAATTGTGATGTTAGGACAAGTTTTCCCACAAGCCTAAGGAAGGCAAACTAAACAAACTCCGAAATGAGACCATAAACTAGAGACTCCGGGATGAGTGAATAAACTACAAGCTCCGAAATGAGCTCATAAACTACAAACTCCGCAATGAGTATATAAACTACTTTATACCAAGTCAAGACAGCAGAAGAAAAGAAAGCGCTAGTATGAAATGAAATATATCTTTTATTCATGAATCAAAATGAATAAAAGATACTTTTATTAGTAAATGAATACAAAAAAAGAAGAAGGAAAATATATAGCGACAAAAATGTTTCAAGTCAGCGGACGATTCAACAGGCCAACCAGTTCATTGTTCTTCCGCTGGACTTCGGCTTCAAGCTGCACCAGTGCTGCAAGACGAGTCCCTGACTGGGTCTGTTGATTTTGATATGAACCAAACCAACTCTTAATCTCCTTTTCGGAAACCTTATGGCTTCAACCATCTCGCGGGTAAAGATAACGGCTTTGTCAAGAGCCACCACCTCTGTAATAGCTTCTTGAAGTACCCGCCAGATTTTGTACGCATGGGTGGTCTTGGCAGTAAGCTGAGCATGAAGTTCCCCCAAAGCATTTAAGGCCAACTCCTCTCTGAAAACTTTTGGTTGAGCCTCTTCTCGCATGACTGAAGATTGGCTGCACACCGTTCGATCCATCCTCGGAGGCTTGTTTTTACAGTTAAGATGTCGGAGGGAAGGCGTGTGCACTCGAGCCCGTGTAGGAAGGCCTCCACTCGGAGACAGTACTCAACCTAAATATGCACCGATGCTTCATCATGATAGGTGGCGAGAACCGACAAGGAAGCGTTGGCTTCAGCAGCGAATTCTTCGACCGTGACAGAGGTACCATCATGAAGGTCTTAAACAAGAGCCGCCACGGAGTAAATGCTTTGTTTTTCCATCCTTTCAGACGCACGTCGGGCATAAGGGCCTGGTGGCATAGGGATCCGAGACTCTAGTGGGGTCAGGGTTGGCAAAGCTGTGAAGATTCAGGTGCAGTCAGTTGTGTTTTCAAACATGGAGTAAACAAAACGATTCTCGAAATAAAGCGTCACTTACCCACAATCATGCAAAGCGGGTTTGAAAGATCCCCAAGTCCGTCAAGAATCTCGACTTCGTCGTCAGCCTCCAGGACTGTGATTTAAAATAAAGGGCATATCAACATCACCATGAAAATATAAAACTAGAAGGACAAAGCATACCAACCTTGGCCTAAGGAAAGAAATATACTTTGTGGGGGTATTTCTTGTGGGGAAGACATGTCGAGCAAGCGCTGGAAGGTTTTTCTCGGAGAGAGATCCACGATGGAAGCCGCCAATTCCCGCAATTCTGAAGGAAAGAAAGGGTAAGATGACAGAAAGGTATTAAACAAAATGTATATGTACATGAGATTACCTTCAATACTTCGCCCACCCTGAGCTGGGGGGATGGCAGCCTCAACGGTCTCCTCCACACTTTCAGGTGCATCACTGGAGATATTTGTAAAACCTATGTCCGGCATGGTAGTCTCCAATAGAGGGACAAAAGCCGCTGCTGAAGGCTCCAAGGAAGGGATAACAGCTTCAACAATCTCCTCTATACTCTCCGGTACGTCGCTAGGGATGTCCATGGGATATATGGCCGATGACGTCATCTCTGCTAAGGGAGTAGACATGGAAGCGCCACCAGCTGCCACCGGAAGCTCCACAGTAAGGGTAGATGCTTCAGTAATCCCCTCTACACCCGCCGGTGTGTCATGGGAGATATTCATGAAATCCGCAATCATGACCCAATCCGGACTCAAATCCGCTTCCGCTGCAGAAGTCCCTGCAAAGATCGCGCAAAAATAAGAGGACATAAAAGTAATAAAAATTTGTAGCCAAAGGAAGAACGCGAAAAATATGCATACCAATACGCCAAGGAGCTTGAAGTATGGCTTTTTCGAGCCGTCGTTCTTTTCTTATTCAATACGTTCGGCGGGCTTCAAGCGCAAATGAATGACTACCTGTCTTCAGTGCAAGCTCATCCTCGGAAGCATCTGAGATGGGCTGTTTAAGGGCCCGTTCTTCTTCCATTAATAGAGGACCCATGTGCACCCTCTGTAATGATGGTTCGACATCATAGAATGAAACGGGGGGTAAGCCTTTTTCAGGGCGCACACGTTCTCGGTCTCATCTTGTGAGCGCCTTAAAGCCTCAGCCAATTGCGCGACCTCCTCGGCATACAAGCCAGGAAAGATAAGACCGGCGTTAGACTCCTCCATATCTATCGGTTCATCTTGAATAAACGGCTCAGACTCAAGCAGAGTGTCGAGTAGGCCAGCAACCGATTTCTTCCTCCTCTTGGAACTTATGCTAACACCAGCGGACGAACGCTTCCTCCCCCTTGGCACTTTGGTGTGACGTTGCCCAACTTCACTTTCGGTATCCCCCTTTGGTGACACTATCGCTGATGACACCGCTGCTGGTGACACTACCGCTGGTGCTTCATTAGAAGCATTTGCTTCGGCTCTAGTGTGCACTGGCATACCAGCAGTGCGAGGGGTCGATTCTATTTCTGCGGATTTGGGGATAAGTAGCAAACCGCTATCTCTTAGTGGTGGGTGAACGACTGACCGCGGCCGCAATGGGGCGTTGGTGGCCTGAGCTGGAATGGGAGCTCTACCCTTGAAAAGCACTCGTCTCTCCTCTGCAATGACAAGGCCGACCCGATGACGATACCAACCCTTAAAGGACCCTACAGGTCTCGGGTGGTAGTCAGACTCCGGGATCATGAAACAGGAGCCGGTGTTTAGCCGCATGAAATGGTGGATGACGTCGCGAGTAACCTCTAAGGAGAGAGCGGGCTCGACTATAAATGCTTCGAGAGGGATGCCCTGGTCATAGCCCAACTGCTGAGTAAAGCGGTTCGGACTATACCGCATAAAAAGGACAACATTATTCCGGCGGAACACTAGATACCCTGGCCTGATCGAGTATAGGTGCATGACCTCTTTTGGTTTCAAAGCCGGGACCCCACCCTTCGATAAATCAAACAATTGTTGAATAGGCCCCGTTGGAGCGGAAAGGACTCGATCGCTGGACACCATTCCGCCTTCATTTGAGTACGGGTTCAACAGTACGCGAAGAGCCCCTTTAGGTCGGATCGGGAGCGGAGGAATCAACTAACCTCATAATTCGCGGGAAGTTGTACGAGTCAAAAAAATCCGGCTGCTGGTGCGTAGCGAACGCTCCTAGCACGTGCATCTCGATCCACGACGTGAAGTAGTGGAGGGGGAAATTCACGGTCTCCGCACCTGAGTTTGAAGTATTAGCCGCAACGCTTAAACCGTGATATAAATGTGATAACCCCGCGACGCTAATAGATAGCCGTGCTCCCCTAACTATGCGGTGAGCAAGATAAAAAATGGAGGCTCTCATAAAGCGGCGATGCATCGGCATAGCAAACCAGCTTAGCCAAAGACTGATAAAACCAACGAAGAAGGTCTCTTCATCCTTGCCAGGGGCCGCAATCACGTCAAAAGTTACGGTTGACAAGTTTGGAATATAGAAATGTGACAGGTCTTCCTCCTTGGCTGGCAAGTTCCTTAACCCTAATCCAAAAGGGTCTTCAATTTTTGCAAATTTCGGAGCCTTTTTAGATATGACGTCCTCTCGAAGAAAACAAGCGATGAAAGTGTCAAAGGTGACACCCTACCTTTCCGATATCACGAACAACTTTTCAAAGATACCCAGGACCTTAATTAGACTTGGGTACTTATGACGTACGGCGTTCTCAGTCGATAGGCCGTCGAGCATAGCAGGAACCGTATCAAACACATATTCATCGGGAGGCAGTAATTCTTCATAATGCTCTCCCCTGATCGGCAATCCGGAGATCTCGCGAGACTCTTCCAATGAAATTGAGACCTCTCGATCCCTTAGGAAGAACGTATTGGTGGGAAGGTTTCATTGATTCAAGAAAGATTTAACCCACCAGACGTGAGAGGCGTGGTAATAGAACAACGAAGCATACACTGCCTGGTACAATCCGACCTTCTCCAGACGTGCGCGTTGGGTAGAGAGAATGTACCGAGCCCAAGAAAGATAGCCCACTGGGTGGCGGGGGATAACGCCTACCCTATAAACCTGCCCCCAAGGTCGAGCTTCACCCTGACATATTCGGCGCCCCAGAATGTCAATGAACACCATAGGTTGGTTGGGTATCCCTATCGTTGATGTCTCGAGTCGGCACGCGGGAGTCCAGTTAGTCGCCTCCACGGCATAAGCAGTCCGTGGGCGTTCCGTCAATGATATAGAGCGGATGGGTTCTGTCGGCTCTTCAGGTAAAACTGCGGCGGCCCCCGATGATATGACCGTACCACTTTCCCCACAAAAGAAGACTAGTACGGTCCCTGTCATGTGCCCTGTTCATCGTCATAGCCTCCTCGTCCGATGGCGACTGCGGAAAAGCCGCTTCTGAGCGAATGTAAGGAAGTCGGGAAGCGAGGCCATCGTTCCTAAAATAAAAAAATAATAATAATAAAACCATTTAATAATAATAATAATAAATAATAAGGTGATATAAAATGAAATAACAGAAAACCGTGATGTGACGGGACCCCTGCCTGCAAACCCTATGGACCCCACAAAATCTAAATAACGGCTCACCAATGATGAGGCAAAATAATCATTGAGAGAATCAAAAAGGTTTCTCATCAAGAAAACAGTAATGTTTAAACTACTCTTGAAGCGACTTCTGCTAAAAAGCACAACAGATTCAAATCTGCTTTAGGGGCATTAAAACCCTCAAATATTCGAGAGCATTAGGGAATAAAATTCCCAGAAATATCTGAGTCTCTCTCTCAGAGCTAAGCTCTGTGAACAAGGAATTAAATTCCTTTAATAAAGGGATTAAATTCCTTTAATAAAGGTATTAAACCCCAGAAAAACCTCCATGGTAAGGAGGCAAAGAAAATGGAATTAAATTCTAAGGATCTTAAAGATCGGTGACAGGGTAAAACCCTAAGAGAAGGATTAACAATCCCTATTGATTCAAGACTTCATAATCTACAAAAAAACTATGTGCTTTGGATATTTAAGAAATCAGTTCAAGAATAGAGCAACGCTCTGTCCCCGGATTTAAAATCCACAACAAAAAAAGCAAAAAAGGGAGGGGTTCCGTTCATGATCCTTACTAAAGAAAAGTTTTAACAGAGTTCAACTCTGAGATCTCAGCGGGCAGAGAACTAACCTCTGAAGAAGAGAATTAAATTCTCAAGGAAAATAAGTAAGGAAGAAGATGAAAGAACAGTGGTTTTCACAGAGGCAAAAGCCCTGCATTTATAATACATGATGGGGGCGGTTCATCTTCATGTTCCCCTAGGCAATCCAACGATGGAAAAAGTGACAGCGTTGTACTCACGTGTGAACCACGTAAGAACAACGCTGGGGGGCATTTGTTCTCTTATAATATATATATATATATATATATATATATATATATATATATATATATATAAAGAGAGAGAGAGAGAGAGAGGAAAAAAAATCCCCACTGTGAAGGTCTTACGTGCCCACACGTGAGCAGCTATATGCAAAGTATATAGCCGCTGCATTTAAGTAATTGATTGGCCAAAATTGAGCCTCACGTGTAAGCATGTGAGCGCCTATATGCAAAGCATATAAGCGCTACATTCAAACAGATAGCAGGCAAAAAAAAGGAGGCTCACGTGTTAACACGTGATACCCTCTTATGTTGTTGCACATAAGCCAACAAGATTAATTCTATTGGGGTCACATGCTACACGTGAGTATTCCTAAACACTTTCCAAGCTGATAGAATTAAATTCTAAATAAAAAGATCAAAACTCTATTGGGAAGATATCTCCTTAAATCTTTTTAAACTATCTGATAGAATTAAATTTTATATATGTGGGAAATATTTCCCTGATCTTCCTTAAACTGGAAAGATTTTCTTTGTTAGACGAAGGACCTTTGGATTAAAGATCCAACGGCGATCGTCTGATAGGATAAAATTCTATGTTAGGAAAATATTTTCTAATCTGGTTAAAAACAAATTAGAAATCTTCTCTGTTAAACAGAAAGCCTTTAGATTAAAAATCTAACTGTGAATAAAAATCACCAGAACAATTGAATTGATTATGAAATCAATTATGATCTCTCGATGAGGGATTTGCTTAACAAATTGATTCTTTTTCTTCTTCTATAAATAGAAGCAAACAAAAAGAAAAAAAAGAAGGAACAAGAGAGAGAAGAGAGAGAAACATACAGAAGAAGAGAGAAGAAGAGAGAGAAACATACAGAGAAAAAGAGGAAGAAGAAAATTCAAGTCTCGAAAAAAAGACTACCTTCATCAGAACATTCTAGGTTAAAAAAAAAGAAATACACATTGTTCTATCTTGACCTTTCTAAGGGTTTAACCCTTCGCATAAGAACTTAGTTCTTCCTCTGGTTGAGATCTGTAGAAGCAGACATCCCCATAAGTTGAGAATTTAATTCTCATCGGGAAGATTTTATCATTCAGATTCAAAACTTAGGGGAAAGAACTGAGTTCAAACAATTTAATTCTTACAGAAACATATGGGAATTTAATTCCTCTAAAAATCAATGCTTAACCCTACAATAAGAATTTAATTCTTACAAAAAAAGAGAGGCATGAGATCCTCCAAAATCCTAGCATGAGATCAAAATCTCCAATCACTCAATAGGATCTCATGTGCTCCACGCGAGCGTTTCTGATTAATGAAAAGGGGAAACACACAAAATCGCCTCATGTGCTCGCACATGAGTCATGTGTTTAACACTTCTATATTAAAAAGAAAAGAAAAGGGGGAATAGAACCCAGAAAACAATTCCCACTTTAGGGCGCCTCATGTGCCCATACGTGAGCACTTCCAAAGTGCAGTGTTTAACATTGAGCCTACGTGGGAACATGTGAGTGCTGAACATATACCAGTGCTTAGCATTTTTGGGAAATCAAACTTCAACCTCAAATTGGTTAAGTCTTCCTGAGGTCAAAACCTCTTTGATCTCCAAGTCAACCGAGCCTCTGTGCTCAAATTTTCCCAAACTAATCTCAGTCTCAAACATGACTGATGACCACTCAACTGATGATATCCAAAACGATATTCATTCCACATTCCTCCAAGGAAATCTTAGTCTCAAAATACGACTAATGATTTCGGCGTTAACCACCAACTTCATTTTCCCTCGGATAGGGAAATTGGTTCAAGAGTACATCTCTCCACACCTCTGATACATGTCGTTGTAATTTCTCAACATTTTCAGAGAGGTGGCGGGTCCTGACAACCAACAGCTCTTCGGTGCACTTCCAAAACTGACATGCACACCCCGGATCAAACCACACCCCAAGCTGGGTGTCTCTCATATCATCGTTGCTCATCCCGACACGTAACAAATACACATGCGCGCAAGATGATCTACAGACCGAAATGTCCTCAAACAAAAACTTCATCTCCAAAATAGTGATCTACGGACTGTAACGTCCTTAAACTAAACTCTATAGACCGTAACGTCCTCAAACTACTACGGACCGAAATGTCCTTAAACTAAACCCTCACCTCAAAAAGGGTGATCTGCGGATCACCTAAAAAATAGCGATCTACGGACCAAAATATCCTTAAACTAACAATGGACCGTAACGTCCTTAAACTAAAACAATAGAGCCCAAATGCTCTTTTGTTGGATCTGAGTGATCCTAAAACCTTGTTAAGTAGATCTTAGTCTCGAATTGGACTAACGTATCCTTAACACAAATTTAAGTTGATCTTAATCTCAAACGTGATTAATGATCCTTAAATCAACCCAAACCCAAATCTAAGATATACGAATTTGGACTTATCCACGCCTTATGGGCGACGACATAAATTAGTCTTCGTATACAATCCACGGGAAACCAAAAATAAAACAAGCACACACGACATGAAGTGTACTTCTGGAGCAGGAGAAAGTGGTTATCATGATGCGATAACGTAATTAACTGCAGGGACTTGCGCCTGCAGGAAGAGTGTCCCCACAATCAAAAACCCCTCACAAACAAGGGGGAATCTGGCGAGTTTATTACAACGGCCGCATCCGTCCAAACCTCCGATACACGGTGCCATAAATAACCTGGTGTCTTTGGAGAGGTGGACAAATAAATCCAAATAGTATCTGCCCCCAAATTCAGGCAAGACGACCCATCCCGGTTTCATCTCCATTTTCGGTGGTAAACATGGGGAAATTAAGTACTCATTTGAAAGTCAATGAGTCTAGTTTCTAGAAAATCAAACGGCGGGTCGTTTAGGCTTTTCTAGAGAAAGATATGATCAGATCATTGAACCATGTGCGTGCAGTTTCGAATTTCGGATGCCTTAAATCTGGTATCTCGGGTCGAATATTCCACTACTTCAAAGACAGAAACGGGTATGTCTAATGAAATACCCAACAACCTATTTAATTCTCTTAAAAATAGAAAAGGGGAATTACTTTCTTCCCCCCATTTTCTTTTCAAAACAGAGTGTGAAGGGAGGAGTTTTGATAACTACCTCCACTCCACTTAAAAGAGTGAAGGGAGGTATATATAATTCCTGAAAGAAAGAAAAAGGGATGATCTATTTTTCCATTATTCTCTCTCATCTTTCTCTCTCTCTCTCTCTCTCTTGGAAGACTAAGAAGAAGAAGAAGAAATAAATAAATAAAGTAGAACTTGAAAATAAGGAAAACCCTATTTTCTTTCTTATTTTCTTCCATATTTAAAAGATAGGACATCCTATGTTCTTCATAAAATAAGTAGAAACATAGGCAAACCTATGTTTTCTATAAAATAAATAGAAACATATGTCACCCTATATTCTCTACAAAACAATTAGAAATAGGGGAAACCCTATGTTCTATGAATAAAGGAAAGTGGGGGAAACCTTATTATTCCATTTTTCTATGAGCAAAGGAAATTAGGTGAAACCCTATTCTTCCACATATATAAGAACGTAGACACTAAAAGTCTATATTTTTTCATAAACAAAATGAAAAATACAAGGGGAAACTCTGCCCAAATTTTCAAAATAGATTTTTTCCAGAAAATCAAACGGCGGGTCGTTTAGGCTTTTCTAGAGAAAGATATGATCAGATCATTGAACCATGTGCGTGCAGTTTCGAATTTCGGATGCCTTAAATCTGGTATCTCGGGTCGAATATTCTACCACTTCAAAGACAGAAACGGGTATGTCTAATGAAATACCCAACAACCTATTTAATTCTCTTAAAAATAGAAAAGGGGAATTACTTTCTTCCCCCCATTTTCTTTTCAAAATAGAGTGTGAAGGGAGGAGTTTTGATAACTACCTCCACTCCACTTAAAAGAGTGAAGGGAGGTATATATAATTCCTGAAAGAAAGAAAAAGGGATGATCTATTTTTCCATCATTCTCTCTCATCTCTCTCTCTCTCTCTCTTGGAAGACTAAGAAGATGAAGAAGAAATAAATAAATAAAGTAGAGCTTGAAAATAAGAAAAACCCTATTTTCTTTCTTATTTTCTTCCATATTTAAAAGATAGGTCATCCTATGTTCTTCATAAAATAAGTAGAAATATAGGAAAACCTATGTTTTCTATAAAATAAATAGAAACATATGTCACCCTATATTCTCTACAAAACAATTAGAAATAGGGGAAACCCTATGTTCTATGAATAAAGGAAAGTGGGGGAAACCTTATTATTCCATTTTTCTATGAGCAAAGGAAATTATGTGAAACCCTATTCTTCCACGTATATAAGAACGTAGACACTAAAAGTCTATATTTTTTCATAAACAAAATGAAAAATACAAAGGGAAACTCTGCCCAAATTTTCAAAATAGATTTTCGGGTTGAATTCGCCTACGCCGTCACATCTAAGTCAAACGACCATAACTCTACTCGAGAGCCCCAAATCGCGATCCGTTCGAAAAAAAATTAAGATGATTCATTAAGTTTCGAAACAAACCATAAATGAAGATAAATGGTTTTAAAATAATAGATTTTATGATATCTCAAAAAGATATCTGATTCTCGGATTGAATCTGCCTGCTCCGACACATCTGAGCAAAACCGCCATAACTCTCACCTGAGAGACTCAAATCTTGATATATTCAAAGAATGTAAAAGATAACTCATTAAGATTTGAAACAAGACCATGCATAGATATAAAATAATAAAATTTATGTTCGTGAAACAAACTTTGAACATAGAGTAAATTCTATGTCCTTCAAAACAAATTTGGATATTGAAAGAGAAGTACTCCCCTCTTATCAAACAAGGGGCGGAACCCTCACCCGAATTTCGAGAGACCACACAATAACCGGGACCCAATATGATTACCAAGACCCCACTCGATGGTGGAGGCACCTAATAAGACCCCCACCCGATGGCGGAGGCACTCGAGTGGGGGCACCCGATATGGCCCTTACTATATGGTCGTCCCTAACCAACCATTGGGCGGCGATATAATTATTATCCCCCCTTAGTGATTTCTACACTTGACTATAGTGTAGGCCCCATTGGATATATCCACCTATAAAATTGTCGCGCCCCGCTTTCCAAGATACATAAAATACGGGGCGTAACTCGGCCAACCATACTACCTACGATAAGGAATCATCCTTCTATAGTCATATTAAGGCTATCATGCAATAATCAATCAATACAATAATATAAGAATATCTAACACATGTCCATTTCCATAGTAAATAACAACGGCGAAAGAAAACAGAAATATCAAGTCTCAACAGATCTAATAAATAAATGACAAAAATAGATAATACTAGTCCCTTATGGGCTCACAAACAAAATCCAATAAAATAATTCAGTGATGGAAAGAAACCTAAACCATCAATAACTAGATAAATAAAATACTCTTCGCTGCTCGGCTACCTTCGCAAAGTACTCTTGGTCATGCGGTTTTAATGCCAAGAGATCTGGGCCATACAAAATTCAGACGTCAAAGCGTCAAAGATAATATAATCACGATAATAACCGGATGTGCGATGTAATATATAATTATACAAGAACTTAGTGTCATGTGGGCATACAGTAACAATCACGATGATCAACATGTAATATACCATGCAAAGAAGGTGAAACAATCATATCATGTGAACCTAAGTGTCTATGCCACTAGTGGTTATCTATCCTAAAAGTATTTAAAATCCATAAACAAAATCCTTTTTGTAACTCAATATTATCCCATACGTGACCGGGACCACGGTGTTATGATTCTTGGGTTGAATCCCAAGACGCGCCGCTAGACAGTAAATCCTACAATGTCAAGCCTGGAAGAATGATGTCAGCTTATCACTCCGGAGAACAGTGGCCCGTATTAATTGATCTGTCTCTAACAATCTAAGTACCGTTGAATTACGGTTTGGAATCTATTTCTTGATTTCCCCTTATCCCCAGGTTTTATGTTTCATGTCAAGTATCGATATAATCTTTACCTAATACCAATTCTAGAATGAGCAGGTACATGTCATGCCAATCAAGACAATCAAGTCAATCAAGTGGTATCAGGAATGTCACTACTGGATCAACCAATTGTAAAGTGGAAAACTCTCCCAGGAGTAACTCTTACTCGCGGTGGGTATCAGGATCCAACTATCTCATAGAAGGTATGCAATCTCATTGCAAATTTCAACACTTGAAATTCCCAATAATTGTTTTTACCCCTAACGTCCTATAACCTTGACGAAGGCCAACAAACCATAGGCCGTAGTCAAGTTCAACCCGTTCATTTCTTGATTGAATTAAACCCACCCGCACAACCCTTGACGAAGGCCAACAAAGTCGCACGACTATCCTAATCCAACCGCATCACATGCTGCAGATAAGCACTAATCAGTTACCGCACACTACGCCTTGACGAAGGCCAACAAACGTAGCATGAATACTAAATAGCATTTATCTTAAAACGGAGGGTTACGTTGGTTTGTAAGAAAACCTTTAGCGTAATGAACTTGATATCGTTTGTAGAATCTAGTGATGTTGAAAAGAAGTGGTTTAAGCTCCGCTTTTAAAATCGAGTAGTTTTCAAAACAAACCGAGTGAGTGGTAGTATTCGCTAGATTTGCTAAATAGGTCACTCCCGGTGAAGGGATCTCGGCTCTTTTCTCATCGAATGAGGTGCTGGATATTCATCAAGGAATACCACTATATAAAGCAAGAACTAGAGAAGCTATCAAACTAAACAAAGTGGTTTGTAGAATTTGCTAGTTTTGTTAAAGAGGTCACTCCCGGTGAAGGGATCTCGGCTCTTTCCTCATCGAATGAGGTGCTGGATATCCATCAAGGAATACCACTATGCAAAGCAAAAACTAGAGCTACTTTTTTGAAAAATTTGATTCTACAACATCTTTAGGTTTATTAGCTTTTCATTAATCTCATTAACGAAATCCCATCATTTAATGTTTCCCTAAACATCACGGAAAAGAGACGAAAATAGAACTTACGCTTATACCATCCGCATTCGCCATGGGGCCCCGTCATGCACCGTTAGGTTACTTAACTAACGGCAGAGCGGGGGCTGGACTAGCGCGAGTGCAAAACATAAGCAACGTTTATTATATATATCATGTATATATATAGCATTCGTCTCACGCAGTTATATGATCACATCACAAAACCAAGCAGCAGAAGTCAACATATGAAATATTGGATATACTAAGAGGTCAGTGTTTTAAATTCAGCCAGTAATGAAAAACATGGATTCCATGGTCGTGATGAATAGCCAAACCCACATCCTTAGACCCCTACGAGAGCGGCAAGCAACCCTGCCAATTCTAGAGTTAGGAGACCCGGTCTCGACTCCTCGAAATGGTCTCCCACTGGACTCCAGAACCCAGTTACTTGTGCTCCCCGCCTTGGGTCTATCCTAATACGGAAAAGTAAATAATACACATCAATGGTGATATCATTCTCAACCCGGAAGTGTCCCAATAAAAGAATATTACATACAATTTTACATGAATGAAAATTTAAAAACTCCCATCTCACATAAAAAAAACCCGGCTATTCAATCACGACGATCCAATATTACATATCACAGCAATACATAACATCACATGTCATCAACGTAAGTAAATATGCGTATTCCTAATGTCGTTGACATATAGCAAAGAGATTGGAGATACCCCATATATTACACTTACGGTCGTAGAAAAGAAATGAAAAACTACAATAATTAGAATCCACATTTCCTTATACATCATAAACCCGGAATATCTTATATTCCGAATTTCATGCCTAACCTATAAATCTTGCATTTTAGTCTCAAACTGAAAACTCTTTTCAATAAACTATCGGATAATTCAACAAGATTCCTAACTAAGTGAACGCGTACCATACGTGATTGCGACGGAGTTTTGATCCGAATCAATACTTCGTGGCAATCGATCAACAGAGACTAACATGCTAGATTTACACTTACCAACTAGTTTTCACAAAACTAATTTATGTGGATTCCAACTACTGTATCGCATATCAAACATAAACCCAATACGACGTTAAAATTACGACTATGAAACACTCCGAATAGCCCCAATGAAAAAGTTAACATCACATGCGAACTGGGCTAATCAAATATAACCTGAAACCCTAAATTCCATAGGCCAGAACACCAAAAAAATATGAGACTTTTTTGGGGCAAGGAGGACCGGCCAGGCGGGCCGAATAAGCTATGTGGCCGGTGAGATTTTAGAGTTAGGGTCTCAAATTTCTCTGGTCTTCTAGTTACATCACATGTAAGCTCCTGCACTTATTTAAAAAAATTTCAGAGGCCTTTAAAAATTCGACAGAAACTTGCACTAGTAAAATAGGGGGTTGCCCCTACGGATAACGAAATCCGTAGGGGCAGATTTAGTTTTGCCCTACGGATTAGTCCGTAGGGCCTTAAGGTTGCCCCTACGGTCCTTACATAGTAATTTAAAAATTATTAAATCGTAAATTGTTGTTTGCCCCTACGGAGCCGCAAACCAAGAACCTACGGATTTATCCGTAGGGGCAACTAAATAGAGATTTAATTAAAAAGGCACGGATCGATCCCTACGCTCATTACCTAAAAATTATTTTCCCAATATCGCGCGCGAACCCAAAATCCCCAAACCCTTGTTCCCGCCGATCGCCTGTGTTTCATCGCCGTTATCGTCATCGCCAGCGCAGGCCAATTCTCCGTCACCACCGCCTGGTTCATCCTCATCTCCGTTTTCGTCGTCGCCTCCTTTCATCGCCGCCTCCAATGGATCGTCGACGCCTCCACTGCACAGGTTAGGAAATCTTAAATTAAACAAATTTTTGATTATTTTAGGGCTAGGGTTCATGGTTTGGGTACCGATGAGGCATCCGTTGGGGGTAGCGTTAGGGTTGGGGTTGGGGTTGCGGTTGGGGCTGGGGCTGGGGTTGGGGTTGGGGTTCGGCAGGGGGTTGCGGTTGGGGTTGGGGTTCGGCAGGGGGTTACGGTTGGGGTTGGGGTTGGGGTTAAGGTTGGGGTTAGGCTGGGGTTGGGGCTGGGGCTGGGGTTAGGGTTAGGGTTAGAATTATGGTTGGGGTTGGGGTTGCCCCGTTTCGTATCAGAACTCGAGTCTGACATCGTAGATCTTTCAGCCATTTTGGTTATATTGTTATCATGATATTAAATTCTTTATGCTCTCATCAAATTTTTGGGATCTTTGTAATTTGCTTGCTCTGTTTGTGGTTTCAGTTGATCCTCATTAAAAAATTGGTGATTGATCTCTTCAATCATATTATTATCTGTATTTAAAATTTTTGTGAAGCCTTCAGAGTTTGGAAAAATCTAGAATTACCGTTGAAATTCTGGCAACATTCAAAAACTGTGTATATGATGTGTGTGTGTGTATGCATGTATATACATTTGAAATTTATCTTTCTTCTATGATATAAAACGGTTAAACCGAGGAAAATTACTGGGGGAATTTTTGCTAAAATGTTTTGAGAGGGGGTTCAAGTGATGGGATAATTTCATTTGGTAATCTTTTACTTATTTTACATCTCTTATTTTTTCATGCAAAAATCTGAATAGGTTTCTTGCAATTTTGTCTATCGATCAATTATTATATTTATTTCTATTATTTGTGGATGATTTGGCTTCAATTGAATGGAGGCGATGATGGATTGCCCTCAAGCTTCCACTTTTATGAGCTTTATAGTTATGAGATTGGCGAGGCAAGCAGGTTTGTAGCCATCTTATTTCTTTTCCTAAATTCAAATCCAAATATAAACTGTCTGATTGAGAGAGAGAGTATGGGAGATTATATATTATTCAATGTGTTTGGAAGCTGGCATGTTCTGATCGTCATCTCTGCATGAAAGCTATGGTTTTGCAAAGGGTTTGCCCTTACTATTTTCTGTGGGGAAGCTGAAGGCCTGAAGCTTCATCAAACTCAGGATTGGATTCTGGTCGGGTATTGTAAATTCTTGTGAAAGTTCCGTTCAATATTTGTTCAGAGCTTGCATAACATCCTTTTCATCTTTATGAGATCTTTATGCAGTCATTTTTTTGGGTTTATATATTTCTAGAGCCCGTTTGACTTTGGACTTAGGATAACCGCAAATCTCTTTCTTATTTTGATTCCTAAGCTGGCATATCTGAGGCTCGTATTCCAGTATCGTTGCAGGAAAAGCTAGGGTTGCGAACATTTTTGCAACGATAATTTCTGTATGACAGCTTAAGCACACATAAAACTTAAACAATCTTGAAGCACTGCAGTTTTTCACTAAACTACCTAAAAGTTTTTATATTGCTGCAAGCTTCCTTAAAGTGCTGCATCTAAGTGTATTTTAGTGGGAAAACCCTTGAAAGCCAAACTTCATGGGGTTTGCTGTTTGCCTTCTCTGTAGCTAGTTTGAGGTTTATTTAGTTTTGGATTTGTTTTGCAACACTCTCTGAGTTCCAAATCAACAAAAAGCTGAATGTTGAATCACAAGCAAGAAGCAACCAAACTGGCCCTAAAGTAATCCTGAGTGATGATAATTTTCCAGGGAGTTTAAAATTTATAGAAATGGCGAGGCAACATTGGATTGTCTGCAAGTATTCAAGCAACCTGTTTGCAGCCATCATGCTATTTGTGATCCCAGTATAAAACTCAAACATGCCTCTTAGTTAGTTTACTTTAATTTGTTATTTATGTGTGTGTGTCAACATTGGATTGTCCCAAGTATAAAACCAAACCCACAAAACATCAAAACTGTCTCCGACAATCTTATGGTCATTAGACATAAGATTTATTCATATAGGTAACATCTGCCAATATGCCATATCCAGACCGCAATCTATTTTTGCCTATTGGCTAATATGAAAATATCGGCCCGCGTATATGACATAATCAAAGTTGTTAAATCTTGATACGGTTTGTGTTTCGTTTTTTTATTTATCAGTTCTATCAATGTTGCGTATAACGCTTTATGATATCTGTATCCTACATTTGTAGTTTTAATTGTTGATTGTTATAGATGAATACCATTGTAATAATAGTTTTTGGTTGATGAATGCTATTGCAATGTAGGATGATCAGTTCTATCAATCTTGATCTCAATGGTTTAAAATCATGTTACACATACAACACGAATGCACAACAAACGCATAATTATAGAGCGACTCGAGATATTCAGGTTAAAACCAATATATGATACTCGATGATAATATGAAACCTTCATATTCCCATCGATACTCATATATGAAACTAAAAGCGCCACTTTGTCCCTACGGTGCCCGACATTTTAATTTAAAAATATTAAATCTTAATTTGTTGTTTGGCCCTACGGAGCCGCAAACCAATAACCTACGGTTATGTCCATAGGGGCATCTAAATGGGAATTTAATTAAAAAAGGCACAGAAATGCCCTACGCCTCGATATCTTTCCCTCTCGTTCCCAAAATTTTCTCTCGTTCCCGCGTCTCCAATTTTCTCTTCGTCGCCACCGCGCGCCCTCCGTTCTCAGCCCGCCACCGCCTTCCGTTCTTGGCCCACCACCGCCCTTGTTCTTTCTCGTCGAGTTCCTCGTCGCCGATATTTGTGCCTACATTGATGCCTCAAGCAACGAATCAAATGATGTGGATCACAAACTAATTAAATAAATTTTGAATACCAATCTGGACTGGGATTTGAATACCAATCCTAGTTTGCTATATTTTTTTATATATAGTAGATGGTGATACTTCTTTAAGTAAAAACAACCCTACACTTAAGCGAAATCATAAATCGAAACACACATATATAGAATACAACTCATACATGGGTATCCTCAAATCTAACTTTCATTGAATTTGCACGCGCACTTAAAATAACAACCTTTATACTAAAAAATTATGTATGCCATTACTTAGTAGTTTATGGTTTTTAGACGCAAAAGCCATTTGAGAAATACTTTTCCAACCCACTATTAATCCATATTCTCAATATAGTCATTGAATTTGCACGCGCACATAATAAGAAGGAGAAGACAATAATGTGGCAGAAGAAGAAGGAGAAGACAGTAATGTGGCAGAAGAAGAAAAAAATGACATTCCTCGTTCTCTGTTTCAGCATCAATCTTCTGATATGAACTAATGATGGATTTCACATAGGCTTTTCCCTTTAGAGACTTCTTAGTGTCCAATGGAAAGCATACATCATATTTGTGCAGGTCGGGTTCTTCTATGACTTTCAAGAGTCTCAACTGATTCTGTAAATTACACTCTAGTTGGGTGGTACTTTTACCACTTCTCACTGCATGTGCGCTCTCTAATATCCATTTTGAATGTAATATTATAGATATCCATGCCTGTTTATGTCAAAATTACTTATATTGTCAATGTTTGATTGTCTAGTTGTTGGTGATGCGTCCATATCAGGGACAGAGGCCACTCCCGTTCCTCCAGGTATGTTTATATATTATATAGGGCATGTATATTGATTTAGAATGCTATATCATAAATATACACACGTTCCTTTTGCTCTTAGTCGTCCAACTCATTATCATGGGCTGCTTGATGAGATTAGATTTGCGCCTGATGATCTACAAGAGCTTGTTCACTCCCTGTCATATGTGTAAGCAGCGCTATATGCGAGTTTACCTTGTTAGTATGTATGTACTGAAATTAATTAATATTATTCAAATTTTGATACATGCAGATACCAGAGGAGCACATCTTCTATCTCTGTAGGTAAGGCTTTGAATTTGTTGATTTTGGTGTTTCTTGTCAATTTTATAGACCAGTATGTGCTAAATATAATGTTCTGACAGTTGCTAGGGGGAAGGCAACATTCGAGGCTGCTGACCCCAGTCCTGGACGCCGCACACGGACGGCACCACGGAGGTTAGGAGAGAGGCCGAGGACTGGGCTCTAGCAGGGCCCATATGAGGTTGGACTCCACCCCGGTGGTTACTTCCTCCGTCTCCAGTGAGCGACTTATCCAGCAGGAACAGGAGAGCTTGAAGGCCACCGTTCAGGAGTTGAAGGAGATGCTGGTATGTATACTACTTAATAGTAAAATATAATGTCATATTATAGATATCAACATATCCAATATCAGTACATAGCCTGAGCTTATTTGGTTGTAGACTTATGTTTTATTAATCATACATGTACATATCTAATTAAAATAAACTACAGTTTTCCAAACTAGATATCCAAATGGGGTTTCGAAATAACTCGATAATGATAAGAATTCAAATGTGGGTGTAGGAGCGGGTGGTTGAGCAGGCCCAGGCCTGGGGAACGATTTTACCGGACAGAACGATCTGAGGCTGCTGACCCCAGTTCTGGACGCCGCACACGGAGGGCACCACGGAGGTTGGGAGAGGCCGGGGATTGGGCCGTAGCAGGGCCCATATGAGGTTGGACTCCACCCCGGCGGTTACTTCCTCCGTCTCCAGTGACCGGCATGTCCATCATGAACTGGATAGCTTGAGGGCCAGCGTTCAGGAGTTGAAGGAGATGCTGGTATGTATACTACTTTATAGTAAAATATCATTTCATATTATATACATATCAACATATCCATAATTAGTACGTAGCTTGAGCTTATTTGGTTTTAGACTTAAGTTTGATTAATCATACATACATATGTAATTGAAATAAACAACGCTTTTCCAAACTAGATATCCAAACAGGGTTTCGAAATAACTTAATAATGATACGAATTCGAATAATAAACAGTTCTTACACGCTTCTTACACACGTTATATCCAGACGCGACAGGGTAGATCGGCCGAGCCTCCACACGCATCTCCTTCGGCTGCGGCTCCGTAAGCCACTACATCGGCTGCGGTTCCGCAGACAGCTCCTGTAGCTCCACCGCCCACTCAGACTCCCGCTCACGACGAATTGCAGAGTTTATTGACCGAGGAGCAGGCGCGCGTTATTCTATCGTTATTCAGAGGTGGAGCTGGACCGAGCTAGGGTAGATTTTTGGTTCTTTTTTTTTGAAACATGTATTTATTTATATCATACACATTGTACTACATTTTGAAACGATATTGATATTGGTTTGTATTTATATCATATTCAGTTTTTGTGTTTCTTTTGTATATTATATATATGCGTGAGATGTGATTATGAATACTGCAATATATGATTTGATTGATGTATATATTATTGTGCACAGGGCGGGAAAAAATCAAGCAGCCTATTTTTTAAAAAAAATTACAGACAATATGTACCTACGGATTAATCCGTAGACACACATTTTACCCCTACGGATATATCCGTAGGCTGATAACTGATATTTCCCCCAGATGTCAGTGCCAGGGGGTTGGGAATGCCCCTACGGATATATCCGTAGGGGCCACTGACTCTCCCCTACGGCGTTATCCGTAGGGGCAAAATATCAGGAATCCTGAATTTGTGCCCCTACGGAAAAGTACCTACGAATATATCCGTAGGGGGTAGTACATGCCCCTACGGGTATATCCGTAGGGCCAAGTAATTTATTAAAATAAACCGTAAATAATATAAAATCTTATACCCTACGGATTAATCCGTAGGGGCAACTGGACCTACACATATATCCGTAGGGGCAAAAATTTAACCGTAGGGGCAAGTTCAGGGCCTCAACTTGCACCTGCGGCCATTGCACCTACGGGGTATTTTTTCGCCCCTACGTATATATCCGTAGGGGCAACCCTTCTTTGTAGTAGTGTTGGGGTTTCGGGTTACAGTTTCGGAGTTGTTTCGATTTCGTAGTTTTACAAATATCGTCTAATCTTCTAGCTTGGCTCTGATACCATGAAAGTCTACCCTAGCACCACCATGAGGTTTTCACAAACATCTAGCATGCTATATTTAAAAATTTGGGGTGCTAAGCTACACTAACTAAGGATCAAACTAGATGATTAGGGTTTATATGTTGATATCATAAACTTTACACTAAGAGAAAGGAGGCAACAACCTTTGTAGACCATGTCCTACTCTTCAAATGCTCCGGGTAGTAGTCCTTATGACTCCAATATTCTCCACTTGAAGTTGGATCGAGCTTCCTTTGCGATCTTCGTGTCGAAGATGATCCACCCGAAACTCCGCTAATCCAAGCTACCTCTTCGCTAAACTCTTTAGTGAAGGAAACACACTAGTTCAAATTGCTAATTCAAACTAGGATGGCAAAGTAGGGGTTCAAAACTCACTAGGGTTCTCACAAGCTCAAGATTTTACAACTTATGTGAGGGATTGAGCTTGGAGATGAAGGAGATGGAGAGAGCTAGAGAGGAGAGCTCAACATATGAGCTCAAGTGAGTGAAGTATCAATGAGTGTAGAATGGGTACACACTTGACCTCACTTATTCAAGAAAGGAATAAAATTGCAATAATAAATTGTAACCATACTTGAATAGTGAGTCAAGAGTAATAAACTAATGATATGTGCCATGCTTCACCCATTCACAAAAAATCTCCCCATTTTCCACCTCATTTTCTATTTTCCCAAAATAGAAAATCCATGCCATGCTTCATAATATATATATATATATATATATATATATATATATATATATATCACATATATATATTAATATATATATATATATATTATGAAGAAAATAATTAGTGAGCAATAATATTAGTTAATATATAATTATATCAAATATAAATATATATCATATTATTAAACCAACGCTTGATTCAATAATCCGGTTATATCATATATAACCTACTAATATCATTTATCTGTATATCATATTATCAGATCAACACTTAATTCAATAATCCGGTTATATCGCATATAACCTAACTGATATCAAATAACCGCCAGATTAGAATACGGTATCACATACCCGTATTTAATCAGGCCCCCGCACATATTAGCATATGTGCCCTACTTCGTTTCGCCTGAACTAGGAAACTTCTGTGTGGGGCTCTAAAGACTCGTAAATACGCCAGCAGTAGATAATGATCACATCAGTTACCCACAAACCATCAGCAGTACTAACTGGACGTAACGGCTACCCAGGTATTGATCGAATAGAAGATCAACAAGCAAGCTTGTCTAAACTCCCATGAAGCCTATAAGTAACACTTACCGTACAGTTCGGTCTTTTCGTCTGATATGTCGCATATCGAGTCTAGGGGTGGAATCGTCAGACCCCAGTAACTTGATAAGTCATACCAATGTATGGCTCATAACGGTTCGAGAAACTACTGATAACACTTACCAGTAAATCTCATCAACCATGGCTAGGGACTTACTGTTATAGCCAATCGAGCATAGCGCAACATCAACTCCCTATACTGGGAGAGACAAAACCCCTCTTATCGCTCATTGCCTCCATGTGACTAGGGACTGTACCCAAAATCCACCTGTTTACATGACTCCTTTGAGCCGTGGTAGGGAGGAAATCAAAGAACAGTGGGAGCCACACAAGACACTATAACGATCTCGGGTCTACAGACTAACCTGTACCAGTGTCACCAGAGAACTGCTATCTGACGATAGGTATAGTACCAACTAAGAGTTCTCGACGAGTCCTGTTCAGTGTACCCATTCTCTAATGAGCACATGTGTACAATCTTTGATATCAAACTCCAATGGTTATGGGATCAACCATCGCCCCCTACAGGGTCAAGAAACGTACACACTAGTCTACTCTGGAATATCAATGCCTATATCCCCTCAACTAGGAACAATTAAAGGATGTGGTTGTGGACTACACAAGTCCCAATAGTATGATCCTCATCAAAGTCCTGATAGTCAAGCAAACATCCTAAGGGCTCTATCAATATGTAACAGAGAGACAGTATAAGAATACTAGTGTACATGTTAAGATAAAGAGCAACCAGATAGCATACTATCATGTCGAGCAAGAAAGTCCTCTATATATATGTCCAAGCATCCATTATATCATACAATAATAGCCTCTAGGGCATACATATTCCTAACACATAGTTGCTCCACTAGATTTTTAGTGTGGAGCTAGAGCCAAGAACCATATCCCTCGGGTGGATCATCTTCGACAAAGGAAGACCGGCTGTCAAGCTCTACCTCAAGGAGCTAAGGAAGAGGGTAGAAGACCGAAGGACACGGATCTTTTTGTAAAACAACTCTATCACAGTAGATAACATTTTTGTAGCTTGCTAGTTTCATGTTTGGTTTCGATTCTAGGTAGTTGTTTTTAGCGCCAAGTTTTTAAACACCAAAAATTTTCGTTCTGCAACGGCCGTAGCCGACAGCCAGGGCGCTAGGAACCCCAACAGATTTCTTCCACTAAGTATTAGAAATGCCTGAGTTCATAGCTTGATCCTATGCGAGAGACTCCGGATATGACCGTAGCCGAATATTGAATTGTAGTCTACGCAGCTATCAAGATACGACCCCGAATTGGAAGATAATGAAGGAAAGTAGAATAAGAGGTTCGTGCGAGATCTTAACGAGTTATTGTTCCTCTCCGTTGATGCCAGAGGTTTGATATGTACGCAAAGGTGTGGAATACGACCACATTTCCAAACGAAAGTCGTGATGAGATTGCAACTATTCAGAACATGAACAGATTAAATTAAGAGTGCTAACATCCGGGCAGTTCGACAGGGATGATATTGGAAGATACCATGGCAGGTTTGTTTCGGAATACTTCAACGATAATGATTTAGACCCAAGATCGATTGTATGGCATGCACTCAGAGGGCCAGAGGCCGCCATCATTGACGTGCTACCTTACGAGTGGCCATGTTAATTGGCCAGGAGATGTTCAGAGAGGTGTCAGAGTGGGACTGTTTCTGTCGCTACTCCTAAGCAGGCTGTCAAGCCGAGAGATCATGGTATTGGTGATCCACAGAGAAAACAAGGACCCAGAAACAAAAGACACCAGGCCGTAGGCAGAAAATAAGAAGAAGTTCATGCTTTGCCAGCTTTGGATGCAACGATACCTTTCGACATTGAAGGAGGTGTACCTCAATGTCATTTATTTGTGATTTGTATTTTAGTGATCCAAATATCACGCTTTTATTGTTTTGGACCTTTGAGTTTTGATGATCTAGTTTCATGGTTGATATTTTCGTGCACCATAGCTGCACTTGATGGTTATTTCCTTTGTGCACAACAGTTGCACTTGATTCATATTTTTATACACCAGTTATACTTGATTTTTATTTTTGTGCATATCCATTGCACTCGATTCTGTTTTGTGCACGCAGTTGCACATATTTATGATTTCATACACTTCGGTATACTCGATTTTGATTTCGTGCATATTGTATACCGCGGATTTTGATTCATACACTCGATGTTGTTCCTATGCATTTCCAATGCATTGATGAGTTTCCATGCACCTAGTGCACTTGATATTTGTTTTCGTGCACCCTATTGCACTAGATTTATATTTTCTTGCACCGTGCACACTTGATATTCGTTTTCGTACACCTAGTGCACTTGATATTTGTTCCCATGCATCCTATTGCTCTAGATTTATGTTTTTGTGCACCATATGCACTTGATATTTGTTTTCGTGCACCCTACTGCACTAGATTGCTTTTGTGCAGACCTGATACACTTGATTTAGATTTTCGCACACACTCGGCGCACTTGATGTAGTTTTGTGCGTATTTGATGCATTTGAGGATGTTCGTGCACATCAATTGCACATGATTGAGATTTTCGTTAACTCTAGATGCACTTGATATTATTGTCATGCACACCCGTTGCACTTGACAGATATTTTAGTGCATACCCGTTGCACTCAGTTTTCGTTTCCGTGCACACTCATGGTACTTGGATTTGAATTCGATTTTCGTGCGCATCAGACGCACGTGGATTGGTCTTCATGTACACTTATTGAGATTGATTTTCTTCTGAGCATCACGTTCTTATGATATATACTATATTATATAATACCATAGCAAGATGAGTCTGAGGACCGTACCTCAGTGTTTTTACATGTATTGATATTTACTGAAGAGGTTTTCAAAAAGAACCTATAGTATCACTATTTTCCTACGTGTCCATGAGTGACATGAACTTTTACAAGAAACCCCTTCTAAATTATTTTCAAAAAGGGTGAGACGTATGTCTTAAATGAAACCCATATATATATATATATATATATATATTTCTTCACAAATGAACGCCCGCTACTTGTGCCGTGATATACGCATCACACGGTGATTTGAAAAGGATTTTGCATATATTTTTATTCAGTTATTTAAATGATTTGGCAAGGATGCGTGCTATATATATCGCACTTGATTTAAACAGTAGATTTCGAAACTTGCATATCCATCATAACTCGCATGATTTGCATGACGCTTGACGGAGTTTTGGTTATTGAGTTTTGCACTCGTTTTCATGCGCACACGTTGCGCTGTGACAATTCTCACGTATTCGTGATTTCAGAGCCCTATTGATTTGATTGAATTACTGAAATATTTTAATATTTGAGGGGTTTAAATTTAAATTCGGGAACCGAATTTATTTAATGGGGGAAGACTGTAACATTTCAGAAGATATAAAATATTATTTTTGAATTTAAATAATAAAATAATAAATTTTATGAATATTATTTAAGTATGGAAATGGGTTTTAGTAAAATGGTATAATTATATACCTATAATTTGGAAAATAATTAGAAATTAAAATGAATTATTATTTATGAAAACATTTATTTAATATGTGATTTTTATAATTAATATATATGATTATTATTTAAATACTAGTCTAATATTAAACTTAATTAGTATTTCACTAATTATGCACTAAACCAAATTGATTTAGTTAACCATGCTTGTGTGCATGACATAATATTTACATCTTTCTTATTCTTTTATTTGTCATGGTTTTTATGTTTTATTAAAAAAGAAAAGAAAAGATAAGGAAAAAAAATGAAAAGAAAAGAATAAGAAAAGAGAGGGGACAAGGAAGTATGGGAGAGAGTGAGAGGGAGAGAGAGGTATGGTAGCATTAACCATATACTTTTTCCTTTATTTCCTCATTCTTTTTCTTCCTCTCCTTCATGTTTCTTCATCACCTCCCCCCTCCTCTCTATCACCTTGAAAACACCCTCAAAACCACCACAAAATCTCGCATAACTTTCACAAAAAATGTTCCTTAGCTCATTACAAGCAACATGACATGTTCAAGATTTCGTTTTGGGGAGCTTTGGCCATCTTAGAACTATCTTGAGTTCCTCTAATGAGGTAAAACTTTCACTTCTTATCAAATTTTTAGCTTTCTTCACCTCATAAACTTATTAGAACTAATTTTAGAACTTTAAGTGCATGCTTTCCTAACTTGATAATTTTAAAGTGAGCTTTGGTGGATGATATGAGTAGTGGTGGTGTAGTAGAGATCTAGTTAGTGACTATAACCTCTTTAAGTGATAGATAAGGGCCTATTGGTGCATGAATCCTTGATGTATATTGAGTGTAGAATTTTTCCGATGTCGGTTTTCATTGAGTTTTGATGTTCAAATGAATTCTGGAGCAATTCGGTGTATTTATAAAAAAAAACAACTACATTGATCTAGCTGGACCGCTAGGAGACCACCACAGAAGAACGAGACCCAAATTCCAAAATTCACCCGCCGTAGGCGGTTACTATAGCACTTTCTAGCGGCCAAATTTTAGAATTGGATGTCGGGGTTTGGCATGTAGCTCACACTCTTTATAACTTAGCCACTATATTGTTAGTTTTTTCCCAGACTGCCTGTGCTAAAATTTGGGAGCATTTTGAGTTGGTTT
The DNA here is from genome assembly GCA_030015575.1 of Agapanthus africanus. NCBI lineage: Eukaryota > Viridiplantae > Streptophyta > Magnoliopsida > Asparagales > Amaryllidaceae > Agapanthus > Agapanthus africanus. The sequence goes on from JASDDO010000022.1 coordinate 549,445,324, forward strand.
CGACAATGTTTTCCGATATTTGAAACTTGGATTTTTGGATTTCTTGATGTGACTTGGTCGTTTGACATTCGCACGTCGACGTCAGATTGTATTTTGTTGTTTTAGCGTGCGCTGACCATAGGTTCTAACCTATGTACGCTTTTGCGTGTCGTGTCGGTTTTCGAATTTGATTTTGATGTGTTACGATATGCTTTGATTTGTAGGTACAAGCGCGTGAACTACCGGGACGACGAAGGAGGGCAAGGCATCCGTCGGGATTGACTTGAGCAAGGAGTTGTAGGTGAGTAGATGTATATCTATGGAGGAATTCGGGTGGATGGCGTATAGCACCCCCGTAACCATAGAATTAGGATATATATTTATACATATATTTACGTAGATATTAGATATGTATACCTAGATAATATAGTTCTAGGATACTATAAGCAATAGTAGTATACTTATAGAAAGGTATATCCTTAGTTCTAGTTTTCTTAGCCTTGAGCTGTGTGTGTGTGTGTGTGTTTGAGGATAATTACGATACAACATAATGAGATGAGGATATGATATGCTATGATGACATGAGTCGATATGATTAGATATGATGATATGAGGCGATATTATATGATATGATATGATATGGCATAACATGATACAATATGACATGTGATGATATGAGTTGATGATGTACGCGACTATAGATCCGAACTATTGATTTGATGATATCGTACGATGGATTATACTGTACGTGATATGATGAGGATGGATCGCCGACTTATGTATATATCGACTCGAGAAATATTGTTTTTAAATTACATAAGTAGATATTAGGATATACTTAGAATCATACATATTTTCAAACTAATGAATCATTATGCGCTTTTAAATGATAACTTCAAGAGACGCTACGGATTTTCAAATGATATCTTTGTTTCAAAAACATCGTAGCCCCTATCTTCAAAAACAACGATTCCTACTATTTTAAACTATAACTGTATGGCTCATACGTAGATTACGTATTTTATACTGTTCGTGTTTACGTTTTCTTTTTTCTGCATACGCTCGTATTATTTTCATTTACGACATATATACTACGTTTCATTTACTTATCTTTATACGACTTCATCTGCTAGGACACATGCACCATTACCGATGATGCACATGTTGCACGTACACATACTCGCCGGCTCATACACACATCATCAGTAATTACCATGCCACGTATACATTAGAAATCTCTATGTCACTGTATCGCCTTATAACCTATAGAATTTTAGTTATTATTTAGTACCCACTACCACACAGACTAGTTCAGACATTGCACTTCCTTATCTAGTTACACGACACGCTCATATGAACACACTTGCTATACTTTACAGTATTGTCCTGTGCCTGTACATATTGTTTCATCATTGTTGCATGCTTATGAGATTCTGTTTTCATGAGATTTCTGAATTTGAGAAACCGTAGATACATTTTAAAAACTTATGATTTTTTTAAAAATGTGGTTTCTCTTAATATAATATTTCGACGTCCACCATGAGTTTTCTCGATGCTGAGCTATGATGATTACCCGATTCGAGGAGTGAGGAGTCACCGTCTACGGGTATATGGTGGACTCGGTATGATACACCGGGGCAACAAGATCGTATATAAATGCGTTGAACCCAGCAGGGGAACACTACCTACCGGTGACAGTACTGGACTCGGCGGATATCCGGAGGATACCGACCGGCGTGATATGAGACAGATGGATATAAGGGCCGATCCGATGAGACGGCGCCTATGATATGAGGATTTACGTGTCGATGCTGGGCACGAATTTTATAATGATTTTGAGTGTCGATGCTAGACACTCAGCATTTTATGATGATTTTGATGTGTCATTGATGGACACACGTTGGATGATACATGTGTGTGTGTGTGTGTGTGACACTGATGATATAGTACCTGTTGGGTTATGCCAGCGCCCTGGCTATCTACCGTGACCGTTTACGGAACAAAAATTTTATAAACTGACGCTTGTTCATATCAGAATTTTGCATTATTATATTCCCCATTCTTAATCATATTACAAATAAATAGGTGCTTTTATCCATGTCTGCTAAATAGTTGCAGGTTACAGGTTCTCAGAACAATACAGTGAAATTCAGGAAAAGACGCTACAAATGTGAGACTACGACCAACAAATAGATGAATCTGTATGATGTCGCCTACCAGTTTAAGGAACAAATGAAAATCAATGAACAGTTCGATTGCATAAAGTACGAGGGCAGCACAAGATTCAAGACTTCAATACGAAGCTAACGGTAAAAGTCCACAAATTCTGCACTGTAGGAAATCTGGAAGAAAGTAGAAAAGATTCTGAAGAACCAAGTGAAGAAAACAAACGAAAAAGGCAACATGAAGCAACCCTGAAGAAATGAGCCAGAGATCTCACCATATGGCCGTGGATCCGCAGCCAAACATGGGTTCTGTCTCGGATCCGCGGCCGTGCAGTGCACGTGTTAGTGCACGTGTCGGTGGATGTCGGTGATTTGACCCGGCTTTCTTAGGGTAGTCTTGTAATTTCAAGTATGGATCAGATGTAAAACCTATGGTTTCTCCTATCTATAAATAGAAAAGCCTACAGCCTCTTTTGGGGCATGCCTCTTTTAATTTCTAGATTAAATTTTATTCATTGTAATCGTCAAGAGGTGTCAATAGAGTAAGTTTTTTTATCTTGCATTCTTCGTAATTGAAATTTATTTTTCTGCAATTTTTTATCTGTCTTTATTTATCTGCAAGTTAATTAGTTTATTTAAAAGAAAAAAATTATAAAAATGAATCTCATCGTAATTTCCCTAATGAGTGAGTAATTCCTAACTTGTCAGGGTTAGGATTGGGTAGGTTTGAGAGATGGAAATCTCTCACTCCTTTCTTACCCTTATAACATTTTAAATTAGGACTCTATGTGAATCAAACACACACCGCTCACTACGGTACCCTATCCTACGAGATAGCAGTGATTCCCTAGTTAGACCGGTTGTGATTGATTTACATAGAGGTTAGGGCTAAGAGTTAAGAAAGGACCAAAAGGAAGAAACGAAGTTTCTTTCTAGTCGTGCTAATCCCCTTTGTTAACTATTACCCTAACACCTATGTTCTTAATTAGGGCAAAGGAAGCAGTGAGTAGAGTCATTTTTCCAAACTAACTTAATCCTAATCCTAGCAAGGTTTTAAATCGAATTAAACTCAATCTTAGTTTTTCTAAAATCAAAACCTACCAAAAATATGACTTAACTCGTTAGAACAATAAGAAAAGAACACGTTTTCTCTGTGGACCGACCCGTACTCAACCGGCTAGCTACCAAGCGACACCGTTTTTGATTGCGGTATATTCTTGATCTATCTTTTAAAATGCTCGCATACGCAAAAGAGACAACCAATCAAATGGCGCCGTTGCCGGGGATAGCGGTAGTTATTTTCTTTTTGTAATTTCGGGTTAATTGAAATTGAAAAAAATTTATAAAAACTGAAAAATATAAAAACATAAAAAAAAATATCATCTTTTTATTTTTTAAAGGGTTTTTGTGTGAATTGCGCAGGAAAGGAAGAAGGACGGATTCAGATCTGGAGCAAGCTCGGTGAACAAATCCAGAAACAGAAAATCTGAACAGACAGAGGAAAATCAAAACAGCACAGAACAAATTTTTTGGGATCCGGACCAACCATTACACAGCGGAACCGCGACGGGAAGAGGTGTTTGACCGTGTATCCGCGGTCAATTGCTGACATCAGCGAACCAAATTCCTCTGTGAGTATTTCTTGTTTCTCTGTAACCCCTGAGCTCCACTGAAAAATTTTCCTGCAGGGTTCTTTGCGCAAAACTTCTTCTCCCTCTCCAATAAATCAATTTTGTGCAGGATTCTTTGCGCCGCAAATAAAAAAAAATTGGCAAGTGTTTTAGATTTTTGTGTGTTAATTGCTTTGCATATTTAAAACGAACTTTTAAGGGGCTATAACACCAATCCAGATTGGGTGGGGATTTCATTACCCTTCTTAAGACCCCAAAAATCACAAAAAGCATATGCATCACCCTAGAGTTAATTAAAAAATATTTAGACTCAGCCAATTAAGGACTGTCACGCTCAGTAGGACAGAGGAAGGTTGTGAGCAATCGGTCGTTTATCTAAACCTGACTTTGTGGTGCCTAGGCTAGACAAGTGGGAAAGGTAATTTTAAAAGGCCCGTCTCACGGTGATTCTTGAGCGGATCCCTCCTTTCTTTACTTGTGCTTACATGGCCACAATTGGCGGTGATGAGGTGATTTGAGGGATATCTCACAACTTGTCGCTTTGGACCAGTTAGGAGCAATCTAGTTGAATTAGGAGACCCTAGCTCTAGGTTTGATTGTGCATGTTCAAATTTTGATTGCTTGAAAGTGTTTCGTAGTTCCGTATAAAATTTTTGCAAAAACTCTTTATATAAAAAAACCACAAAACAAAATTTTTACAAAAACTTGCAATTTATCGCCAGAAATCCATTGCACCTAACTTTCACCCAAATTTTCTCCATTGACGTTTTCTTACCCCCACATTCTACGTTTGACTACACTATACCTCATTTAGTGTATGTCCGGTTGGACTAGGGACACTAGCGCCCGTTTAGTCCGTGTCTCGTTAGTCCCTACTGATGACGCGTTCAACTCCGAAGTCGAAATTCCATCCACTTCTTTACCTTCATCTTCACATTCATCATCTTCTAAGGAGATGTCGGGATTCAATCCTAACAACCCCTTACCTACTTTGGGACTGATTCCACCTCAACTGGGTGCCAATAACCCACAACACCCTCCTGTTGAAACGCCTTAATAAATCGCGCTCCAGGATCTTTTCTATCCAACCTGCACCGCACTTCCTACTTGTCTTTCACTTCCGCCGGCGAATGGGGATAATTTAGAAATTAAGCCCCACTTCATCAATATATTGCCCAAATTTCATGGGTTGGAATTCGAAGATGCCTACATCTTCATTAACAAATTCCAGAATGTTTGTGCAATGATGAAGACCACCCAACTTTCCGATGATGCTATAAGGCTACGAGTCATTCCCTTCACTTTATGTGACCAAGCTGAAAAGTGGCTATATAGTACAGCATCGCATTCCATAAAAAGTTAGGGAGAGTTTGTTAAGGCTTTTCTTAAAAAGTTTTACCCACATCACAAGACCGCGAGAATTCGTAATGAAATTAATCAATTTTCCCAGCTTCCTTCCGAACCTTCTTGGAAGTGTATCGAACGATTTAAGGACCTTCTTGTTCAGTGCCCTCACCACGGTATCGAGAGATGGCAACCTTGCCAAACTTTATACGAAGGACTGAACCCAGCAATTAAGCAGTTGCTGGAAACCATTTGTCAAGGTCACTTCCTAACCAAATCTGATGAGGAAGCTTGGCAATTTCTCGACGACCTTACTGAACAAACACTTCAGTGGGAAAGCACTAGACAAACCGCTTCGTCCACTTCATCTACTTCACCGGTTCGTCTAGGGCAGGTGTTCATCAACTTGATATGTCAATTGCAATGAAAGCCGAAATGGCTGCAACTACACGAAAATTAGAAGCAATTGAGAGCAAATTCTCATCGCCTTCTCCTGCCCCCGCTTTACCCCCTCGAACTATTTGCGCTTATTGTTCGGATCCGTCCCATTTGACCGAAGAGTGTCCTTACAACCCACCTGCTCAAGGACAGGATCAAGTCAATGCCACCTTTCTGTTGGAGATAGTGCCCTCAGAGTCAATTATTGGATCACAGGCACGTGATTGCAATGATTGAGGGAGGACTTATCTCAGGAGGACAGTCTTACTCAAGATGATAGTATGCTATCTAGTTTACCTTTATCATCGTGTACTGCTTTAGGTGACCTTACAGGTCACTATTGCACATTGATAGAGCCCCTAGGATTCATGCTTGACTGCCAGCAGTATGAGGGCAATCATATACGTGGGAGCTGGTAGTCTATAAGCACATCCTTAAAAGGTCCCTAGTCGTGGAAGTTTCGAGACAGGGCATCGATACTCCAGAGTAGACTAGTGTATACAGTCGAGACCCTGACGAGGGGCGGTGGCCGGTCTCACAAGCCACTGGTGTCAGTTGGTTCACCTAAGATGTATACAGGTGCTCATTGGGTTATGAGTACACCGGACAGGACTCGCCGGGAACATGCTAGTTGGTCTTATACCTGACGTCAGATAGCAGTTCCCTGGTGACATGTGTGCAGGTTAGTTCATCGACCTGAGGATCGTCATTTGTCTCGTGTGAGTTCCCACTGTACTTTGATTACTACCCTACCACGCTCAAAGGAGACGTGCAAACAGGTTTTAGTTGGGTACAGTCCCGAGCACATGGAGGCAGTGAGCGGATCTTCAGGGGTTCGTCTCTCCCAGTATTGGGGGTGAGGTCACGCTGTGTCTAGGAGAGCCATTACACGAAGTCCTTGGCCAACGCAGGAGATTTACCGGTAGGTATTCCAGTAGTATCTCAGGGTGTTCTGGGCTACACTCCGACACGACTTGTACCGCTTTCGGGGGTCTGACTTTTACCAACCCCCTAGGCCCGCCATGCGATGCTCATAGACGAACGGACCGGACTGTATGGATATTGTCACTCACAGGCTCAGTAGGGTGTCAGGATGAGTTCGCTCATCGACGTCCCTTTTGGTCAATAGCTGGTGGCCCGTCACGTATGGCTAATACCTCTGACGTGCTAGTGGTTAAATCCACAGCCATAGTATTGACGAGTCTTTAGAGTCCCCCACATTCAGTTACTCAAGTTTTCGGGCGAAACGTTGTAGAGGCCGTATGGAGATATGGCAGGGTTCGATCAGATACGTGCGGTATTGCACGGATCAGGATCGGACGGTTAGTACTAGAGGCCGTATGGATATATGGCAGGGTTCGATCAGATACGTGCGGTATTGCACGGATCAGGATCGGACGGATAATACTAGCCGGTTTTGGTTTAAGCCGGATCCTAATATAGTACAGTGTAGATTTTGTCTCATTACATTTGTATTTCGGTCGGAATACAAATGCGGGTATATATATACAGTAGCGGGGTTTTCCTGTAATTTATTACGGGATCAGTTTTTTGGAGTTGCCAGTTTGTTTTCCGTTTCAGCCATATTTCTTTGTATCTTTCATTGGCTGAAGATTGGTGGAGGAGGGCTTATTTGCATTTGTGCAAATAAGCATTTTGGAGGGTTGTCTTTGCACATTGTAGTGTCATAATGGTTGCACCATGACCTTGACTTTCTTGACTTCATCATTGCTTGACTTTGGGTTCATGATGGTTGATTTGGAGTGTTGAACTTGTTTTGTGATCATGGTTAATCATGATAACCTTTTCTCACTCTTGCTTTATTGTTTGGCTCCCTCATTCTTTTCTCCTCTCTCTCTTTTGATTTCCTCATGTGTCATGGCCGGCCAAGTTAGAGGGAGGGGCTGTCCCAAAATTTTGGGTGGGGATTTTTGTTCATTTGTATTGCACAAAATCCATTTAGCTCCATATCCAAAACTTCATTCCTCCACCATCTCAAAAGGGAACTTCCTACAACCCCAAATGAGACATAGCTCTACACTACATTCTACAGAAAATCTTGGGCACGTCGACTCGCCAGCTTCGTGCCCGAGTTGCCTCGGTCCAGAGGTGGGAGCCCGTAAAAGAAGCCAGCGACATGGTGCCCTTCCGGCGACGAGGTGGAGACCGGAGATTCCGCGGGGAGATCGGGACGACGACGAGAAGACCGAAGGACACGGATCGCTCGGTATATCTCTCTACCCCCTTCTTGTTAGCTAGGACTAGATTAATGGAACGATCCGGGTTTATAGTGTGCGGTGGTGCCGGTTTAAAAAGTTAAAGAAAAGCATCGCTTCCGCATTCCGGCGTCGGATTGACGGCCGGAGCACCGCCGTGCACTTACAGTGGTATCAGAGCCTCGCCATTAACCTAGTCTAGCTTGGTCTAATGTGTTTACTCTTTCGATCGAACAAAATTCCAAAACCCGCGTTTTCAAAAGCACAGTTTCTGTCGAAATTTTTTTTTATCTCCAAAAATTTTTCAGGTTGTTGCAGAATACTGTGCAGGAAATTCTAAGACATCTGTGAAAATTTGGTAGAGTGATACTGTAGAGCCACCGCGGAACCGCGGCCAAAACTCCCTTGGCGCCGCGGTTCCGCCGCAGTTCAGTGAGTTCACTGCACCAATTTTCCACAGTGATCGTTTTACAGAGAAATTGGGGTTTTGGAACATTCTTTTTGGGCCCAGAATTTCTTTAAGTGCTACAGTAGTGCTTGGGGGCCCACTTGGGTAAATTTGATCGATCGAATATTTTAAACACATTAGTTCACAGTATTTACATTATATCTGCGACCGTGAATGTCACTTGATCGGTAAATCCTGTCTAACTGCTATAGCCCGGTTAGACGGATTTGTGAACGTGACATTCACGTTGATGTTCTGTGATTGTGCTGTGATGTTGCGGATTGGTCATGGGGGATAGCCTGGATGCAATGCTAGTACAGTTTTTGTTGTATTATGTACATTTGATATTGTGGGGCGAGCGTCCGACATGTGGACTGTCGTCACTGCCTGATTGTATATTATTCTTTTAGGGCACGACCAGGTCGAGGTCGTTGTACCCGTTGTATGTATATTTTACTTTCTATACTAGGATTACCCCAAGGTGGGGTGCACGGATTGCCCGGTTCTAGAGGGCAACAAGCCCACATCTCATGGCATTGGGACGGAAGAGGCTTTACTCTAGAATTGGAGGGTTATTCGCCGCACTCGTAGGGGGTACAGGTTGACCCAGGAGGGGTGCCCAAGTTACCGGATTCCGTGAAGTGCTGGGTGGTCCATTCACGTTGCTGAAGGGGGCTGCCTCGCTTCAGGTTTTGGCGGGTAACTTGCCGCGCCCGTAGGGGTCTAGGATTTCATTGCACAGGCTATCCACACAACCAGGGGAACGTCGGGTTTCAGTAGCGGCTCTGTGAAACCCGGGGATCCCAGATATCTGTATTGTTCTGTGATGTTGTATATTTCTGTGATGTTGCATTTTATCACGCCTTGAGCGAAATATTATATATTGATATATATACTAGTAGATGTTGTATATGTTTTGCATCCGCGCTAGTCCAGTCCCCGCTCTGTCGTTGGTTAAGTAACCTAACGGGTAATGACGGGACCCAGTGGCGAATGCAGATGGCATATACGTACATCATTATTTTCGTTCTTTATTGGTGTGATCAATTGATGGGACTGCATTGATTCGGATCAATGCAAGTTAAAAACAAACCTATTCTGATGTTGTCGGAACACTTTTCAAAAAGCTGTTATTGCAAGGACGTTCTCTTTTGTTTTGCATCGTGGTATTCAGTTGGAATATCCTGCTCCTCAGTCGACGAGGCAAGGGCCGAGATCCCTTCACCGGGAGTGACCCCTTGGACAAAAAGTTTGCGTCAGGGCAATACCTTCACTATAGCCGATTACTTTTGCTTTGCATCGTGGTATTCAGTTGGAATATCCTGCACCTCATTCTACGGGGAAAGAGCCGAGATCCCTTCACCGGGAGTGACCTCTTTAGCAAAGGTTTTCGTCACTATATTTTCAAAAGGCTATCCGGTTCCTTTAACGATATCAAGTTCATTACGTTAAAGGTTTTCGCCAGAAACCATTCGTAGCCCTCCGTCGTTTCATATGGGTGGTCAATAGTATTCAAGCTGTGTATGTTTGCCAAAGTCAAGGCACGGTGATTGGTAGCTATTGGGTATTCATATGCAGCATAGATAGATGTGTTGGTTTGGGGCAGTCGTACTACTATTTTGGCCAAAGTCAAGGGTATGTACGGGTGGGCTCAAATTAACCTGGAGAATGACGGGTAGAACTTGACATATGACTTATGATATGTTGGCCAAGTCAAGGTCATAAGAGCATGGGGTAGAAATCCACATCAGGAGTTTCTAAAGAAACTGAAACTTGCCAGATATGCGCATACCTTCTGGAGTGTGATGATGTGAGCGGATTCCGTCACATTATCATGCGATGATAGTTGGATCCTGATTCCCACTGATGAGTTAGTTTACTCCTCGGGTGACCCCGACTAATTCTTCTTTCAGGTTTGGAGGAGAATTTGAGGTTACAGTGGGAGGTTTCCAGATTAGATAAATTGGTAACCATTCTGATCTAGGTTAGAGTGCACGCTGAGTGTTTCTTTTCTCTCTCTCCTTGGCAGCGATCATTGACCCGACCCTAAGGCTATGACTCAGTGACCAAGTTGACCGAACCTTCTTAAACACTGGCTTTCGGATTGTCAGAGTTGCAAACCTCATTGCCACTCCTAATTTTACCCTTTTCTCCAGGACACCCCGTATTACTACGAACGTCCACTTCCATTGGACAAAACCATCGTATGGTTATATACGAACTCGAAGGAATTTATTCGAGGATGGTTTCCGGTTCTGGAGGAAACGAATAGGACTATTCAGTTGTCTTTTCCTTTTACCTTCTCTCAGGTTGCGAGTACTCCTTGGTTTAGGAGATAGTACACCTATTACGCAAATTGGATAGTCTTCTTCCAAACCTTAGGCTGGTGCCGAACGGTGAGGAACGAAGAAAACCAATTAGCATAACGATGGTGTACAGAAGGTATTAAGAAAAGACATATCAAGGGATTAGTAAGAGGGCAAAGTAAATTGCGACTGCTATTCACAACCAAACCAAGTATTTCTTCGCCAATCCTAAATCACCTTTGTATTTCTTCAGAACACTCTGTATCACTACGAAGATCCACAGTTTATTGGATACTCCATCGTATGGTTATATATGAACTCGAAAGGAACTTGTTCCAGTTCGGGGATGGATTCTGGTTCAGGAGAAATAGGAATAAAGTTTATTTGGTTGTCTTTTATCTTCACCTTCTCTCACATTGCGAGTGCTCCTAGGATTAGGATAGTACACCCATTATGCTTATTGGATAGTCTTCTTCCAAACCATAGGCTGGTGCCGAACGGTAGGGAAGGAAGAAAACCATTTGGCCTAAAGGGGTGTGCAGAAGGTAATGACTAAAGACATATAAAGGGATTTGGAGAGGTGGAAAAGAATTATACGGTTACAGTTGTGAATCCGGATAATGGAAGAGGCATTACTAGGAATACCGGGATACCCTATCGAAACATTTCAATGTTTCAGTTTCACTGTGTACTGTTAAAGGAAAACTGATTTCCCGATTAGATACTTACTCCAGGGTATATATTTACCAGGTATGATTCTCGCATCTGTATGGTTTTACAAATGATGAGTGGGAGTAAGTTATTGGGAATTAGGTGATCATCCTCATTATATCAGGATTCGTTGTAATCAGTGATATTTGAGGAAGTCACCTGGGTTGGTTGTCGGTCGGCAAATATTTGGTTTTGAATATCCGCTGTTATGCACCAATTTCAAATTGATATATCTGTACGTCTATTTTTATAGAGTGAGATTTACCTTTTTGAAATTATGTCCATGACATTTACCTATATCAGTGGATGATTAGGTAAGGAGCATCGAACAGCGGTGTAATTCTTTATAACCATAAGTACAGTTTTCAACCTACGACACACAGGGATTGAGTTATCAGACTCAAGGGACTTATACAGAGTATTGTATGTTGTCCAGGGTCCATCAGGACAGAGGGGTTGGTCCTCGTACTATATTCGGTTTACTTATGACTTCTCTAGTTTTTAGACAGGTGTTTCGTGGAAACACAGGGTCCGAATTTTGAGAAGTTATAGGTATTTGAATAAAGTAGAGAACCAGATATTGCAAGTATCGGGATTCTTCAAAGTGATCGGAGATGTAGATACTTGTGTAGGGTATTCAGTTGATAGTAGTGATTAAGAGAACTTGCTTCACTTTCAGGTTAATCATAATTGGAAGCATTCCTAAGTTGAGTAACGTTGATCGGCCTCTTTCCATTTAGTTGACATGCACTGGAGACAGCTGCATGATTTGAATCTGGTTCAAATAAATCAGTGCCTCTGGTTCTATATTGGATATAGAACATTTCATATCTTAACGATGTTAAGGTACGGGGAGTTGTCCGGCTTATGCTTAAAACCAGACTCTGGATAACTCTAGGCACGTTTCTGTAATGGCTGTTTGTGGGTTGACCCAGGCTATGACGAGGGTTGACTTTCTACCATCTGGAAGATCAATAGTGATATTGTTCTAGACTCGCCACAGTTTTAATAAAAATGGATTTTTTCATAAAACAGTAGTGGGAGTATGGTAGAACTTGAAGTGGTTCCAGAACCACAAACGATTACTGAAGATTTGATAGGAACCTAAAGATTCAATCTGGCTTGACATTCCATTGGCCACTCCGCAGATAAGGTGGGTAACTTCAGGCACCCGAGAGGTACTCCGGTGGCCTCAAGGACGGTGACAGAGAAGTTCTTGTTTACCCAGACTTGCCATTGCTGTTGTTCCAGGCTGCGAGACCCGGCGGGAGGATGAGTATAGTGTCGTTCTAAACTGGCTTTAGAAGTGTACATATATATGACTCTGCCAGAGGGTTGTCGTAGTCAGTGGGAGCAGCGGAAGCATTGGTGGACAGGTGGCTTATGTCTATTTATAGACTAAAGCAGATGTAGCGGAGATAGATCATCTATTTCTGACGTGACAGTCATAGGTTTGACTTCGTCAGAATAGGGGATGGATCTATTGAGAATGTAGTAGGGTGTGATGTCATGGTATTTGGATGGCATACACAGAGTAGGAAGTGATATTCCTATACTAAGATCGGTTATACTTTGGTCGTCACAGAGCGGTTTCTCCACATGGGACTTGGACATTATATCAGACATACTGGTTACTAGATCTATGGTTTTAGATCTAGATTTCGGTGGTTTCCCAATTAAGGGTACTTAGACAGCATTCTAAGAGTATCTAGAATGGATGACTCCTGGCACGGTAGTGTACCTGCAGGTGATGGAGTCACCCTCTATAAAGGTGTCTTACAGACTAAAGGGGAGAGGGATGTGCATGATTGGCAGATCACTTGCTTAGGCAATTGAGTCAATCATGAGATGTCAAGTACCACACCATATGTTGTTTTTGCACTAGATGCAGTAAGTTGACATTGATCCAATCCTGGAGAAACAGTCGGAAGCAGTTTTAGAACATAAGTGGATGTTCTAGGGATATGATAATGACAGCCTCATTCGGGAGACAGTTATCATTCCAGGCTTCCAAGGTGACATGGACGACAAGGAGGTTGTCAGAGTTATAGTTTTCCTTCTGACGAGGGACAGTATTTTGGACAGGTGGTCCAAGGCAATACTGAGGGAGGCATGGCGCAGGATACTGATTAAGTTCAGTTGACGATACAGTCTAAGAAGTTTGGATTTGGAGTTCATTTATGAGCTAGGTCCCATCAGACATCCAGACACATTCTAAGACAGGTATTGCTCATTTCGGGAGATGGGTTTCTCTGCGAACTTGAGATATAGAGAGACATAGAAAGAAACATCAAAGTGGATCCACTCGCTGAGGCTATTCCTCGAACGCAATAGTTTCGCAAACGGGTTTTGTGAGACTGACTAGTAGAGGAGTTGGGTGTTCGGTATCACACGGGCTGTGAGAATGCGACATCGCAATAATTAGCCTTGAGTGCAAGTGGGAGATTGTTGGAGATAGTGCCCTCAGAGTCAATTATTGGATCACAGGCACGTGATTGCAATGATTGAGGGAGGACCTATCCCAGGAGGACAGTCTTACTCAAGATGATAGTATGTTATCTGGTTTACCTTTATCATCGTGTACTGCTTTAGGTGACCTTACAGGTCACTATTGCACGTTGATAGAGCCCCTAGGATTCATGCTCGACTGCCAGCAATATGAGGGCGATCATATACGTGGGAGCTGGTAGTCTATAAGCACATCCTTAAAAGGTCCCTAGTTGTGGGAGTTTCGAGACAGGGCATCGATACTCCAGAGTAGACTAGTGTATACAGTCGAGACCCCGACGAGGGGCGGTGGCCGGTCTCACAAGCCACTGGTGTCAGTTGGTTCACCTAAGATGTATACAGGTGCTCATTGGGTTATTAGTACACCGGACAGGACTCGCCGGGAACATGCTAGTTGGTCTTATACCTGACGTCAGATAGCAGTTCCCTGGTGACATGTGTGCAGGTTAGTTCATCGACCTGAGGATCGTCATTTGTATCGTGTGAGTTCCTACTGTACTTTGATTACTACCCTACCACGCTCAAAGGAGACGTGCAAACAGGTTTTAGTTGGTTACAGTCCCGAGCCACATGGAGGCAGTGAGCGGATCTTCAGGGGTTCGTCTCTCCCGGTATTGGGGGTGAGGTCGCGCTGTGTCTAGGAGAGCCATTACACGAAGTCCTTGGCCAACGCAGGAGATTTACCGGTAGGTATTCCAGTAGTATCTCAGGGTGTTCTGGGCTACACTCCGACACGACTTGTACCACTTTCGGGGGTCTGACTTTTACCAACCCCTTAGGCCCGCCATGCGATGCTCATAGACGAACGGACCGGACTGTACGGATATTGTCACTGACAGGCTCAGTAGGGTGTCAGGATGAGTTCGCTCATCGACGTCCCTTTTGGTCAATAGCTGGTAGCCCGTCACGTATGGCTAATAACTCTGACGTGCTAGTGGTTAAATCCACAGTCATAGTATTGACGAGTCTTTAGAGTCCCCCACATTCAGTTACTCAAGTTTTCGGGCGAAACGTTGTAGAGGCCGTATGGAGATATGGCAGGGTTCGATTAGATACGTACGGTATTGCACGGATCAGGATCGGACGGTTAGTACTAGAGGCCGTATGGATATATGGCAGGGTTTGATCAGATACGTGCGGTATTGCACGGATCAGGATCGGACGGATAATACTAGCCGGCTTTGGTTTAAGCCGGATCCTAGTATAGTACAGTGTAGATTTTGTCTCATTGCATTTGTATTTCGGTCAGAATACAAATGCGGGTATGTATATACAGTAGCGGGGTTTTTCTGTAATTTATTACGGGATCAGTTTTTTGGAGTTGCCAGTTTGTTTTCCGTTTCAGCCATATTTCTTTGTATATTTCATTGGCTGAAGATTGGTGGAGGAGGGCTTATTTGCATTTGTGCAAATAAACATTTTGGAGGGTTGTCTTTGCACATTGTAGTGTCATGATGGTTGCACCATGACCTTGACTTTCTTGACTTCATCATTGCTTGACTTTGGGTTCATGATGGTTGATTTGGAGTGTTGAACTTGTTTTGTGATCATGGTTGATCATGATAACCTTTTCTCACTCTTGCATTATTGTTTGGCTCCTTTATTCTTTTCTCCTCTCTCTCTTTTGATTTCCTCATGTGCCATGGCCGGCCAAGTTAGAGGGAGGGGCTGTCCCAAAATTTTGGGTGGGGATTTTTGTTCATTTGTATTGCACAAAATCCATTTAGCTCCATATCCAAAACTTCATTCCTCCACCATCTCAAAAGGCAACTTCCTACAACCCCAAATGAGACATAGCTCTACACTATATTCTACAGCAAATCTTGGGCACGTCGACTCGCCAGCTTCGTGCCCGAGTTGCCTCGGTCCAGAGGTGGGAGCCCGTAAAAGAAGCCGGCGACGTGGTGCCCTTCCGGCGATGAGGTGGAGACCGGAGATTCCGCAGGGAGATCGGGACGACGACGAGAAGACCGAAGGACACGGATCACTCGGTATATCTCTCTACCCCCTTCTTGTTAGCTAGGACTAGATTAATGGCACGATCCGGGTTTATAGTGTGCGGTGGTGCCAGTTTAAAAAGTTAAAGAAAAGCATCGCTTCCGCATTCCGGCGTCGGATTGACGGCCGGGGCGCCGCCGTGCACTTACACTTTCAGCAGAGACAAAGAAATGATCCATACTCTTCAACTTACAATCCTGGTTGGAGGAACCACACCAATTTTGCTTGGAATCAAAATCAACAACAATTCTAAGGCAATAACAATTTCCAAAGGCCTCCTCCACAACAACAACCTCCTCAACAAACTCAATATCAGCAACCTTTCCAACCACAACCTTACCAAAACCAAATGAACAATTTTACACCAAACAACTCTTTTCCTCAAAATAATTTTGTTCAACCAAATAACGATAAGGTTTCCTCGCTAGAACGAAGTCTGGATGCATTTTTAAAACAATCTACGCAATCTTCAGCCAACATCCAGTCTTCCATTCAGTCTTTGGTGCAACACACTGCATCACATGAGCAAAGCATCAAAACAATTGAAGCCCAAATTGCACAACTGAATGCTGCTCTAAGCGAGCGAGAGAAGGGGAAACTTCCATCTCAACCACTGCCAAATCCTGGTCACACACAAAATGCACATATTGCTCATGAACAACAAAATCATAATGTGAGTGCCGTGACTACATTGAGATCTGGAAAGGTATTGCACAACAACGTTGGCACAAATAATGACACCCCGGCCGCCGCTTCTTCTTCTTCAGAGCCTGTTCTTCATTCTTCACAAGGCTCTACTTCTTCTACTAATCCGAACGGACCCACATCTCACTCAACGAAAACACCAACACTGGGATCCGTTCCTACTCCACAATCTCCTTCACAAACATTGGACTCAACCAATTTTCAAAATATTCCATTTCCAAACAGGTTGAGATCCAATAAACCAACTCCATAAATGGAGAAAATTGTGGAGTTATTTAAACAGGTTAGCATTAACATACCTCTCTTGGATGCAATCCAACAAGTCCCTTCTTACGCTAAAATCTTGAAGGACTTATGCACCAAAAGAGAAAATCGCAGGTACCTAAGAAAGTTTTCTTGGCTGGTGCAGTAAGTGATGCTCTTTCCCAACCTTTACCTCAAAAACGAAAGGACCCTGGCTGTCCTACCATTTCAATAACTATTGGGGATAAGAACATCAACCGCGCACTTTTAGATCATGGTGCCAGTGTCAATCTGCTTCCTTATTCAGTATATGAACAATTAGGCGTTGGAGAGCGAAAACCCACACATTGTACTCTCCAAATGGCCGACCGATCCATCACCCATCCTAGGGGTGAGTTAGAGGATGTGTCGATTAAAGTAGGGGACTTCATTTTCCCCGTTGATTTCATTGTTATGGACACACAACCTGTAGCAAACCCACATAACCAAATTCGGTGATTCTCGGTCGACCCTTTTTGGCCACTTCCAATGCTGTAATCAACTGTCGTAACGGCTCTATGACTCTATCCTTTGGGAAGATGACAAGTAAGTTTAACATTTACAAGTTGGGAAGTGTACCCTCCGAACCTTCTGCTCATGCATGTTCTGTCGAATTAATGGATGTCGACAGCAGCGAATTTGATCAGCTTCACGATACAGATCTAGACTCTTTTCATACGTTGTTGTTTGACCCAACTATGTATTATACACATAAGGATTCTTCATTTAAGCTATCCGGGTCAACATCTAACTCTGATTATGAATCATTCATGGAGTCTAGATATCATCCCGCTCTTTCTGATGACCTTATTCTTCGGGGTATCGATGAAAGCTTTGAGGAAATTTTCGCTGATGAGCTCGCATTTTTAGCAAACACGGGTGTTGAGATGAATCAACTCCAAAAAGAAATTGAACCCCCACCCCTTATTCTTGACACTAACAAAAATGTGAGTAATCCATCGTCACAATCACCGTGTCGTCTCTCCAAATTGAGATGCAAAGCATTTCTTTTACACCACTTATCTCTTCCCCACTTCTTCCTAACTCCATACAATATACTCTTCCACCAACCGCTGTGTTTCACTGATAAATTCTTCGAATGGTTGGTATTGACTTTTGGTCTTTGCAAAGCATGGCATTGACCAGTAACATTATTTAATTCAAGTTTGGGGGAGAATATGTTGGCTCTTCAAAGAAAACGATTTTAATAAAATTATGAGCCAACCGTAAGATTGGGGGTACGTTTACAACTTGTAATTATAAAAAAAATGAAAAAATAATGAAAATTTTCCGGGGGTATTTTTGTAAATTTTCATAAATAAATAAAATAAAATAAAATTTTTATTTACAAATAATTTCCTCTTTTTAAGAGGGGCTTTTTGCAAATAACCAAACCACCATCCCCTATAAATACAACCCGACCCCTCACAGCATTTTACAAACCCTAAAATTTTCCTCTTTGCAAACCCTAGCCGCCGCAGCTGAAAGATCAGGGAGATCTCTCAAATCCGCCGTGCAACCGCCGCTGACGCCTGCTTCTTGCCGCTGATCCGCCGCGCCTCTGCCTCTTCTCCCTCTAATCTTCTCAGATGAGGTTTGCATCATCTCTCCCTCTCTGTTAAATTTTTTTATAAATCTGTACACTCTCTGAATGGCACCAACCATGCAATTAGAAAGGGATTTTTCCCAAATGTTTGCACACACAATCTTTGGGAGTAATTTTGGTGATGAGATCACACGGCGAGGGTGGAACTTTTT
The DNA here is from genome assembly GCA_030015575.1 of Agapanthus africanus. NCBI lineage: Eukaryota > Viridiplantae > Streptophyta > Magnoliopsida > Asparagales > Amaryllidaceae > Agapanthus > Agapanthus africanus. Next base: position 549,463,813 of record JASDDO010000022.1, read on the forward strand.
AATTTTCAATCATCCCAATGCCTACGCTCTTCCAGATCTAGTTACTCGTTTTTACGAGTGCATGGAGAAAGGTTGCCTATCACAATACGGTTTTATTAAATTACTTTGGGGCGATAGGGAAATAATCATTGATAGGGACTTCATCCATGAAGTCACCTTAATTCCTAGATTACCTATTCATGACCAACCCCTTCAATTTGAAGACTACTTACCCTTAATGGGTAATGACTGTTCGAGAGCACGTAGAAAGGACATACAGGCTAGAACCCTCTTCGCCAATGTATTAACCATGTGCCGTTAGGCACAAAACAACATTTTTGGCAGTTCACATAATACAACATTTTTCACACCATCTCTTCATATTGTGCACACCTTAATGACTAGGAACCCGAGATATGACATGTGCACGGTATTGCTTAATTCAATTGATGCTGGCAAAAGGGCTGCGAATTACCCATGCCCTATTTTAGTGACACAATTGTGCCGCTATTTCCTCTCTGTGGAGGAATTTGAATTTTACATGCATGGAGGTATACCCATTAGGCCTCTTATCGAGGGCGTATCTACGTCCTATACCCGCCTGAATGATGTATGGTCGCGAACAGAACCGGCCGAACATGTACCCGCCAGGACACCCAGCTCCAGCTCGACCGCGAGCGAGGAAGAGCTTACCGCAGCAGAACATGCACGTCTGCTTAGAAGAGCCACTAGGGGGATTGATAGGTTGGTAGGGATGGTGACCAACTTGGATCACCGGGTGACAGAGATTGAACATGGCGTATCTACGCTGCTGGCAAGAGAGGAACATTCTCGTTCACGTTCAAGGAGACGGTGAGGACATGAGCAGTGAGGGCACTGCTTTTGGTAAGTTTTGGGGAGGAGGTGGTTTGTAAATAGTTATCATGTTTTAAGTCGAACGAGTGGAACGGCGCAAAGCCAGGAAATCTGTTAAACAACTCTGTCCGGCGAGCTCGGACAAGAGAGTGGTTGCCCAAAGGCGACCACGAACGATAGGGTTTTAAGTCGAACGAGTGGAACGGAGACCAGGGCAAGTGAAGCGAAGGAAGACTGGAAATGCATAGGGGGAGTAGAGTCTTTGCATATTTTAATTTTTGTACATATTTTTTCTTTTTCTTCTTTGCATGTTTAATTCTGCATTTGCATCTTTATAAAAAAAATTATAAAAATTAAAAAATGAAAATAAAAAAAAAATTAAAAATCAAATCAAATAAAAAAAATTGAAATTTTTTAAAAATTATAAAAATTGAAAAATTCAATTTTGGCCATATTTGACTTAAGTTTGACAAGACGGTTAACTAGCTAGGAAAAACTAGATCCTAAACTTAGTAAATTAAAAACCCTAAAAATAACCTCTCTTAAAAATTAACAGTAGAAAATATATGTCACTGTAGTTTATTTAGAAATAGGCAAATTTTGAGTTCAGTTCTTAGGCTAAGTCAAAATAAGGGAAGAGCATTGAAATTTTTATTAAAGTGCAAGTCTGAAAAATAATTCCGAACCTTTAGCCTAAATTCTGAAAATATATACCCTACAACTCGCACATACACGCACCTTGAAACTTGGGATAGTAGAGGATACCTTGAATTGCTCTTGTCTAAAATCCTTAGTATGAGGAAAAAAAATTATAAAAGTATAAGTGTGAATAAAGAGATATAAAAAAATGAACACTGGTTTTATGATTACTTAAGGCTGCGTAAAATAAAAAATATATAGCGAGGGTGCTTTATCACCTAGTGCCTTAGACCAACTGGTTTGGGAGTCACTGCTAAAGCCTTATGTATTACAAGACGAGAAATTATGCCTAAATGTGTGAACACATTTTGTAATCGGTGTTTAGTACCTCAAGAAATATTAACGGTCGCATGAAGGATGTGTGAGCAATTTCATCTAAAATTCACCAACTAAAAGTACTTTGGACGATGGACAAGAGTATGATAGCTTGAATTGAATTTCCAAGTGTAGGGGTGATACATACACACACCTAGGGGTATATGATTGGGGTTTTTGATGAGAGATAGGAATGAAAAATAGGACTTATATCTTCAGTAGAGATGATAAAAATTCCTAAGTTGAGATGAAACCTTAGAAGGAAAATTCAAAAGATTCTGAAAGCTAAATAAATTTACAGAACATATACAATCTTAAGTTAAATGATAAGTGAGAGTGAAAAATATGGGTTGATAATTTCTAAATTAAAGATAATAGAATTTCTTGCTAGAACCCCAAATTGAAGAATGAAAGTCAACAGGCCAAATTTATCGGATTTTGTGGGTAGTATCCGCTGAAAACCCTTAGGAGACAACACTCCTCCTATTAGGGACACCTAAAGCTTTAACGGCTTATTGCACGAGCTCAGTGCAATCGCGATTCCCTGCGAAAGTGAGGTTAGGATTTTTTCGAGAATAAAAATAGCTTTGCTCGGAACGAGCAAAAGATAAGGTTAGGGGTATTTGTTCATATCAGAATTTTACATTATTATATTTCCCATTCTTAATCATATTACAAATAAATAGGTACTTTTGATCCACGTCTGCTAAATAGTTGCAGGTTACAGGTTCTCAGAACAATACAGTGAAATTCAGGAAAAGACGCTACAAATGTGAGATTATGACCAACAAATAGATGAATCTGTATGATGTCGCCTACCAGTTTAAGGAACAAATGAAGATCAATGAACAGTTCGATTGCACAAAGTATGAGGGCAGCACAAGATTCAAGACTTCAACGCGAAGCTAACGGTAAAAGTCCACAAATTCTGCACTGTTGGAAATCTGGAAGTGTCACGACCCGAAAGAGCACGTGACTGGCACTTGAACCATATGAAGCCTATAGGACTCCATCTGATCCAAGTAAGCCAAAAGCCCAGAAATCTAAAACCATTTTGAAGAATAAATAAAGAAAACTGGTTTAAAGAAGTGAAGGAATACAGGTTTGAAATCAAGGTTTTTAAATAACTAAGCCGAATGTGAGTTTTAAAAACGGTACAGTCTTTTCTAGAAATTTCGGCAGAGTTTCCTTTGTAAAACTGGCCCCGAATGGGGTAAAACGATAATAACAAGATATAACATGATAAAGGCATCCCCAAGCGGGAGCTAGCTCTTCGTCAATCGACGGTCACAACCACGCAATGATATGATAATATACAACGCCAAGTGGCGAGGATCAAAATCAAAAGAAAGCTCAAAGTAGCAAGAAAACCGCAATACCACTAAGCGCGACTCTAAGGTCGAATAATACAACACTGTCTCTGAGTCGGAAAGAATATACAAGTTTTGGTTGATGGACATTTCTAGATACAATAAATAAATAAGTACAAATGGGGATTCTTGATGCAAAAGAATCCACCTACCAAAGCAAATCACCCGCAAGAAGGTAGTGTGCCAGAAATGCCGCGATAGAACCTGTACGGCATAACCTGCAAGAACTGTGGCACAACGGGGGTGAGTTGCCAACTCGTGAATAGAAACATCTACAAGGATAAATCGAATGCAAGACATAATCCTAAGTCAACGATCAGTAAAATATCCACAAGAGTACATCTGAGTGTAATAAGGTGGCAAGGTAACATCTAATCAGGTATGTAATGCCAGGTACTCAGGTAATAACATGTCATCAGTGCAAGGTATGTCTGCGTGAAGTATCAATGAAGAAACATCAATAATATCAATACACATATATTAGCGTCCCATACCACTAATATTGGTGTAAGATAAGTGTAAATCCAGTCTGTATATGAACCAAGTCTGTATATAAGTGGAACCCGTCCACCTGTCACCCACTGACAGTAAGCATCATGTATGCAACGTGAGGATATAACCAAAATCATGGAAAACTCATCATGAAACCCGTGCCAAACACCGACACGTAAATCCTCATCCGTATGGGGCTCCGTCTGCGGATATCGGCCCTCGGCCCCAGCAGTATGAGTCAACCCATGTCCATCTCTGGGCTCCGTCTGCGGATATCGGCCCGTCGGCCCCAGCAGTATGCCCATCTCTCGGCTCCAGGCGGTATCCCCCGGATATCCGCCGAGCTCAGGTAAAATCACCGGTAGGTACTCGCCCGCCTCCAGGCTCAATCGGCATAACCCATCGATCATCTCGCCGAGGGGAACCATACCGGGCCCACCACGAACCCGCAAACGGTACATCACCTCCTCGAATCGGGTTTCAAGCACACGTCTCAGCACCGAGAAAACGCGTGGTGGACGCACCGAAATATCATATCACGAGGTACCGGGTTTTTCATAATAGAACATCTTTTCTTAAATAATCCCCCGGTCCTCAAAACCAGAAATCACATGAAATCCAACATCAAGCAGTAAATCCAATGCGATGTACTATGCAATCAATCCATGATATATGCGACATGTAAAGAGAGTAATCATATCGGAAATCATGCGACATGGAATAGGAATGCGCATATGTCAAAGGAAGCATCATATCACGAATGTAATAGTACTACTGTGTAGTGACATGGCAATTATCGATGATGAAGTGTGTGAGCCGGCAAATAGTGTACGTGAAACATACGCATCATCGATAATGGTGCTGGTGTCCTAACAGCATGATAATAACATGGTAATGAACATATGCCAGCAATGAGAATAGTATGAAAATGCGGAAGCTAGTAATCAACAGCACAGTAAAGTATCTACTATGCAAACTACATCTAAGTATCCTGTCAATCAGGAGGGGTAGGTGTGGAAGCCACCTAGAACTGAGTCTAAGTATATATGTAGATATATAGTCGGTGATCCCGACTCAATGTCATATCGTAAGATATCCTCTAGCTATGAGTGCGGATCCATCATCAATATCAGCTCGTACGGTAAATCATCGTACGGCATTCCCAAAAGCTGGGTACAGGTCAATATCTCACTGTCTCATCACATAACAAATATCACCGATCCCAGGGCACCAAGCCCACAATATCGACTCATCTCCAAAGTCGTCACATATCATCAAACACAGTGCAAGTATGAGTGATATACAAGGGTATGTGTATAGGTGTAATTCTATCCTAGGGTTCGCGACTATGACTACACTAGTCACTGCTAACCCTAAACTATCCATAGTACACCTATAATCACAATAAACTGCATAATAATCTATCTACGGACTGCGGGGGTGCTATACGCCATCCACCCGACTTTCCCCCGTAGATATAATCTACTCACCTGAATCCTGCGTTTCGGTGTCGATGTCTCCGTCATCATCCGCATCGCCTCGGATCGTCGCGGTGTACCTACACATATCACACGTATCGCATCGCATCAAAACCAATTCAATACTTGAAACGACACACAACAAACCAATACGATACGCTAAAACCGACACGATACGCAAAAAGGCTTATAGGTTAGAACCTACGGTTAGCCTTCGCAAAGCAACTCGAAATCACTCGATATAGACGTACAAACGTCACACGATCGAGATAACACAATAATACCAAAATCTGTACTTCAAAATACATGAAACCAATTCACATTTCCAAACAGCAACATGAGAAATTGCTCCCAGATTTCATCCCAGGCCAAACTAGATCAAATCAACAACTCCAGGGTGCTATGCAGGGTACAAGAGAGGTACAGAAGCAACATGGGGAAATTCCATCACAGTGGGGCCGGCCACATACCCTGTTTGGCCGGCCTGGCCGGCCCACCTGAGGAGTTGGGGGGTCGTGTTCCTAGGGTGGTCTCATGGGGTCTCATATGGGTCCCTGGTATTGCTACATTTGTCTAGAAATGTCCCGGTATACTCCAGATTTTCCTGCACACACAAACCGACATAAAGTCCCGAAATTCCGTATTCTTGGTTTCCAATGGGATTGGGCTGGGTTTCTAGCTCTAGAGTGCTCATACAATCTCCACTGAACTCAAATTACCCATCACAACTCACAAATCCTACAAACCCTTACTAGTTTTCACCAAGTCCACAAATTCACCCGATATCGATTCTAAACTTGCATAGGGGTATATGAAATGATAAAACTAAGATTATGGTTCAGAAATTACCTCAATTGGCAACTCAAGAACTTTCTTGAGTTGCCCCAAGTGGTCACAATCCAAGCTTTCTAGGTCCATCTTGTAGATCTCGGGCTCGCGCATCTTTTTTGTGAAACCGACATGGGATTTTGGTGAAGTTTTCTTGATGGATCTAGGGTTTCAAGAAGAGGGTGAGTGAGGGAGAGGGAAAGGGCAGCAGCTCCATGAGGGAGAGGGAGAGAGAAATGAGGGTGAAAATGATGAAGGCATGGTTCAAAAAAAAGTGGGGTTGACTTGGTCTCTTCCTCTCACTCATCATTACCTACTTTTCCCTTTTCTTTTTCTCTAAATCCCTAAACCTTCTCATGAGAATAGTAAACACAAAAGAAATCCATGGCAAGAAAATACACGAGTGTAGGAAAATGTGATATGTGCAAGTTTTGCACAAAATTACCGAAAAACCCGATTAGCGATTTTAATCGCGATTAGCACCAAATTAGTGTCAAAATGATCACAACAACTTAAAAATGTCATAATTCACTAATTTATCCTATTTTAGAATTTTCCATAATTTTCCGTAATTTTCCTCCATTTATTTGCATTTAAAAATAGATTTAATATTAAAATAATCAATAAAATAATATTAAATTATAAAAATTCCCAAAATTAATATTTTATATTTTTGAAGATGTTACAATCTACCCCCCTTAAAGAAATTCGGTCCCCGAATTTAAATTTAAACCCCCAATACTAAAAACAATTTCAGTAATAATCCAATTTGTCGGGGCTCCGAAAATATCAACAAATAGAACGTCATAGCGCAATGCATGCGCAAGGGTACTGAGCAGATAACTCAAAATCAAAACTCCGTCAAGCATCTCGCAATCATCGGAGTCAAGGTATAAACACGATGTCAAATCCAATGCAAAACCGATATGATATGGATCAAACTACACATGTGGACATCCAATCCATACATGTAAGTAGCTGATGCAAAAGCATGCAAAGGTATATCCAGGTACCGTCTACTGACTAGTCCTGCTCAGCATGAAAGCAAAAACCCAACATCATAAAAGGTACTGCTCCACAAGGAATAAATCTCAAAAATGTACATGACACCATCCTGTGCGTCTGGTGCGCACGGAAATCAAAAATCCATAAATGTGCTAAACAGCTGCACAAAACAACATCTAAGTGCAACGGGTGTGCACGAAGCATCTGTCGTAGGCAATGTGTATGCCTGACAGAAAAACAAATCAGGTGCATGTCACATGCACGAAGAATCCCGATTTAGTGCATCTGGCGTGCACCAAAATCGTATCTAAAAACATGCGCCCAACATGCGCGAAAATCCAACCGGTGCATCCTTCGTGCACGAATGAAAATCTAAACCCTGTGCACTCAACATGCACGGAGTGCAAAACCAACCATCAAAATCCGGGTCAAAATCAACGATAAAATGCGTCTCAAACCAAAATCAGGTGTACCTCAAAGGAAAATCTCGCAATCGTGTGCATCAGCGTGCACGAATCAAATCATAACACCAAAATGCATGAAAACCATGCTGGAGGCATAAATCAAATCACTGAATACTGTAGGCATGAAATCTCAATCAATACCTCAAATGTAATAACTCTGCGCAAAAATATATAAATATCCAGTGGGTGCATGAAACCAATATCATGAAACTCAGTCACCAAAACTAAATCATGCAAACAGAACACCCAAAATACCGGAATCCAAAATGACGGATACGTGATAATCGAATCACAAAATCACAAATCATAAATGCCGTCTTCGGTAGTTCCTCCTTCAAGGTCGAGAAGGAGTCGGTGCAATCCACAGCTAGCAGCGCAGGATATCTACCTGCCTCTTGCTCACGGTCTGGCGTCCTCTGTCTCTCTGGGTCCTTATCTCTCTGGGGGTTACCAAGCTCACAGTCCATCGGCTCATCGGCCCTGTCAGGGGTGCTAACGGGGACGATTCCGTTCTGGCACTTCTCTGGTCACCTCTCGATCGATCCCCACGATCACTCGTAAGGCAGCATATTACCGGTGTCGGCCTCTGGCTCCCTGAATGCACGTCACACATCTGATCCTGGGTGCAAACATCATTGCAGTAATGTCCTGGAAGGAATCCTGCTCAAGGTCTCTTCCTATCATGCCTATGCCGTTCTGTACGGAGGCTGGCTCTCCTGCACAACCTCTTCTCGCTCAAAAGACACCTGTGTCCTCAGAGCAATATCTTCTCAGAAACTGGTCACATCCCAACGTTTCGGTAAGCACATCAGGTCTCTAGTCTCGGCGGGAAGCAATGACAGCTCGTCAGTGTCTCACACGAACCTCCTGTTCCAACTGTCTCTATCGTTGTCCACTATGACGTCACGCCAAGCTACTATGCACTGCACTGTCTCGGCCACGGTCAATCTGAAGTCTTTCACACGGACTCGAAATCTCGTACTCTGTAGCTTCATCACTCTGTAGCAGATGTCAGGCCGAACTGGTCCTCGGGAACACGTCCCAATCATCGGAGGATAACTCATCACTCGTCCGTCCTTGATTAATTCGCGACGCATCTGGGTAGGTTCCTTTATCCGATCCTGGTCAACTACCTCATCGACAATGCCGAACTCTGGCCTGCTGGGTGTGCGCAAAACGACCACTCCTGGTCTAGGTCTTCTCGTATCGTACTCCAGAAAGGTCCTGCCGAGATTCCTTTCTCAAATCTCAATCCTGCCGAATGCCCGGAAGTCATCATCCAATGCTGAAACTAAAGCTCATTCCGGAACGGCTGCATACTTATCGCGCTTCTTTCTGGAAGTTATATCCATATACCACACCTCGGGGTGTATATCACATCTCTAATGTCAGCGGAGTGGGACGTCATCTCGTCGAAATCTCGTACGAACTCTTTTCTTCACTCTGCGTCAAATGTCGACTGATTCGGACTCGTCTCATCGTGGCTACACGAACTGCGCTCCGACGGCTACGCTCGCATCTGGAGTCTCCCAAGCAGTGTCCCATCACGATATCCGAAAGATGTCGAACCATCCGATCGACTGGTCAGATCCTCATAATCCCCCAAGAGCTCACATCTCGGGTACAGTTTAATAGTATCGAGTACATGCCACAGCGTCGGTGGTCCAGCCGTAGAAGGGCAAACCCAAGCCTCACTAATGGCGCCGCGGAACCGCCGTAAACCCTAAGGTTCAAAGGCTGTCACACGGTCATTAAGTCGAGTTAGGGTTTCATTCTTCTAGAGGGTCCATAGAATCACCTGCATGTCTTTCCGTATACTTTAAACTTGGAAAATGGCTCCTGACATTCGATCGTCTCAATCGACTCTCAACGAACCTGCGTGAAGTCGTCTCTATCTGGAATCAATCCACCTGATGATCCCGCATCGGGGTAAGCAAACTCACCACACGTCCTAGTCATTCATCCTCGGTGACTAGCGACTCGCTATCATCTCTCTAAGAACATGCTCATGCTGCAGTAGCTCCAATCATCTGGGCGATATCTCATCATTTGCAGCAACAACTGGCTCCCACGCCTGTACGCCGAACAATGCCTCAATCCTTCAGGAAAGGCAACACAAAAGCGGTCATCTCTGAATCAGCCTGCTCTAGATCTGAGTAAGACTCTCTCCACACTGGAAATCTTCAACTCAACTGGGCCCGCTCTGGCGCAAAGTCGGACGAATCACGTTCGTCTCTCAAGTCTGGTAGACTAGCTATCATCTGTCGCATATCTGCCTGAAAGCTCCGGCAATCTCAGCTCGTAAGCTTCGGAAGCGACATCCTGTCAATCTCAGCAACAGCTGGTCCATCTGTCTGCACGGTAGGCAACATCACAATCTCTGAGGTATGCTGTACATCAACAGTCCTCTCACAGCTGGCAGCTCTAACAAGGGCTCGATCATCCGGTGCAAGACCAAGCACTCGCCTCCACCAGAGGTCACAATCACCAATACAAACTCGAGACGTTCCCATGTCACCAGAAAACACAAAGGTCGGCCCTCGTACCACACGAGCTCACACCGGCCGTAACCCTAGCAGCAGCCCAAACTGCGCTCAAACACGGTGACAGGAATCTCAATCAAGTATCAAAGAGAGCACATAAAAGGCAAGAAAGGAAACAACAGATCCAAAGGGGATACATGATCATAGGAAGGAACAGCATCAATGAAGTATGATCATGAAACTGATAGAATCGGGGATCTCAAATGGATGTATAATCCAGGATATGAAAAGAATCACTAATCTCTAAACAAATGTCCATCCTAAGGTTCCTTAAGCGGAGTGGCGTGTCGTAAGTATGCCGCGGAACATACCAACGGTACGTCACTCTACTTTAGTCACCTAATCCATCAACCAAGGGTCATCCTAAAACGACGAAAGTTCGGGTTTACACCCCCTCAACCAAGTCTAAGTTTCGTATGTAAGCAACTCCCTAGGCTCCACATAGTCAAACTTAGACTCGAACCAAGGTCAACCTAGCGCTCTGATACCAACTTTGTCACGACCCGAAAGAGCACGTGACTGGCACTTGAACCATATGAAGCCTATAGGACTCCACCTGATCCAAGTAAGCCAAAAGCCCAGAAATCTAAAACCATTTTGAAGAATAAATAAAGAAAACTGGTTTAAAGAAGTGAAGGAATACAGGTTTGAAATCAAGGTTTTTAAATAACTAAGCCGAATGTGAGTTTTAAAAACGGTACAGTCTTTTCTAGAAATTTCGGCAGAGTTTCCTTTGTAAAACTGGCCCCGAATGGGGTAAAACGATAATAACAAGATATAACATGATAAAGGCATCCCCAAGCGGGAGCTAGCTCTTCGTCAATCGACGGTCACAACCACGCAATGATATGATAATATACAACGCCAAGTGGCGAGGATCAAAATCAAAAGAAAGCTCAAAGTAGCAAGAAAACCGCAATACCACTAAGCGCGACTCTAAGGTCGAATAATACAACACTGTCTCTGAGTCGGAAAGAATATACAAGTTTTGGTTGATGGACATTTCTAGATACAATAAATAAATAAGTACAAATGGGGATTCTTGATGCAAAAGAATCCACCTACCAAAGCAAATCACCCGCAAGAAGGTAGTGTGCCAGAAATGCCGCGATAGAACCTGTACGGCATAACCTGCAAGAACTGTGGCACAACGGGGGTGAGTTGCCAACTCGTGAATAGAAACATCTACAAGGATAAATCGAATGCAAGACATAATCCTAAGTCAACGATCAGTAAAATATCCACAAGAGTACATCTGAGTGTAATAAGATGGCAAGGTAACATCTAATCAGGTATGTAATGCCAGGTACTCAGGTAATAACATGTCATCAGTGCAAGGTATGTCTGCGTGAAGTATCAATGAAGAAACATCAATAATATCAATACACATATATTAGCGTCCCATACCACTAATATTGGTGTAAGATAAGTGTAAATCCAGTCTGTATATGAACCAAGTCTGTATATAAGTGGAACCCGTCCACCTGTCACCCACTGACAGTAAGCATCATGTATGCAACGTGAGGATATAACCAAAATCATGGAAAACTCATCATGAAACCCGTGCCAAACACCGACACGTAAATCCTCATCCGTATGGGGCTCCGTCTGCGGATATCGGCCCTCGGCCCCAGCAGTATGAGTCAACCCATGTCCATCTCTGGGCTCCGTCTGCGGATATCGGCCCGTCGGCCCCAGCAGTATGCCCATCTCTCGGCTCCAGGCGGTATCCCCCGGATATCCACCGAGCTCAGGTAAAATCACCGGTAGGTACTCGCCCGCCTCCAGGCTCAATCGGCATAACCCATCGATCATCTCGCCGAGGGGAACCATACCGGGCCCACCACGAACCCGCAAACGGTACATCACCTCCTCGAATCGGGTTTCAAGCACACGTCTCAGCACCGAGAAAACGCGTGGTGGACGCACCGAAATATCATATCACGAGGTACCGGGTTTTTCATAATAGAACATCTTTTCTTAAATAATCCCCCGGTCCTCAAAACCAGAAATCACATGAAATCCAACATCAAGCAGTAAATCCAATGCGATGTACTATGCAATCAATCCATGATATATGCGACATGTAAAGAGAGTAATCATATCGGAAATCATGCGACATGGAATAGGAATGCGCATATGTCAAAGGAAGCATCATATCACGAATGTAATAGTACTACTGTGTAGTGACATGGCAATTATCGATGATGAAGTGTGTGAGCCGGCAAATAGTGTACGTGAAACATACGCATCATCGATAATGGTGCTGGTGTCCTAACAGCATGATAATAACATGGTAATGAACATATGCCAGCAATGAGAATAGTATGAAAATGCGGAAGCTAGTAATCAACAGCACAGTAAAGTATCTACTATGCAAACTACATCTAAGTATCCTGTCAATCAGGAGGGGTAGGTGTGGAAGCCACCTAGAACTGAGTCTAAGTATATATGTAGATATATAGTCGGTGATCCCGACTCAATGTCATATCGTAAGATATCCTCTAGCTATGAGTGCGGATCCATCATCAATATCAGCTCGTACGGTAAATCATCGTACGGCATTCCCAAAAGCTGGGTACAGGTCAATATCTCACTGTCTCATCACATAACAAATATCACCGATCCCAGGGCACCAAGCCCACAATATCGACTCATCTCCAAAGTCGTCACATATCATCAAACACAGTGCAAGTATGAGTGATATACAAGGGTATGTGTATAGGTGTAATTCTATCCTAGGGTTCGCGACTATGACTACACTAGTCACTGCTAACCCTAAACTATCCATAGTACACCTATAATCACAATAAACTGCATAATAATCTATCTACGGACTGCGGGGGTGCTATACGCCATCCACCCGACTTTCCCCCGTAGATATAATCTACTCACCTGAATCCTGCGTTTCGGTGTCGATGTCTCCGTCATCATCCGCATCGCCTCGGATCGTCGCGGTGTACCTACACATATCACACGTATCGCATCGCATCAAAACCAATTCAATACTTGAAACGACACACAACAAACCAATACGATACGCTAAAACCGACACGATACGCAAAAAGGCTTATAGGTTAGAACCTACGGTTAGCCTTCGCAAAGCAACTCGAAATCACTCGATATAGACGTACAAACGTCACACGATCGAGATAACACAATAATACCAAAATCTGTACTTCAAAATACATGAAACCAATTCACATTTCCAAACAGCAACATGAGAAATTGCTCCCAGATTTCATCCCAGGCCAAACTAGATCAAATCAACAACTCCAGGGTGCTATGCAGGGTACAAGAGAGGTACAGAAGCAACATGGGGAAATTCCATCACAGTGGGGCCGGCCACATACCCTGTTTGGCCGGCCTGGCCGGCCCACCTGAGGAGTTGGGGGGTCGTGTTCCTAGGGTGGTCTCATGGGGTCTCATATGGGTCCCTGGTATTGCTACATTTGTCTAGAAATGTCCCGGTATACTCCAGATTTTCCTGCACACACAAACCGACATAAAGTCCCGAAATTCCGTATTCTTGGTTTCCAATGGGATTGGGCTGGGTTTCTAGCTCTAGAGTGCTCATACAATCTCCACTGAACTCAAATTACCCATCACAACTCACAAATCCTACAAACCCTTACTAGTTTTCACCAAGTCCACAAATTCACCCGATATCGATTCTAAACTTGCATAGGGGTATATGAAATGCTAAAACTAAGATTATGGTTCAGAAATTACCTCAATTGGCAACTCAAGAACTTTCTTGAGTTGCCCCAAGTGGTCACAATCCAAGCTTTCTAGGTCCATCTTGTAGATCTCGGGCTCGCGCATCTTTTTTGTGAAACCGACATGGGATTTTGGTGAAGTTTTCTTGATGGATCTAGGGTTTCAAGAAGAGGGTGAGTGAGGGAGAGGGAAAGGGCAGCAGCTCCATGAGGGAGAGGGAGAGAGAAATGAGGGTGAAAATGATGAAGGCATGGTTCAAAAAAAAGTGGGGTTGACTTGGTCTCTTCCTCTCACTCATCATTACCTACTTTTCCCTTTTCTTTTTCTCTAAATCCCTAAACCTTCTCATGAGAATAGTAAACACAAAAGAAATCCATGGCAAGAAAATACACAAGTGTAGGAAAATGTGATATGTGCAAGTTTTGCACAAAATTACCGAAAAACCCGATTAGCGATTTTAATCGCGATTAGCACCAAATTAGTGTCAAAATGATCACAACAACTTAAAAATGTCATAATTCACTAATTTATCCTATTTTAGAATTTTCCATAATTTTCCGTAATTTTCCTCCATTTATTTGCATTTAAAAATAGATTTAATATTAAAATAATCAATAAAATAATATTAAATTATAAAAATTCCCAAAATTAATATTTTATATTTTTGAAGATGTTACAGGAAGAAAGTAGAAAAGATTCTGAAGAACCAAGTGAAGAAAACAAACGAAAAAGGCAACATGAAGAAACCCTGAAGAAATGAGCCAGAGGTCTCACCATATGGCCGCGGATCCGCGGCCAAACATGGAATTCTGCCGCGGATCCGCGGCCGTGCAGTGCACGTGTCGGTTGGTGTCGGTGCTTTGACCCGGCTTTCTTAGGGTAGTCTTGTAATTTCAAGTATGGATCGGATGTAAAACCTAGGGTTTCTCCTATCTAAAAATAGAATAGCCTACAGCCTCTTTTAGGGCATGCCTCTTTTAATTTCTAGATTAAATTTTATTCATTATAATCGTCAAGAGGTGTCAATAAAGTAAGTTTTTTTTTATCTTGCATTCTTCGTAATTGAAATTTATTTTTCTGCAATTTTTTATCTGTCTTTATTTATCTGCAAGTTAATTAGTTTATTTACAAGAAAAAAATTATAAAAATGAATCTTATCGTAATTTCCCTAATGAGTGAGTAATTCCTCACTTGTCAGGGTTAGGATTGGGTAGGTTTGAGAAATGGAAATCTCTCACTCCTTTCTTACCCTTATAACATTTTAAATTAGGACTCTATGTGAATCAAACACACACCGCTCACTACGGCACCCTATCCTACGAGATAGCGGTGATTCCCTAGTTAGACCGGTTGTGGTTGATTTACATAGAGGTTAGGGCTAAGAGTTAAGAAAGGACGGACAAGGACCAAAAGGAAGAAACGAAGTTTCTTTCTAGTCGTGCTAATTCCCTTTGTTAACTATTACCCTAACACCTATGTTCTTAATTAGGGCAAAGGAAGCAGTGAGTAGAGTCATTTTTCCAAACTAACCTAATCCTAACCCTAGTAAGGTTTTAAATCGAATTAAATTCAATCTTAGTTTTTCTAAAATCAAAACCTACCAAAAATAGGACTTAACTCGTTAGAACAATAAAAAAAGAACACGTTTTTCCTGTGGACCGACCCGTACTCAACCGACTAGCTACCAAGCGACACCGTTATTGATTGCGGTATATTCTTGATCTATCTTTTAAAACGCTCGCATACGCAAAAGAGATAACCAATCAACGCTAGAACAACCCGATAACCCGGATCTACTATAATCCTATAAGCTAGCAAACTAAAGAGGAGTTAGAATGGTTATACCGAATGATCCAAATCCTTCGGTCTTTTACCATCTTCCTAAGCTCCTAGTGGTCTCCATGATCAAGCTTAATCGTCAGTCTCCCTCCATCGAAGATGATCCACCTGAGGATTTGTAGTTCGAGCTCCAACCTCAAAGCCGAGGTAACTAGGGTACCTAATTCGCTAAACTAGATAGCATAGAGAATGTAAAGTCTAATGATGGATTAATATGTCTCATAACATCCTAGGTTTCTCAACACATGAGACTTTTAGGGTGGAGGTAGAAGAAGAAAGCATGAGAAGATGAGAGTGTTGTCATGAGCATTTCTTTTTGAAGAATGGCTAAGTGTTGTGTAGCATTGAAGCATAGCAATAATTCACACAACAAATGAATCAAGCATACAACAATAGTAAACCATGAGTCGCCCCATGAGTCACCAAGAGAGCCATGCTTCATTAAATGCAAAGAACACCTCATATCCTCCACCTCATTTAACCATTTATTCTAAATGATTAAAACACAAATGAGGTGTCTTCTTCTAGAAGCACCCTTGTAAAAATTACAAGAATACCCATCACCGTATATACATACACGTATCCGTATTCCGAAAAAAATGAATACAAAGAAACAAAATAATCCAACAATATAATACTAGAATCCGACTTACACCAAAGCCCACTAGTATAATCCGTCCGAATCATGATACGTGCACAAATGCACGTATATGATCGAACATTGTCGTAATACCATACGGCCTCTACATCGTTTTGCCCGAAATTGGGAAACCCTCTGTGTGGGACTCTAAAAACTCGTCAATATGCTGGCAGTGGGTTTAACCACAAGCACGTCAGTGGCACTAGCTATACGTAATGGCTACCCAGGTATTGAGAGAAAGGGAGGCCGTCGAGCAAACTCATCCGAACCCCTACTGAGCCTGTCTGTGACAATCTCTGTACAGTCCGGTCTGTTCGTCTAAGAGTATCGCATATCGGGTCTAAGGGGGTGGATAAAGTCAGACCCCTAATAAAGCGATATTTCATGTCGGTGTGAAGCCCATCATCAACTGAGAAACTACTGATCCAAATCAGTAATCCTTGTCTACCTTGGCTAAGGATTTCTGGTGATTGCCACCCGTGCACCTCGCGACATCAACCCCAATACCGGGAAAGACGAATCTCCGACGATCCGCTCACTGCCTCCATATGGCTCGGGACTGCACCTAACTAAAATCTGTTTGCACGACTCCTTTGAGCCGTGGTAAGGTAGTAATCAAAGCACAGTGGGAACTCACACGAGACAAATGACGATCTCAGGTCGACAGACTAACCTGTACACATGTCACTTGGAACTGCTATCTGACAATAGGTATAATACCATCTAGCATCTTTCCGACGAATTCGTCCAGTGTACTCATAACCCAATGAGCACCTGTATACTATCTTAGGTGACTAACTGACACCAATAGCTTATGAGACCGACCATCGCCCCTCGTCGGGATCTCGATAAGTATACACTAGTCTACTCCGGAGTATCGATGCCCAGTCTCGATACTCCCTCGACTAGAGACATTTAAGGATGTGCTTATAGACCACCCAGCTCCCACGTACATGATCGCCATCATAATGCTGGTAGTCAAGCAAGAATCCTATAGGTTCTATCAATATATAATAGTGATCTGTAATACCACATAATGCATGTACATTGTTACGTCCCGCTTCCCGGTGTACAGCGAAGGACGCGACGAGGCCGCTACGTATTTACTCTGAAGTAAATACGCTAAGCGTATCTAAGCAAAGAAATGTACACAAGAGACAAATGTAATGAAATAGAAACTTTATTTATTAACATTCTTTCTGTACAATACATGGAAAGTAAATACAACTGATAAAAAGCAATGCCTAAACAATGGTATAACAGAAATGAAAAGTACTGAATGGAAAGTGTACAATGAACTAGAGCTCGGGGTCTTCACTGAATTGGTCCAAGTCTTCAGCAGTGGGCTCGATCTCTGACGTGTCCAGATCACCTGACGACATTCAAAGAAGAAAGAAAGAGAATGTCGTCAGCGAACAGATCGCTCGGTAAGTCCCAAAGAGAAGGGAGAAATAGAAAAGAAGAAAGAGAGAGAGTAACTTTTAAAGTTGTATTATATTGTTATGATGTTGTGTTAACGATGTTGTTTGTAGCTTGGTACAGAAGGATACCAGTGTATACGAGAGGGGTCCCTATATGCTAGAGACCGGGGCAAACGGAATATAGAGTACAAGGCTCCGTTATACAACCCGGAACAACGGCAATTGGATACGGTTTAGGTGTCTTAAATCTTGCAGTCTCGTGTCATTTTTAACACCTTTCGTACCAGTCTACCCCTTAAACCCCGTGTGATCTTGATTATATTATTGTATTGTATTGTCTTGTATTGTAAACTATATAGATTGTATGTTTGGATGACTGATCGAAACCATGATATCAGTAAACGGATGTAACTGGAGAATCATGTATGTAACTGTAGAATCATGGATGTTCCCCTCCGAACGGCGGCCGAGACGCGTGGGCGTCTGTGCCTGATATTCGGGGCAGATGCTAATTGGTGCTATCCATCCACCTCTCCGAAGATGCCAAGTTGATTTATGGCACCGTGCATCGGAGGTTTAGACGGATGCGGCCGATGTAGCAGACTTCGTCAGATTCCCCTCGTTTGAGGGGTTTTTGATTGTGGGGACGCTTTTCCCTGCAGGCGCAAGCCCCTGCAGTTAATTACGCTACCGCATCGCGGTAACAACTTTCTCCTTCTCCAGATGGTCACTTCGTGTCGTGTGTGTTTATTTTATGTTTTGTTGCCCGTGGATTGTTTACGGAGACCGAGTTATGTCGTCGCCCGTAGGGCGTGGACTAGTCCAAATCCGTGTTATCTTAGATTTGGGTTTGGGGGTTTGGTTTGAGGATACGTTAGCCATACTTGAGGCTAAGATCAACTCAAACGTTTGTTAAGGATACGTTAGTCTAGCTTGAGACTAAGATCGACTTAACGGGATCGTTTAGATCCGACAAAGGAGCGTTTGGACTCCATTGTTCCAGTTTAAAGACATAGTGGTCCATCGTATGTGCGGCCGTCGGGACCCGTCACCTCTCTGACGACGTTGAAGGATTACAACGACGGATGTCAGAGGAGTTCAGAGATGTACCCTCGAGCCAGAGTTAATTGGGGGGATTCATAGTCCAGTCTGTTTGAAGGTTTAAGGATACGTTAGCCATCTTTGAGGCTAAGATCAACTTAAACGGGACTGTTTAGATCCGACAAAGGAGCATGCGGGGCTCTATTGTTCTAGTTTAAGGACATTGCGGTCCATAGGTAGTTTAAGGACATTGCGGTCCATGGGTAGTTTAAGGACATTGCGGTCCATTGTTAGTTTTAAGACATCTCGGTCAAGGTTAAGGACGTCGTAGTCCATGGGTTTAAGGACCCCACAGTCCATTGTTAGTTTTAAGACATTTCGGTTAAGGTTAAGGACGTCGTAGTCCATGGGTTTAAGGACCCCACAGTCCATTGTTAGTTTTAAGACATCTCGGTCAAGGTTAAGGACGTCGTAGTCCATGGGTTTAAGGACCCCACAGTCCATTGTTAGTTTTAAGACATCTCGGTCAAGGTTAAGGACGTCGTAGTCCATGGGTTTAAGGACCCCACAGTCCATTGTTAGTTTTAAGACATCTCGGTCAAGGTTAAGGACGTCGTAGTCCATGGGTTTAAGGACCCCACAGTCCATATCAATATGTGGTCATCGGGACCCGTCACCTCTTTGAAGACATTGAGGGATTACAATGCCAAGTATCAAAGGAGTGAAGAGATGTACCCTAGAACCGGAGTGGATTAAATAGTCTTTGGCCCAATTTGGGATCAAGACCAATTAGTTATATTGTGAGCCCATTAGCCCAGTTAATTGAGGACTTATGGCTATCTTGGGCTAAGTCCAATCAGGAGAGGCTTTGCCTCTATCCATTTAGCCAATTGGGCCAAAGCCTAGTGTTAAACACTACAGAGCAATCAGTGTTGAACACTGGGAATGAGATTGACAAGTTAGTGTTTAACATTAAAAGATAATTGGTGTTAAACACCAGCAACAGGGCTTTCAAATTAGTGTTAAACACTAAAACAGATCAGTATCAAGCACCGGCAACGGAGTTCTCAAATTAGTGTTAAACACTAAGGCAAGAGGGGTCACGTGGCAACACGTGAGAGCGCCCTCCCTTCATTGATTCTGCTGAGATTATCGCATTTTTCAGAGCATCACGTGTCATCACGTGACGGGCATTCAAATGCTTATATGTTAAAGCCTCTGCCAAGGGTCACGTGGGTCACGTGAGGCACTGCCTCAAAGGGGCTTTTCTGTAGATCTTTTTGGGGGTCACGTGGTGACACGTGACCTTGCCTCTATGTATGTTCTTCAGAAGATCTGTTAATCCCTTTTCAGGAATTAAATTCCTCGAGCTTTAAATTTCAGAGGAATTAAATTCCTACTTCCTTCTGAAGACTTATATTCTGGAATAGAGTTGAACTCTGAATTTTCTGTAGAAATTAAATTCCTCATACATGTGAAGAACTGAATAGGGTTAAACCCTAATAAAAGCTTTTAAGGAACTAAACTCCCATTCTCTGTTAAATTATGATTAAGGGACTTAAATTCCCGCTGTTCAACAGAACTAAGTTCTTAATTAGGGTTAAACCCTGTTTCTTTTTGTTCTGAAGGAATTAAATTCCCATAACACAGGGTCAAACCCTAATTTTATTTTAAAGGAATTAAATTCCTATATTTCTGTGAGAATTAAATTCTCGTGCTTCCATTCCCTCTCTATGCTTTGGATCTGCATGGCAGGATCTCGACCCATTGAGAATTAAATTCTCAATTTCAAGGGGAGATGTGCGCTTTACAGATCCTCTATCAAAGAGAGAAGAAATATGTTCTTCTGTTTTACATCAGAGTTGAACTCTGTTGAGAATTAAATTCTCTTTTCTTTCAAGGAGCCTTCCCTTTCTTACCTAGGGTTTTCTTTTGCTGAAGATCCAAATTCCTCAAAGTATCAAGGCTCTCTCCCTTTCCTTCCCTCTACGTGTCTATCTCTTTTTTATGTCTCTTGGCTCCTATTTATAGGAGAAGCAGCCGAGTCAATTAGTTTTTTGACGAATCTTCCTTGAAATATTTGATTTGCATCCATTATTCGTTCTGGACCTTTGGATTGCTAGGTGAATTTTATTCACCATTGGATTTCAAATCCAGGGATTCTCCTTTGTTATTTTTGTTAGATTTAAAGGGGAAATCTTTCCAAATTCGAGATTTTCCCATTTCATCACCTCTAAATCTTTAATTCGATTGGTTCCAGATAATCGCTTTCCTTTGGAAAGATTTGAATCTCCTTCAGAATTTAATTTTGTTAACAAAATGGGCTTTGAAAGCCGGTCACGTATGACCTCATGACCCATGGTCACGTGTAGGCACGTGACCCCCTTGGAACGAGCCTCCCTCCTTTTTGCGCTCTGTGTTCTGGTTGCTGCTTAACCGTCACGTGCCACCACGTGACCCCTGGTCACGTGTGAGCACGTGACCCTTGTTTGGATTCTTTTTCTTGGTTTAGCTGGAGAATAATTCTGATGTTTTGAGCGTCACATGCCAACACGTGACCCCTGGTCACGTGGGAACACGTGACCTCTTTTGAAGCTTTTTCCTTGACTTGATCAGGGAACCGATGTGCCTTTGAATCCGCCTTAAAATGTCGCGTGCCAACACGTGACCCTGGTCACGTGGGAGCACGTGACCCTTTCTGAAGCCCTTTTCTTTGATGTAGTCAGGAAGCTGAATTTGCCTTGATGATGCTTTTAGATGTCACGTGCCAACACGTGACGGCTGGTCACGTGTAAGCATGTGACCCTCTTCTGAAGCTTTTTCATAAGCTTTTCTGATTTTAAATCAGGAAACAAATGCCCCCACAGCGTTGTTCTCACGTGTCTGCACGTGAGTGCAACGCTGTCACCTCTTGTGACCGTTGGATTCCTCTAGGGATCTGGAGAGATAAAACGTTTCCATTGCCTTCTATAAATACCTCTGTCTCTTCATAGGAGCCTTCACTTTGCTCATCTTCTTCTTCTGAGAAATTCTTCCTTGAGAATTTAATTCTCGCTTCCAGAGCTTAGTTCTCTGTCTTGAAACAATCTTCAGAGTTTAACTCTGTTCGAAAAGAATCCTTTTCCTCAGGTAACGTTCTTGGACAACGATGGACCTTCACATCCCTCTGGATTTTAAATCCAAAACAAGGGTTTTTACCCTTTTTTCTTCATATTTTTCCATAAGAACATGAAACCGCTTAACCTTCAAACTGTAGATCTCTTAGGGTCTACATGATCTTTGGGGAGATGATGATGGCGTTTCAACTCCATGGGATTTAATTCCATCAAAAATGTTTCTGGGAATTTAATTCCCTTTTCTTAATAAGGAATGAAGGACTTGATTTCTTCACGCGGAGGCTTCCTGGGGTCTCTTTGCCCTAGGTTGTTCTTCTGAAATTAATGCAATGGGGGTTTTCTAATGATTCTCATGACCTTTATTTCAGGTATCATGGATGCCCATCTGTATGGTCTTGACGAGATCATTTCCTATGGGAATATTCGTGCGCTGGGCCGCAGTCAGAACCAGGAGTTCACCGATGCTCAGTGTGCCGAGGTCATGAGCCGTTTTGACGAGTACAACCATCGGCTGCTCCCCCATCGCTCTTCTCTTCTGAGGCTGATCGTGCTAGCGATCCGGGAGGCACTTCCTCTCTTTTGCACCGGCATACCGCTTGGGGCCTTGGACACTGCTGAGGATAAAGTGCATTCGGTGTACCCGATGGGCTTGATCTCAAAGAGGAGGCGAGATCACCTCATCGATCTCTTGCACCAAGCCTTTCAGCAATCGGCCATACTTGCCGCCTATCGGAGGGCGGAGGACATTCGTGAGGATCCCGACGCTTGTGACCGCGAGAGGAAGCATACTCGGGAGGTTCGAAATGCTTGGAAAATCTTGGACAAAGTTAATCTTGAGTTTCTCAACCCATGCCCTGCGTCTGAAGTTTTACCATTGTAAATGTGTCCTCTTTATTTTGTATGAACTTCTTGAAGTATGAGTGACAAGTTTAATTATGTCTTTCCATGTTTGCATGCCTTTCTCTGGGGTTTTATCATTTTGCTACTGTTGTTGTTGGCGCTTTTAATATGCAGGGTGCCACTCCATTTTTTTTTAGTGTAAATCAGGTTTGGGCCTCACGTGTTCTGCACGTGAGGTCCCTTGACGGGGCTGTTCACAAAATTTTCCCATGCCATATTTCCAGCGCACGATATCAGATGCGGGAAAAGGGCCTTGGAAATAGTTCCATCTCCTTGATGTTCGATGCCTTTCCTTTTTTGGGCCTTGGAAATAGCTTCACCATGCAAGATTTTCCGCGCACAGCACTTAATGCACCCCTTTATATCTAAGGCAATGGTTTTCCTTTTCTCTTCACAGAGAACTTTTATTCCCATTTTAACGCGATTTAATTCGAGGACTAAGTGCCATGGCCTGCAACCGTCCGCACGCTCGTCGACAGCCATAGGAAGTTCCTATTGAGGAGATGGTCCTCCGCTTTGCTGCTCGGTTGGTGGATCCCCTCCTCACCGACAACGAGTGCGACTCAGCCATACATGAACTCTCGATCCGTAGGGGGTCCCCCCCTCCCGATGGGTTCCATCTGGCTCCGGATGATTCTCGCGGCCGTGCTTGCCGACATCCCTCCTCACCCGGCGGAGATGACCCTGGCGATGCTCGACGCGGCGGAAGAAAAGCTCGAGGGCTTTCATGAAGCATGCCTGATTACTCAGGCTTTGAAGGATTGCTCAATTCATCTGCTGAGCCAGATAAAGGCCCGGCGAGCTATTATGTCTGCTTTCGCGGACGAACACGACGTCAATCGATGGGGAGCGACTCCTCGTGAGAACCGTCGCTTCGTTGTGCTGGAGAAAGCAGAGAGAGAGATGGAGAATTTTTTCCTTTGCTTCATTAACCCCTGTGCCGTTGATCCCATGTTTGGTGACCTTTTTCGTTAGCGTAGAACATTTTTAAATTAGTCCCTCCTTTTTTACGCTTTATGCCGAACTTCCATGTAGGCTTGGTACCAGTATGTATGTTTCCGCTTGCATAAATAAACTTTGTATTCTTCTCATGAGAACTTTCTTTAATTGCAAATGCTATCATCACTTTCCTGCGCATCAGACCTTTTTGGGCATTATGAACGTTCATGCGACTGCAAATGCTATTATTATTTTTTTTTGAATGCTCATATGATTGCGAACGCATGCTTGAAATATATTTGAAATCTTTCTTGTTGCCTTTCACGTCAGGTGATGTGAGCGCGTTTTAGATCGATTATTCCCGTCGACTGGAAGCCCATTTATACGGTCTTGTAAATGTCTTGTTTCCGAGGCCGCGGTCACGAACGCGAGCTTACGTGGCCTGCTAGAGCGACACGTAGCGAACATATCGTTATGCGAGAAAAGGGGCTCGGCCGTAAATTTTCGGAGAGGGAGCTAGTCTCCAAGGCGCTGGGCGAGCTTCAAGCCAATCTCACAGCCAGGGCCAACAAAGCGTATGAACTCTGGCGGGTGCTTCAGGAGTTCATCAAAGAGGTGGTGGCTCTCGACAAAGCTGCCACGTTCACTCGTGAGAGGGTCGGGGCTCATAAGACCATCGAGAAAGAGCTCGAAGCTCGGCTCGCTTCGTATCAGGCTCAGCAAGCTCAGCCAGAGGCTCGTCTTCTGGAGATCTTGCGTCATGAAGCCGTGGCTCAGCAACAGAACGATGAGCTGATAAAATTACTACACCGTCCGCCGGCTTGTGGACTTGTATCTTTTCTCCCCTTTTTGTACATACTCTTTTTTTTGTTTCTTTCATAAATTGTACTTTGTATCCATTTTGGTTTATGAATAAAAGATACGTTTTTCTTCTCAATGGTGTGTCCCCTTTTTATTGAATGCATTCTGCGGATATTCTATCTTGATCTCCTTGCAGGACAGCAATGGCTCAGGATTCAGGGTTAAGATCTGCCTCCTAAGACTTCTGCATTTTACGAGCCACGAGGGTCTCATAAAGAGTTTTTCTCCCTACAGGTCGAGGGGATCCCATAGGTGTAAGTTCTTCTTAAGAATCGTGAGGATTCTTAAACGGGTTTTCCCTTGAGAGTCGTAAGGATCTCACAAGAGAGTTTTTTTCTTCCTTACAGGTCATGAGGACTTGTAAGTGCTGGATGTGGTCACCCTTGTCCGCGTTTTACGGAGTCAGGGGTTTCTCCAGGTATTGTATTTTAAAGACGTCGCGGTCAAGGTTAAGGACCTCATAGTCCGTGGATTTAAGGACTCCACAGTCCGCTGTTAGTTTTAAGACATCACGGTCAAGGTTAAGGACCTCATAGTCCGTGGATTTAAGGACTCCACAGTCCGATGTTAGTTTTAAGACATCACGGTCAAGGTTAAGGACCTCATAGTCCGTGGATTTAGGGACTCCATAGTCCGATGTGTGGTTGTAGGGACCCGTCACCACTTTGAAGACGTTGAGGAATTACAACGCCAGGCATCAAAGGAGTGAAGAGATGTACCCTTAAACCAAGGCAAAATCTGTAAGGAATCGGGGTGGTTGATCGTTAGTTTTAAGACATCACGGTCGAGGTTAAGGACGTCATAGTCCATGGATTTTAAGGACTCCACAGTCCGGTATTTGCTCTGGATGCTTCACACGAGTTCACTGCCGTACTTGGCGAGGACCAGGCTCTGCTCTGGGTGTTTTCCGCGGGGTCAAAGAGTGACGTTATCCGTGTTCCACGTAACCAGGAATTTTGCACTAGGTGCTTCACACGGGTTCACTGTCGTGCTTGGCGAGGACTAGGCTCCGCTCTGGATGCTTCACACGGGTTCACTGCCGTGCTCTGCGAGGACCAGGATCCGCTCTGGACGTTTTCCACGGGGTCAAAGAGTGACGTTATCCGCGTTCCACGTAACCAGGAATTTTGCACTAGATGCTTCACACGGGTTCACTGCCGTGCTTGGCGAGGACTAGGCTCCGCTCTAGATGCTTCACACGGGTTCACTGCCGTGCTCTGCGAGGACCAGGATCCGCTCTGGACGTTTTCCACGGGGTCAAAGAGTGACGTTATCCGCGTTCCACGTAACCAGGAATTTTGCACTAGATGCTTCACACGGGTTCACTGCCGTGCTTGGCGAGGACTAGGCTCCGCTCTGGATGCTTCACACGGGTTCACTGCCGTGCTCTGCGAGGACCAGGATCCGCTCTGGAATTTTTCCACGGGGTCAAAGAGTGATGTTATCCGCGTTCCACGTAACCAGGAATTGTGCACTAGATGCTTCACACGGGTTCACTGCCGTGCTTGGCGAGGACTAGGCTCCGCTCTGGATGCTTCACACGGGTTCACTGCCGTGCTCTGCGAGGACCAGGATCCGCTCTGGACGTTTTCCACGGGGTCAAAGAGTGGCGTTATCCGCGTTCCACGTAACCAGGAATTTTGCACTAGATGCTTCACACGGGTTCACTGCCGTGCTCGGCGAGGACTAGGCTCCGCTCTGGATGCTTCACACGGGTTCACTGCCGTGCTCTGCGAGGACCAGGATCCGCTCTGGACGTTTTCCACGGGGTCAAAGAGTGACGTTATCCGCGTTCCACGTAACCAGGAATTTTGCACTAGATGCTTCACACGGGCTCACTGCCGTGCTCGGCGAGGACTAGGCTCCGCTCTGGATGCTTCACACGGGTTCACCGCCGTGCTCTGCGAGGACCAGGATCCGCTCTGGACGTTTTCCACGGGGTCAAAGAGTGACGTTATCCGCGTTCCACGTAACCAGGAATTTTGCACTAGATGCTTCACACGGGTTCACTGCCGTGCTCGGCGAGGACTAGGCTCTGCTCTGGATGCTTCACACGGGTTCACTGCCGTGCTCTGTGAGGACCAGGATCCGCTCTGGACGTTTTCCACGGGGTCAAAGAGTGACGTTATCTGCGTTCCACGTAACCAGGAATTTTGCACTAGATGCTTCACACGGGTTCACTGCCGTGCTCGGCGAGGACTAGGCTCCGCTCTGGATGCTTCACACGGGTTCACTGCCGTGCTCTGCGAGGACCAGGATCCGCTCTGGACGTTTTCCACGGGGTCAAAGAATGACGTTATCCGCATTCCACGTAACCAGGAATTTTGCACTAGATGCTTCACACGGGTTCACTGCCGTGCTCGGCGAGGACTAGGCTCCGCTCTGGATGCTTCACACGGGTTTACTGCCGTGCTCTGCGAGGACCAGGATCCGCTCTGGACGTTTTCCACGGGGTCAAAGAGTGACGTTATCCGCGTTCCACGTAACCAGGAATTTTGCACTAGATGCTTCACACGGGTTTACTGCCGTGCTCGGCGAGGACTAGGCTCCGCTCTGGATGCTTCACACGGGTTTACTGCCGTGCTCTGCGAGGACCAGGATCCGCTCTGGACGTTTTCCACAGGGTCAAAGAGTGACGTTATCCACGTTCCACGTAACCAGGAATTTTGCACTAGATGCTTCACACGGGTTCACTGCCGTGCTCGGCGAGGACTAGGCTCCGCTCTGGATGCTTCACACGGGTTTACTGCCGTGCTCTGCGAGGACCAGGATCCGCTCTGGACGTTTTCCACGGGGTCAAAGAGTAACGTTATCCACGTTCCACGTAACCAGGAATTTTGCTGAATATATCCGCATTTCACGGAATGGAGGTTTGACTTTCGGTGATCTGTATATCGCCGAGTCATGGAACTGGGAGTTGTCGCTGTTCGTTTTCGCTTGATGTTGTGTTTGTTGCCATGAGACGAACGTCGAGATGATCTCTAGGCTATCTGTGAACCGTCGAGATTTGGCTTAGCTTTCTGATGGAGCCTGCTGGGAAGGTATGGTTTCTTCTTTGTTTGTGCCCCTGGATTGTTTACAGGGATCGATGTGATCTCACCTGTAAGGCAAAAAGTTTCATTCTTTCATTTTTTTTATTCTTTCCGCGATGCTCTATCATTTCAGCTTTTTATATCGCGAAAATCGCGATTGCCCAATCATTTCGGCTATTTTTCGCGGTGCCCAATCATTTCGGCTATTTTTCTTTTTACTCGCTGCTTTTTATTGCGAGTTGCCCCATCATTTCGGCTATTTTTCATGCATACATTTTTACTTGCTGCTTTTTATTGCAAGTTGCCCCATCATTTCGGCTATCTTGTAGGCATGTGTGGCTTGCTAGCTTTTTCGCCGCAAGCTTGGATTTTTAGACACCGATTTCGACATCAGCACCGCTACAACTGGAATGTTGCCAGGAGCGGATCATCATTTGCCTTTGTCGATGATGAACAAAGGTGGCTCAGCAAACAGGGTTAAGGGTCCTATCGACCAAGGCTTTTGACTTCATGAGCCGTAAGGGTCTCACAAAGGTATTTCTCCCTACAAGTCGTGTGGATCTTGTAGGTGTATTTTCTCCTTAGGGATCGTGAGGATTCCTAAGTGTGTGTTCCTCTGTAAGTCGTAAGGATCCTACAAGAGGGCTTTCTCCTTATGGGTCGAGAGGACCTACAAGGGTTGGACTTTGCTGGGGAAATGTTTATTCGCGCCCGTGGATTGTATACAAGGGTCAGTATTGAGTCCCTTGTAGGGCAATATCGAAGGTTGTGGAGGATTGCTTAAGCACAGGTTTAGGTCTCTGTAACTTAAGACTTTCAAATCTTATGAGCCGTAAGGGTCCCATAAGAGAGTTCTCCTTACGAGTCGTGAGGATCTCGTAAGTGTATTTTCTCCTTAGGAATCGTGAGGATCCCTAAGTGTGTTTCTCCTTAGTGAGTCGTAAGGATCTCACGCAGGTGGTTTCTCCTTACAAGGTCGAGAGGACCCTATAAATGTGCTTTTAACGAGGTTGCGCCCTTTCGGGTTTTCACAAACACTCGTCGGTAGTCCTACTGTTTTTACTCACGGAGCCCTTTCGGGTTTTCATCCGTGCCCGTTTTGCTTATGGACGCACCATTTTTTATTCTTTTTCTCTTTTTTTTATCTCGTCAGCCTAAGGATGCTGCGGTAGTAGTTTAGGGACGTTTCGGTCCTTCGTTAGTTTAAGGACGTTTCGGTCCGTTATTAGTTTAAGGACATTTCGGTCCGTCGAGGAGAGGGCCAGCTATTACTCATAGAGCTTTGAGCTTTAGGAAGATGGCGAGCGGACATAGCCGTCGTCATCTATCATTGACCTAGGCGGTGGCTCATTAAGCGTAGTATTTCTTTAGGAAGCGGCCGTTTACTGGCCTGAAAGGCCTTTCACCATGCATGTCCATGAGTAGATAGGCTCCACCCTGGTAGACCTTGTCTATGATGTACGGGCCTTCATAGTTCGGCTCAAATTTGCCCCGCTTGGCACGATTGGGGATCATAGGTCTTTTGACCACTAGTACGAGTTCGCCTTGGCGGAACGTCCTCGGCCTGGTCAATCTTTCGTACGAGCGCGTCATCTTTGCTTTGTAGGCTTCTAGATGTTGTTGCGCTATGAGCCGGGTTTCGTCGAGGGCATCAAGCTCCTCAAGCCGAAGGTGAGCATTTTCTTCGTCCGTCAGCTCGTGGTGGACTGCTACTCGTAGAGAGGGTAACTCTATCTCGAGGGAGAGCACTGCTTCCGTCCCAAATACCAACGCGTATGGCGTTGTGTTCGTGGCCGTCTTGAATGTAGTTCGATAAGCCCAAAGGGCTTCTTGCAGCCTTTCGTGCCAGTCTCTCTTATTCCGGGAAACGGTCTTTTTTATGATCTTTGTCAAGGTCTTATTGAAGGCCTCGGCCAGACCGTTAGCTCGTGGGTTGTAAACTGAAGAATATCTCCGGTCTATATTGTGCTGCTGCGCGAAGCGGCTAATCTTATGGCTTCGATAGGCTGGCCCATTATCGGAGATAATCTGCCGTGGGGTTCCAAACCGATAGATGACGTGCGTTTTGAAGAAATGGAGGATATTCTTCGTCTTCACTTCCCTCAGTGGTACTGCTTCTGCCCATTTGGAGAAGTAATCAGTTGTCGCCAGGATAAAACGATGTCCCCGGGATGATGCTGGCTCGATGGGGCCGACTATGTCAGTCCCCCACATTTCGAATGGCCAGCTAGCCACCGTTGGGTGTAGTGGATTCGGATGTTGGTGGATAAAGTCTCCATGAATCTGGCATGAGTGGCATTGCTTCGCATACTCGAGGCAGTCCTGGATCATCGTGGGCCAGTAGTAACCCATCCGTTTAATTTTAAACTTCATCTTTGGGCCTGCTTGGTGAGAACCGCAAAGTCCGTCGTGAACTTCCTGATTGACTCTTTCTGCTTCGTCAGGTCCCAAGCATCTCAGCCATAGAGAATCAAACGATCTCTTGTACAGAGTATCATTGACGAAAGCGAAAGATAGAGCTCGTTTCGTGAGCTGATGTCTTGAGGACGCTTCTTCGGGCATTCGGTGGGACTTAAAGTAGTCTATGAAGACTTCTCTCCAGTCCTCGTCCTTCTCACGGTCTTTTATTTGTAGGGTCGTCTGCTCAGTCGCCTCCTTTTCTTTATATAATTCCGGAGGTATTTCTGCCGGGGCGAGCACTCGACGGCTTTGTACTACGATTCTGACGTCATCGAGGTTCTCGTCAGCCAGTTCTTTAGCAAGTTTGGCTAACGCGTCTGCTTTGCTGTTTTCCGTGCGCGGTATGTTCTCCAAAGTATAGGAGGGAATTTGGGTCAATAGTTGTTGCACCTTTTCGCCGTACTTCACCAACTCCGGTTTGCACGTTTGGTAGTCACCATTTACTTGACTAACGACCAGTTGAGAATCCCCGTATATAAGGAGGTCTTCAATTCCCAGGTCGATGGCGATTTCGAGGCCTGCTATCAGAGCTTCGTATTCAGCTTCATTGTTTGTTCTCGGCTCTGTTAAAGAGAAGGCGAAGCGCATTATCCCTCCTTGTGGAGTTGCAAAGACGAGGCCTATCCCCGATTTGATCATTGGGATACCTTGTTTCTGTTTCTTTACGGAGGACGCTCCATCGAAATAGAGTTCCCATCGGGTGCTACCGCCGCCAACCGCATCAAATGCATGCTCGTCCGGCAAATCACAGTTCAGAGGAGAATCGGCCGGTATCGGGTGCTCGGCGAGGAAGTCGGCAATGGCCTGGCCTTTCACTGCCTTAAGAGGTTGATACGTTATTGAGAACTCCATCAAGAGCAGGGACCATTTAGCGAGTCGTCCCATCAATATGGCTTTTGACATCAAGTATTTAAGGGGATCCACCTTTGAAATGAGACGGACTTCATGCTCCAACGCATAGTGCATGAGCTTTGTTATCGCGAAGATCAACGCCAAGCAATGTTTTTCAATGGGAGAGTAGTTGCTTTCTGCCCCCAGTAGAACTCGACTTAAGTAGTAGAGTGCCCTCTCTTTCCCTTGATCGTTCTCTTGTGCCCATAATGCGCCCAAGGAACCTTCGAGGGCGGTCGTATAAAGAATGAGGGGTTTTCCCTTGACCGGCGCAGCCAACACCGGAGGGTTCTGCAGGTACTGCTTGATCTCGTCTAGTGCACCTTGGCATTTGTGATCCCAAACGAATGGAGTTCCCTTTTTCATCAGGTGGCTGTAAGGACGGCATTTGCCTGAAAGATTTGCGATAAACCGCCGGATGTATGCGAGCTTCCCTTGGAGAGACCGCAACTGTTTGAGGGTTCTTGGCGGAGGCATTTCCATAATCGCTTTAATCTTTGACGGATCTATTTCAATACCTCGGTGTCGAACGATGAATCCCAGGAATTTGCCCGAGGAGACTCCAAACGCGCATTTGAGGGGATTCATTTTCAAGTTATATTGCCGAAGGCGTTGAAATACAATCTCCAGATGCTTTAAATGATCTTCGTATGACATGCTCTTTACTACGAGGTCATCGATATAGCACTCGACGATGTCATGTATGAGGTCGTCGAAGATCTTTGTCATGGCCCTTTGATAGGTAGCGCCAGCGTTCTTCAGACCAAAGGGCATAACCCTGTAGCAGAATATACCCAAAGGGGTCCGGAAGGCGGTGTGCTTCTGGTCTTCGGGATGCATCTTTATCTGATTGTATCCTGACGAACCGTCCATAAAGGAGAAAACCTCATGAGTGGACGTGTTATCTATCATTAGCTCGGTTACCGGCACCGGGAAATCGTCCTTTGGACAGGCTTTATTGAGATCCCTGAAATCCACGCATATGCGTACCGTCCCATTCTTCTTCATTACCGGGACGATATTGGCGATCCAGTCGGGATATTGGACTTCTTGGATAAATCCAGAATCGATCAGTTTCTTGACTTCGGCGTTGATGCTCATCTCAAGCTCAAGTCGCATCCTCCTTGGCGCCTGCTTGACCGGCTTGATATCTGGGGATATTGCTAATTTATGCACAACAATCTCCGGATCTAATCCTGGCATCTCGAAGTAGTTCCACGCGAAGCAGTCTTTATGCCGTAGAAGCACTTTCTTTAACGCAGCCACCCTTTCTTCAGAGAGCAGCTCGCTGACAAATGTCGGTCGCGGGTCATCTGCCGATCCCAACTCAATCTTCTTGAGGTTATCTGCAGTAGTATGTATACCATCTTCCAGTTCTTTCGGGGCTGGCGGAAATTCTGAGATCACCTCATCATCGCTGTTTTCAAAGCACCGGGGAAGGTCATCTATGTTCTCGGGCTCTTCTTTTAATATCATAGTCGTATAACAGGTGCGAATCCGCTCCCAGGACTGAGGTGGATCCGGTTCTGCTCTTGTGGCTTTGGGTTCGTGCTTTTGTGGCGGCGTTACCCTCCATCCGTTGGATAAAGCGAATCTGCCCTGTTGGTACTGGTCCTCGACCCAGTTCTTAAAGGTGAAGCAGTCTTCGGTAGGATTTCCTATGGTTCGGTGATAAGAGCAATAGCTCAGATGAGAGGCTTTGTTAGCTTGCTCCGGATGTCTAGACCTTGGAAGCGCGATCATTTGATGTTTTAAAGCTAGCTTGAGTAACCTCTCCGTCTTGTCTCGGGGGAAGGAGTACGCCCGACTCATCTTCTTCATGAGGGGCAAATCCGAGCCGCGCAATACCCGATCACGTAACCCTCTAATCCTGCGTCGTTGTTGTCGGCTCCTCTTTCCGCTTCTTGACTTATTTCCGTCTCCGCATCAGGCCTTTCGTACGACGGGTTGACAAGGATGAGCATCTTTGTCTTTTGTAGCCTGTTGAAATAGACGTTGCGTCTTGGCCTTCTCGTAGATGGCCATTTCGCGGTTGTGGTCTTCCCGAGCTTTCTGACCCACTTTCCTGATAGACTTGCCTATTCGTTCTTCAAACGACGGACTCGGTGCTTCAATCGCGGGGTCTAGTTTTGATGAGGGGTTGGCATCTCCTGATAGGGCGTCCTCTTCTTCATCAAAGGTATGTATAGCGTAGCTGCTGTGAGCCCGTTCCCGTTTTCCGGTTCTCGCGTATCCAAGCCCGAGTGTTTCCATTTTCCCGTTGGGAAATTTGCGTTGAGTCCCAGGGACATCCCAAATCCTGTTGTAGAACCGAGCCTGCCGAACAGTCTGTTTTAAGGGTACTCCCTGGCGCTTCAATAGCTTCTTTAATCCATTTGTATAGTATCTAGGCAGACGGATGGGTTGGAGCCTGTCAAGTGTAGCATCCACGCCATGCCAGATCTCTTTCTCTATTTTCGACTCTGAGGATCGGTAGAATAGGATCACCTTCTCACCCCTTTGCCTGGGAGGGACGTAAAATGTTTGTAGGTCCTGCACAATGTGAGCTTGAAGCGTGTCGAGATCCTTGTAGTGTTCTCGCGGTACCATGGTGATTTGCAAACTATGGTCATCGCCAGGGGGTGCTTGTATTGACAGCCGATTGGAGAATACGGCATTAACTTCATCTTCTGAATCACTTCCGAAGACCAACATGGGGGCGGGCGTCCCCAGGTTGTTGCGTTGAGATGGACCGGCATAAACTATCTCTTCTTCTTCTTCGGTATCGCTCCCGAAAACAGGGATGGTGGCGGCGGCTTTGTTCTCCGGGTTGCGACACCTTTCTGTATCCTCGAAATCTGGAAAAAAGTACTTCGCGTCTTCGTATTTGTGGACCTCGTTCACGGAAAATGGGTTTAACTCTCCTGTTACGGTATACTCGAAACCATCCTTAAAGTACTTCATACACTGATGTTGTGTAGAAGGGATGATGTTGTACTCGTGTAGCCAAGGACGACCGAGCAAGGCGTTATAGCAGGTCTTGGCGTCAATGACATGGAATTTGATGTCTGTGACGAGGAGTCCAAAGCGTAATGTTAGTATCACAGATCCGAGAGTCCGCGACGATTGTGAATCGAAACCGGAGATAGTAATTTTGTCACGAGCGAGGTGTTGCACACTCATGCAGATTTCCTTCAACACCCGAACATTAAGGAGATTGACGGAGGATCCATTATCCACCAGGATCTTGCCTATCTTGATATCATGGCAGTATCCGGAGACATATAGGGGGCGGTTGTGGTCACACGTCCCGAGAAGGAGGTCTTCATCACCGAAAGTGATGTCGGCCGCATGCACTTCCTCCAGTTCATCCTTCATCTTTTCAGTGGCGAGGAAGGCTTGGAATTGTTCAGGTTCTTGTAACGCCTTAATTAGTGAGTCTCGCGCTTCTTTTGATAATAGGAGGGCATCGAGAATGCTAAGCTGAGAAGGTAGCTTCCTTAGGTGCGCGAGGATGTTATAGTCCACCTTATCCTTCCTAGGAGGGTCTTTGGCAGCCAGCTCTCTTATGACTTGGTCATCTAAAGTGATATCCTCAGTGACCTTTTCCTTTCCCTTATCTTTTCTACTTACGGGCCCAAGATTCTTTTCTGGGAGTGTGCGATTGCGCAGCTGGATGTTCTCGCAGGCCTCCGATTTCTCCTCTTTCCCCAAAACGGAATCTTTAAAGAGAGGGCCCAGAGCCATTTCTTCATCAGAGTCGCTCCCAAAGGTGAGAACTTGTGACCCCCCGGCGTGAGCCATGTAACAGCTGCCAGTAGTTCTGTTGCGCCCATCGACAGTACTTCTTCGCTCCCGACGGCTCTTGCGTTTCATGCGCTTAAAGTGTTGCCGACGAGTAACATATCCTTGCCACCATATCTTAAAGGCGTCACACTCCTCCGTAGGGTGTGAGATTTTCCGATGATATGCGCAATAATCAGGGTGTCTCTCCACCCCGCCGAGCGTGTTTCCTTCTGAAGGTGGTAGCTTCATCCCCATTGACATGGCTTTGGCAAACCTTTTCCTCATCTTGAATATCCTCTTGTCTACTTCGGATGTCTTTCGCTCTGGCAGAGGTAGTTCAACTCTTCCGTTCAGTCGCCTGCATTTGGTTTCTTCTGACGCTGCCATCTCACGCTCCTGATCCGCTTTACTTTTCAGACGAATCTCGTCTAGAAGGCATTGATCATTTCATTTGTCGGCCACGCACGCTCTGGTTCAGGCTCTGCCTCCAGCTTCTTAGTGCTAGGAGTTTTCTCATCATCGGTAAACGAGTGGGAGATTACGTTACAACTCGCCACATACCCTTCGGATTCATCCGACGAGCTCTCTCCATCATCTCTCTCTTGAAAGATGTGGTTGAGAAACTCTTGCAGTGTGACAGGAGTTCGCGCCTTTTGATTGTATTCTTCCAGCGCGTCGATTTGCTTCTGCAAGTTCGTGTGCTCGTCTCCAAGCTTCGCGGGCTTCTTGGATTTCTTCTTCTTTTTCTTTGAAGATTTTGACGGTTGGGCGTGAGTATTTGGGCCCTTATCACGAGTCTTCGTAGTTGTGCAGGGCTTCAACATCCCTTCGATAATTTGAGGTTCAAGAGGGTCCTTCCATTCGATCGTAGGGCACGCATGAAGGTCTCTCAGCATTCTTTTGGTTTTAATTGATAGCACGACCTCCCATGGAGCTTCTTCAATAAAGGAGCAGGTTGCCCCCGGTGTATCTGCTTTCTTAGGAGTATGCGGTTGTGGTGGGGTTCACCTTCCACTTTTCGGACAGTACAAACTTCCCCTGGAGGTATTGATCTTCAATCCATCCTTTGAAGACGAAGCAATCTTCAATCGGATGACTTACCGTTTGATGGTAAGGGCAATAGTTAGGGTTATTCACCTCGGTGGGTTGCGGCGGTCGCCTTGGATTTGGTAGGTTTATAAGCCTGTTGCGTATTGCCAGCTCGAATAACCGTTTCGTCTTGTCTCGTGGGAACGAGTAGGGACGCTTCATCTTCTCATTATCATACCGGCGTCTTTCTTCCAATTGATCTGCCGGTTTCGGGGCGTTAGGTTGCTGTTGGGCATTCGCGACAAAGGTTGCCCTTCCTTTACCCTTGTCATTCCGAGGTTCTGACTTCGGGGCAGGTGGTCTATGACCCATCTGGTCCATCTGAGCCAACTTGTCGATTAAAGCCTGGAATGTGGTTGGCTTAAAGAACATCATAAACTGGGAGATGGTTGCGTGGGGGTCTAGGGTCCCCACGAACATGCCCACTGCGGGTGCTTCCTCAATGCGTTGCTCGCATCTCGACCACAAATTCCGCCAGCGTATAGCATACTGGACCCAGGTTTCTCCTGGTTTTACCCTGGCGTTAATCAATGCAGTTATTGGAGTGCGTTCGCTGGCACTTGCGAATCGCTGAGTGGATAACAACTCCATTTCAGCGAACGTTTTGATAGAATCGTTTGGGAGTTCCGAATACCATTCGAACGATGTTTCTGATAAGCTGCCCACGAACTGGCGAAGCAACGGTTTATCATCACCGCCGGTGTTACCGCAGAGGGCCCGGAACTGGGCGACATGTTGATGGGGATTGCCAGTCCCCTTATACACGTGGAATTTTGGTATCGTATAGCCTTGCGGGTATTTGATTTGGTCGTACCAGCTTGGATACGGCCGTCCTGTCTTTACGACTTGACCAGCTGCCTCAGTCGCATGATGAACCCGGATTTGCTGGGCTATGTAGTCAACCAAGTCAGCCTTAGAGATTGCCTCCTCCTTGGCCGTTGAGAGGGCTGGTGGTGGATTTGACGTTTCTCCTCGGTCGTCTTCAAGAACGATTGGGGGACCCTCGGCGGGTAAGTCCTGCTGGATCATCATTCCTATCATATCTTGGAAGAGAAGGACCATACGTTGTATGTTGGCCGCTTGTTCGGCAGCCTCTTTGTCCTTTTTCTCCAGTATCCGGCGAAGGAATTCAGCGTCGGTTTCTTCCTCCTGGCGTGCGTCTGAGGACGTTTCTGGGCTTTCTTTTGGCCCGGTAAGTGCGGCCATAGCATTCATCATTTCCTGAAGCTTTTGTTGCTGCTCCTGGGCTTTCGTCACGGATCGGGTTAGCGGTCGGTGGCCCGTAGAAGTGCGGCATTCCTCTTTTCCAGAGGCCGTATAAACAGTGTGCACCACCATGCCCCCAGACTTAGGGCGTCTGGGCTCAGTGCTTTTAGCCGTCGTTGCATGCTGGGGGGTCTTCTCTGGCTTCCTCCTTTTATGAGCCATGGAGGTTGAGGGGGCCGTTGAGGTGGGCGTCCAGACAGCCTTTCGGGGTATAGCCTGGTGACCAGTCTCCGGTTGGATTTTCAGCTTCTTGTGCTGGCGGGAGAAGTTTGGATCGATGATCGAGTCTCGGGCCTGCCGCCAAACCTTATAGATTTTGGAAGACAGCCGTTGAGGAGATCGGGGCTGTTCTGGTTTTATTTCCACAACCTTTAATGGGGGAGGAGACCTCTTCAGCACTGCGGTAGGAGAATTCCTCCGCACCTTATTTAGCATTTCGAAGCTGTTCCCAGTTGGAACAGCAGCATTAACTTCTGCCACCGAGGCTGATGGAGTCAACCCAGAGGGGGAGTTGCCCCCAGCCTTCCTTACTCGGCGCCAATGGCGACGTCGAGCGTGTCGAGAGGACGGCGTTGGGTCAGCGGTAAGAATGGTTTCGTCTTGCCCCCCGTGTGGGTGAGGGGTCACTGTTGGTGCTAGCCTGTCAAAGACCGATGTCCTTTGGGCAGCAGGAGCGGGAGCTGAAGCTGTTAATCTTGTAAAGACCGACTTTTTGGCCGGGGAAGCCGCCTTGGCGATTTCGGAGGCAGGAGCGGCCACTTTCTTAGAAGCAGCCTCCTCTGAGATTGTAGGCCCCGTGATGAGTTCGCAGGATTTCTGGCCCAATCTAGAGAAGACCGAGGCGTTGACGTTGGGCGACTCGTTGAAAGGAGCCGCGGCAGGGGTAAGACGATCAAAGACCGACTTCTTGAGAGCTTCCTTTGTCGGCACCGGCGCCGTGAAGCTTGTTGGCGGGAGTATAGTCCCAAAGAACAATCTGGTAGTGGCCTGAGTCACCTGATCCACCGGCATTGTAAATAACGAAGCAGCTTGGGGTCCGTAAGCTATACCTCCTGGCGAGGTAAAGCGTTGGTCGCAATTGCAGTCTGAGCGGTTGGAGGATTTCGCAGAAGTAGAAACCATCGATCCTTTGCTTTCTGCAATAAGCAAGACGCCAATTCTTAGTAACTTGAAACCCAAGGGCAACCATTAGCGAACCGCGATTGGTTCGCGAATCACGACACACGAAGTGTGGAGTGGAAAGAGGAAAAGGTCCCACCGGGCGTGCCAGAATCTGTTCCCCTCCGAACGGCGACCGAGACGCGTGGGCATCTGTGCCTGATATTCGGGGCAGATGCTAATTGGTGCTATCCATCCACCTCTCCGAAGATGCCAAGTTGATTTATGGCACCGTGCATCGGAGGTTTAGACGGATGCGGCCGATGTAGCAGACTTCGTCAGATTCCCCCTCGTTTGAGGGGTTTTTGATTGTGGGGACGCTTTTCCCTGCAGGCGCAAGCCCCTGCAGTT
Organism: Agapanthus africanus; assembly: GCA_030015575.1. Classification (NCBI taxonomy): domain Eukaryota; kingdom Viridiplantae; phylum Streptophyta; class Magnoliopsida; order Asparagales; family Amaryllidaceae; genus Agapanthus; species Agapanthus africanus. The sequence goes on from JASDDO010000022.1 coordinate 549,502,330, forward strand.
AATTACGCTACCGCATCGCGGTAACAACTTTCTCCTTCTCCAGATGGTCACTTCGTATCGTGTGTGTTTATTTTATGTTTTGTTGCCCGTGGATTGTTTACGGAGACCGAGTTATGTCGTCGCCCGTAGGGCGTGGACTAGTCCAAATGCGTGTTATCTTAGATTTGGGTTTGGGGGTTTGGTTTGAGGATACGTTAGCCATACTTGAGGCTAAGATCAACTCAAACGTTTGTTAAGGATACGTTAGTCTAGCTTGAGACTAAGATCGACTTAACGGGATCGTTTAGATCCGACAAAGGAGCGTTTGGACTCCATTGTTCCAGTTTAAAGACATAGTGGTCCATCGTATGTGCGGCCGTCGGGACCCGTCACCTCTCTGACGACGTTGAAGGATTACAACGACGGATGTCAGAGGAGTTCAGAGATATACCCTCGAGCCAGAGTTAATTGGGGGGATTCATAGTCCAGTCTGTTTGAAGGTTTAAGGATACGTTAGCCATCTTTGAGGCTAAGATCAACTTAAACGGGACCGTTTAGATCCGACAAAGGAGCATGCGGGGCTCTATTGTTCTAGTTTAAGGACATTGCGGTCCATGGGTAGTTTAAGGACATTGCGGTCCATGGGTAGTTTAAGGACATTGCGGTCCATTGTTAGTTTTAAGACATCTCGGTCAAGGTTAAGGACGTCGTAGTCCGTGGGTTTAAGGACCCCACAGTCCATTGTTAGTTTTAAGACATCTCGGTCAAGGTTAAGGACGTCGTAGTCCATGGGTTTAAGGACCCCACAGTCCATTGTTAGTTTTAAGACATCTCGGTCAAGGTTAAGGACGTCGTAGTCCATGGGTTTAAGGACCCCACAGTCCATATCAATATGTGGTCATCGGGACCCGTCACCTCTTTGAAGACATTGAGGGATTACAATGCCAAGTACCAAAGGAGTGAAGAGATGTACCCTGGAACCGGAGTGGATTAAATAGTCTTTGGCCCAATTTGGGATCAAGACCAATTAGTTATATTGTGAGCCCATTAGCCCAGTTAATTGAGGACTTATGGCTATCTTGGGCTAAGTCCAATCAGGAGAGGCTTTGCCTCTATCCATTTAGCCAATTGGGCCAAAGCCTAGTGTTAAACACTACAGAGCAATCAGTGTTGAACACTGGGAATGAGATTGACAAGTTAGTGTTTAACATTAAAAGATAATTGGTGTTAAACACCAGCAACAGGGCTTTCAAATTAGTGTTAAACACTAAAACAGATCAGTATCAAGCACCGGCAACGGAGTTCTCAAATTAGTGTTAAACACTAAGGCAAGAGGGGTCACGTGGCAACACGTGAGAGCGCCCTCCCTTCATTGATTCTGCTGAGATTATCGCATTTTTCAGAGCATCACGTGTCATCACGTGACGGGCATTCAAATGCTTATATGTTAAAGCCTCTGCCAAGGGTCACGTGAGGCACTGCCTCAAAGGGGCTTTTCTGTAGATCTTTTTGGGGGTCACGTGACCTTGCCTCTATGTATGTTCTTCAGAAGATCTGTTAATCCCTTTTCAGGAATTAAATTCCTCGAGCTTTAAATTTCAGAGGAATTAAATTCCTACTTCCTTCTGAAGACTTATATTCTGGAATAGAGTTGAACTCTGAATTTTCTGTAGGAATTAAATTCCTCATACATGTGAAGAACTGAATAGGGTTAAACCCTAATAAAAGCTTTTAAGGAACTAAACTCCCATTCTCTGTTAAATTATGATTAAGGGAATTAAATTCCCGCTGTTCAACAGAACTAAGTTCTTAATTAGGGTTAAACCCTGTTTCTTTTTGTTCTGAAGGAATTAAATTCCCATAACACAGGGTCAAACCCTAATTTTATTTTAAAGGAATTAAATTCCTATATTTCTGTGAGAATTAAATTCTCGTGCTTCCATTCCCTCTCTATGCTTTGGATCTGCATGGCAGGATCTCGACCCATTGAGAATTAAATTCTCAATTTCAAGGGGAGATGTGCGCTTTACAGATCCTCTATCAAAGAGAGAAGAAATATGTTCTTCTGTTTTACATCAGAGTTGAACTCTGTTGAGAATTAAATTCTCTTTTCTTTCAAGGAGCCTTCCCTTTCTTACCTAGGGTTTTCTTTTGCTGAAGATCCAAATTCCTCAAAGTATCAAGGCTCTCTCCCTTTCCTTCCCTCTGCGTGTCTATCTCTTTTTTATGTCTCTTGGCTCCTATTTATAGGAGAAGCAGCCGAGTCAATTAGTTTTTTGATGAATCTTCCTTGAAATATTTGATTTGCATCCATTATTCGTTCTGGACCTTTGGATTGCTAGGTGAATTTTATTCACCATTGGATTTCAAATCCAGGGATTCTCCTTTGTTATTTTTGTTAGATTTAAAGGGGAAATCTTTCCAAATTCGAGATTTTCCCATTTCATCACCTCTGAATCTTTAATTCGATTGGTTCCAGATAATCGCTTTCCTTTCGAAAGATTTGAATCTCCTTCAGAATTTAATTCTGTTAACAAAATGGGCTTTGAAAGCCGGTCACGTATGACCTCGTGACCCATGGTCACGTGTGGGCACGTGACCCCCTTGGAACGAGCCTCCCTCCTTTTTGCGCTCTGTGTTCTGGTTGCTGCTTAACCGTCACGTGCCACCACGTGACCCCTGGTCACGTGTGAGCACGTGACCCTTGTTTGGATTCTTTTTCTTGGTTTAGCTGGAGAACAATTCTGATGTTTTGAGCGTCACGTGCCAACACGTGACCCCTGGTTACGTGGGAACAAGTGACCTCTTTTGAAGCTTTTTCCTTGACTTGATCAGGGAACCGATGTGCCTTTGAATCCGCCTTAAAATTTCGCGTGCCAACACGTGACCCTGGTCACGTGGGAGCACGTGACCCTTTCTGAAGCCCTTTTCTTTGATGTAGTCAGGAAGCTGAATCTGCCTTGATGATGCTTTTAGATGTCACGTGCCAACACGTGACTGCTGGTCACGTGTAAGCATGTGACCCTCTTCTGAAGCTTTTTCATAAGCTTTTCTGATTTTAAATCAGGAAACAATGGATGTAACTGTATAATCATGTAAATGGAATGTATATCCATGGTTCGGTTCGGTCAAGTTGATAGATTGAATATATGGAATAATGGATTCATGAATTCATGTTGAATTGTAATATTGTAGATTGTAGATTGTAGATTTGAGATTGTACTTGAATAATATTCAAGTTAGATTATAATGAGACTCACTCTGAGTCAGACAATTAGAAAAGTAAATTGAAGTCCTGAATGTTTTGATGTTATCGGTAACCGCTGCACATGGGCGGCAGGATTTGTGTCTTTTTCAAAAATGATTACCGTATTGATAACACCGTTGTTAAGTTGTCTACCTTAAATAGGCAAGCACCCACTTCTCCGGCTCCCTGAGGCTCAAGAGATTGGTCCCACTTAAACCTACGTTTACTAGGGTCCTTAGGGTAATTTATAGAACTTGAGGGGGTTTTATGTAAAAATACTTTTGTATACTTTTCAAAATACTCCCCAAGTATTTAGTTATCGTCTTTAGAGTTGTAATGAATGTAGATTTTATATTGTGATATTTCTAGTGAAAATATCCTAATTCCATAATAAAAGGTATTTATTTGTAATATTGATTTATATGGAATTCATGGTATTTTAGTGTAAAATGATTCTTGTGACATTTTTAGAAAAAAGTGGAATATTTATATTATTACAAAATAGATATTTTAAGGATAAATATACATATATTTATATGAAAATAATTTTTAATATATATTATATTTCTAGAAATCTCATTTTCTTTAGATTTTCGTATTTAAATCTTTCGAGGCCAAATGCTCCTTGCGGAGGTCTGCATCTCGCACTACTAAGCCCGAGAATGTGCGATAATTCGCACCATCCTGAATGGGTTTCCCAAATGGGTTGTAGCGGCACTTTGCAAAGATTTGTGCAAAATACTAAATCCTTTAGAAAACGGTTTTTATTAAGTAAATGGTATTTATTTGCAATGATTTGTTTTCCCGTATTCTATGTTCCCGAGGGTATTGTGCTATGTTGCATATGAGTGTGTGAGGAGGTAGGTCATTAGCTGGCGATCTGCTTAAAGGTATAGCAAGTTTTGTGATGTTAAATGTAGAATTGAAACTATGTGGTATTTAAATGAATAATACGGTAAAATGAAATAGCAATTACTTTATGATATGAAACTTGATCAATATGGTTGATTAGTGATTAATAGTCAACATAAATTGGTTTAAGCATGATTGTATTAAAGAAAAGTGAAGTTTTATAAAGAAACCGAATCGGAAATCGGATTTGTTCTGATTCCGTCGGGTTTTTGAAATTCCATATTTTTAGAAAAGAATAAGGAAGATAGAATTGGGACTTATGGGTTGCGAACTAGACAAGAGGGAGATGGAATAAACGTAGCTTCTGGTGCGTCGTTTCGTCGCCGGGAGCTCCTAGAGTCGTAGTCGGAATTTCGTCGGCGCTTCGCCTCTTGCTCACATAGATTGCACACTAGGGTTTTCTAGAGAATTCTTGAGAGTTGGCTCAGAGTTTTGGGGTGAGGGGGTAGAGTGTAGGGGTGGTATTTATATGGTTAGGCTAGGGTTAGGGTAGACGAAGAGTTTAAATTAAAAAATGTAAAAATATATTAAAAATTCATTAAAAATAGAGTAAATGGGGATTTCAAAGGTCTCTGGAACTGGTCTGAACTTTTAAAGTGTGCAGGGGGGTAGAGTAGCCCAAAAGACACAACAATGGTGAAGGCAACTCGGCGGTCGGGCCGAGTCAGGCGATGGGGAGGGCACCGTCGGTTGGTGTGCTTACTGGTGCATTCACTTTTTCATGTATAGTGGGAAATTGGGAGTTAGCACGTGTTGACTCTTGAACTTCTAAAAATTTAAAAAGAAAATAATATTAAAAATAATGTGGGGTATGGGATTTGAACTCTGGTAGCTTGGTTCAGCAATGCAAGGTATTACCAATGAGCTACAAGGTTGTCCATGCACATATTTAATTAGAATTAAATATATGTTGTTGCTTGAAAAGAAAGTGGGCTTTTTTGGCTTAAGAGTTTGGGAATGAAAAGAATGGAATTGGGCTTAAAGAATAAGTTTGGGTAAAAAGAAATGAGTTTTAGAAAATACTTAGATGCGAAAAATAGATGAAGGGATTAAATATAACTAATAACATGGAAATAAAAATATACAAATACAGTATTTTATTAATACGAAGATATAGGAATTTTAGAGTCGTTACATACATGATGATAAAGGCAAACCAGATAGCATACTATCATTTTGAGTAAGACTGTTCTATCCGTATAGGTCCTCCCTCAATCATCATAATCACCTGTCTGCGATTACAATAATTGCCTTGAGGGCACTATAGCCAACAATCTCCCACTTGCACTTAAGGATAATTATTGCAGTGTCGCATACTCACAGCCCGTGTGATACCGAACACCCAACTTCTCTACTAATCAGTCTCGCAAAGCACGTTTGTGAAACTATTGTGTTCGAGAAATAACCTTAGTGAGTGGATCCGCTCCAATGTTTCTATCTTTATCTCTCTATATATCTCAACTTCGCGGAGAAAAACTATCTTCCGAAATGAGCAATACATGTCTTAGAATTTGTCTGGATATATGATGGGACCCAGTTCACATATGAACATCAAATCCAACAAACTTCTTAGACTGTATCGTGCACTGAATTTAATCAGTATCCTACGCCATGCATTCCATAGTATCCGCTTGAACCACCTGTCCAACATACTGCCCCTCAAAAGAGGAAAAACAATAACTCTGACAACCACTCTGTCATCCCAGGTCACCTTGGAAGGCTAAAATGATAACCGTCTCCCGAAGGAGGCTACCGTTACCATATACCAAGAACATCCACTTATGTTCATAACTGCTTCCTAACGTTTCTACAGGATTAGATTAATATATACTTATTGCATCCAATGCAAAAAAAATATCTGGTATGGTACTTGACATCTCATGATTGACCCAATTGCCTAAGCAAGTGGCATGTCAATCATGCAAACCCCTCTTCTCGTCAGTCTAGAAGACATCTCTTTAGAGAGAGTGACTCCATCACCTACGGGTACACCACTATGCCAGGAGTCTTCCATTCTAAAACACTTTAGAATAGTGTCAAGTACCCAAATTATCACACTTCCTAAATCTAGATCTAAAACCATAAATCTAGTTACCAAAATCCCTGATATTTTATCCATATCTTATGTGGAGAAACACCTTGTGACAACCAAAGTATAACCGATCGTAGTATAGGAAGATCTCTTCCTATCAAGTGCATGTCATCCAAATACCAGGACATCACTCCCTACTACTTTCTTACCAGGTCCATCTGTTATTCTGATGAAGTCAAACTCTATGACTGTCACATCAAAACTAAATGATCTATCTCCGCTATACCTGATTTAGTCTATAAATAGACATAAGCTACTTTCCCACTATGCTTCCGCTGCTCTCACTGACTACAACAACCTTCTGGCAGAGTCATATACATGTGCACTTCTAAAGCTAATTTAGAACGATGTTATATTCATCCTTCTGTCAGATCCCATAGTCTAGAATAGCAGTAGTGGCAAGTTTGGCTAATCAAAAACCTTCCTGTCACCGTCATTGAGGAGACTGAAGTACCTCTCGGGTGCCTGAGGTTACCCACCAAATCTGCGGAGTGGCTAATGGATCGTCAAAACCAATTGAATTCTCAGGTTCTATTAAATTTTCAGTAATCTTTTGTGGTTCTGGAATCAATTCCAGTTCTACCATACTCCAACTAATGTTTTCTGAAAAAAATCATTTTACTAAAACTGTGGCGAGTCAAGAACAATATAACTGTTGATCTTCCAGGTGGTAGAATGTTAACCCTCGTCTAAACCCAGAAAAACCTACAAACTGCCATTACTGAAACGTGCCTTTAGTTTGTCCAGATTCTGGTTTTAAGCATCAGCCGGAAAACTCCATATACCTTAACATCGTTAAGATATGAATCCATTATATATATCCAATATAGAAACAAAGGCACTAATTTAATTGGAAGGAAATTCAAAAATCATGCAGCTGTTTCCAGTGCATATCAACCAAATGGAAGAAGGCCATACAGTATTACTCGTCCAGGAATACATCCACGTACGAGTAACCTGAAAGAGAAGCAATTTTTCAAAACTATTACTTACAACGGAATACCTAACACAAGTATCTACATGTTTGATCATCTTGAAGAATTCTGATACTTGCAACATATGGTTCTCTACTTTATTCTTATACCTATATCTTCTCAATATCTGGACCTTATATTTCAACGAAATACTTGTCTAAAATTAGAGAAGTCGTGAGTAAACAGAATATAGTATGAGTACCAACCCTTTTGTCCTAACGGACATTGGACAACATACAATACTTTGTATAAGTCTACTGAGTTTAATAACTCAAACCATATGCGTCGAAGGTTGAAAACTGTACTATGGTTAAGAAGAATTACACCGTTGTTGAATGCACCTTACCTAACCATCAACTGATATAGATAAATATCATAAACATAATTTTAAAAGGTTATATCTCACTTTATAAAATAAACATACAAATATATCAGTTTGAAATTGGTGCATAACGACGGATATTCAAAACCAAATAATTGTCGTCAGGCAAAACCCAGGTGATTTTCTCAAATATCACCAATTACAAAGAATTCCGATATGTAGAGGATCTAATCACCTAATTCCCAATATCTTACTCCCACTCACCATCTGTAACACCATACAGATGTGAGAATCAAATCTGGTAACTACATACCCTAGAGTTAGAATCTAATTAGGAAAACAGTTTTCAATTAATACCGCACAGTAAAACTGAAACATGAAAATGTTTCGAAGGGTGGCCGGGTATTCCTAGTAATGTCTCTTCCACTATACAGATGTAACCGTATATTTCCTTGCCCTCACTCCAATCCCTTTATATGTCTTTACTTATTACCTTCTGTACACCACACTTAGGCTAATTGATTTTCTTCCTTCCCTACCCTTCGGCACCAGCCTAAGGTTTGGAAAAAGACTATCCAATAAGAGCAATAGGTGTACTCTCCTAATACTAGGAGCTCTCGCAACCTGAGAGAAGGTAAAGGGAAAAGACAACTGAATAATCCTTATTCTATTTCTCCAGAACCAGAAATCGTCCTCGAACTGGAACAAGTTCCTTCGAGTTCGTATTTAACTATACGATCGAATATCCAAGAAATGTGGATCTTCGTAGTGATACGGAGTGTTCTGGAGAAATGCAAAGGTGATATAGGAGTGGCAGGGGTATACGATGTTTCATCGTGAATAATAGCAGTCGCAATTTCCTTTGCTCTTTATTCTAATCCATTTATATGTCTTTGCTTATTACCTTCTACACACCACACTTATGCTAATTGGTTTTCTTCCCTCCCTATCTTTCGGCACCTGCCTATGGTATGGAAGAAGACTATCCAATAAACGCAATAGGTGTACTCTCCTAATACCAGGAGCCCTCGCTACCTGAAAGAAGGTAAATATAAAAGACAACTGAATAATTCTATTCTATTTCTCCAGAACCGGAAACCATCCTCGAACTGAAACAAGTTTCTTCGAGTTTGTATGTAACTATACAATGGAATATCCAAGAAATATGGATCTTCATAGTGATACGGAGTGTTCTGGAGAAATGCAAAGATGATATAAGAGCGGCAATGATATATGTGACTAAATGACAATCCAAAAGCCAAAGTGTTTTAAGAAGGTTCGGTTAACTTGGTTCATGAGTTTTTAAGGTCAGGCCATGGTCGTTGCCAAAGAGAGAGAGAAAAGAAACACTCAGCATCCACTCTAACCTAAATTAGATTAGTTAATCACTTCATCTAATCAGGATGGCTCCCACCGTTTCCTCAAATTCTCCTTCAAACCCTAAAAGGAGAATTAGTCGAGATTATCTAAAATCACCCGATGAGTAACACCTACTCATCAGTGAGAATCGGGATCCAACTATCACCGCATGATAACTTGATGGAAGCCACCCAAGTCACCACACTCCAGAAGTTATGCGCATGCCTAGCAAGTTTCCTGTATATTTGAAACTCCCGGTGTGGTTTTTAGCCCTAGGACCCAAATGACCTTGACTGAGCCAACATATCAAAGGGTCCTAGTCAAGTTCAACCCATCATTATATTAATTGCATTAGACCCACTTACACGAGTCCTTGACCAAGCCAAAATGACCGTACGACTGTCCTAACCAATCGCATCACCATGCAACAGAAAAGCACTACATAGCTACCGAACACTACGCCTCGGCTGAGCACGACTTACGTAGCACAAATACTAAGCAATACTAATCTGAAATGATGGAGGGCTACGGCTGGTTTTTGGCAAAAAACCTTTAACGTAATGAACTTGATATCGTTGAAGGAAGCCGAGCAGTTTTACAATTATATAGTGGCGCAAACTTTTTCTAAAGAGGTCACTTCCTGTGAAAGGATCTCGGTTCTTTCCTCATCGAACGAGGTGTAGGATATTCCTAACTGAATACCACGATGCAAAGAAAAAGAATTGACTACAATGAAGTTATTACACTGACGTAAACTTTTGCCCAAGAGGTCACTCCCTATGAAGGGATCTTGGCTCTTGCCCCGTCGAATGAGGTGCTGGATATTCATAACCGAATACCACTGTGCAAAGCAAAAAGAAACATCCGTAATAACAGTTTTCAAAAATTGGTTCCAACAACATCATATAGGTTTGTTTTCCTTGTATTTATCAGAATTAATGCAGTCCCATCAATTAATCCATATCACACCAGAAAATAACAAAAATACAATGTACGTATATGCCATCTGCATTCGCCATGGGGCCCCATCATGCACCGTTAGGTTACTTAACCAACGGCAGAGCGGAGGCTGGACTAGCACGGATACAAAATATATACAACATCTACTAGTATATATATAAATATATATAACATTCGTCCAAGGCATGATATAAGCAATATCACAGAATCTCAGCAAGCAACACAGAATGGTGGATAATATTGGAGCCTCTAGTTTCATTTGAGCCACAAATGAGACCCGACGTTCCCTGTTATGTGGATAGCCTGTGCAATGAAAATATAGACCCCTGCGAGTGCGGCAAGTTACCCGCCAATCCCAGAAGTGAGGCAACCCCAATCAACAAAGTGAATAGGCCACCCAGCACTTCACGGAATCCGGTAACTTGAGCACCCCTCCGTGGGTCATCCTATACCCCCCTATGAGTGCAGCGAATAGCCCCCCAATTCTAGAGTAAGCCCCCTTCATCTCAACGCTATGAGATGCGGGCCCGTTGCCCTCTAGAACCCGGCAATTCGAGCACTCCTCCGCGGGATAATCCTGGTACAGAAAATGAAAATATATGTACAAAGGTGACATCGACCTCAACCCGGTCGTGCCCCAAACAAATAATATACAAACTGACAGAGACGGCAGTCCACATGTCGAACGCTCGCCCTACAATATCAAATGTACAAATGAAACTGAACTGTACTGCTACCATTGCACCGCAAGCTATCCACCACGACAATCCAACCACAACCTCAGCACAACACAGAACATCAACGTGAATATCATGTTCACAAACCCGTCTAAAAGGACATATAGCAGTTAGACGAGTTATGCCGCTCTAATGATATTCACGGTCACAGATAGTAATGTATGTACTGAAAACTTATAAACGGTATTAAAAATAGCAACTTCGAAATACTCCGTATTGCCCCAAACCATGAGATGACAGAATATGTAATCTGGGCAAAAACAAACAACACCTGAAAACCAATATTCAAGAGCCTAGAACACTACAAAAATTACAAGTCCCAGAACAGCTACAGGACTGGCCAGGCCGGTTAAAAGAGCAATCTCGCCGGTCATATTTTGGAATTTGGGACTCGGGTTTTTATGGTGTTCTAGTTATTAAATGAATATCCTTCTGCAATTGTTTAAAAAAAATTTAGAAGACTAATAAAATTCGACAGAAACTGGAATATTGTCCGTATTGTTTCGGAGTTGTTTCGGTTTCGTTATATTAAACATTGTTTAAACTGCTAGTTATGGGTTTATGGGCTGGCTTTGATACCATGTTGGGTTATGCCAGCGCCCTGGCCATCTACCGTGATCGTTTGCGGAACAAAATTTTTATAAACTGACGCTAGAACAACCCGATAACCCAGATCTACCATAAACCTATAAGCTAGAAAACTAAAGAGGAGTTAGAATGGTTATACTGAATGATCTGAGTCCTTCGGTCTTTTAACATCTTCCTAAGCTCCTAGTGATCTCTATGATCAGGCTTGATCGTCAGTCTCCCTCCATCAAAGATGATCCACTTGAGGATTTGTAGTTCGAGCTCCAACCTCAAAACCGAGGTAACTAGGGTACCTAGTTCGCTAAACTAGATAACCTAGAGGATGTAAAGTTTAATGATGGATTAATATGTCTCATAACATCCTAGGTTTCTCAACACATGAGACTTTTAAGGTGGAGGTTGAAGAAGCAAGCATGAGGAGATGAGAGTGTTGTCATGAGCATTTCTTTTTGAAGAATGGCTAAGTGTTGTGTAGCATTGAAGCATAGCTATAATTCACACAACAAATGAATCAAGCATACAACAAACCGAGTGGTTTTAAAATTGTTCCAACGATTCAGCTTTGGTTTATTTGCTTTGAATTAATGTAATACAGTCCCATCAATTAACCTACCATTTCAGAAAAAGACGAAAATACAACATACGCTTATACCATCCGTATTCGCCGCTGGGCCCCGTCTTACACCGTTAAGTTAGATAACTAACGCCAGAGCTGGGGGCTGGACTAGCGCGGATGCAAAACATAAGCAACGTCTATTATATAATATATATATATATATATATCCATTCGTCAGACACAATAATAGGCATTCCAAATCACAAATGAATATATTGGATATACTAGGAATTCCGCGTTTCGTTTAAGCCTGTAACGAAAGACAGATTCCACGGTCGTGATGAATAGCCAAAACCCCATCCTAGACCCCTACGGGTGCGGAAAACTTCCCGCCAAATACCCGAACTGAAGCAACCTCCCTCAGTAAAATGAGTAGGCCACTCGGCACTTCAAAGTACTCGATAGTTTGTGCACCCCACCTTGGGTCTATCCTAGGAGCAGAAAACAGTAAATGAAATAATACAACGGTGGCTACAACCTCAACCCGGATATGCCCCGCGAAAAATATTACAACAAACTACAATTTACATATGAATGAAAGAAACTCTTATCTCACATCCCGGCTATTCATTCACGACGATCCAACAATATTCATATTCATAAACCAATCATCACAGATATGTGCAACCCCCAACTAACCGACATATAGCAATTAGCGGAAGTTTATGAACACATATATCACAACTTGAAACATTAAACGACGTTCAAACTGCGACTTCGAAACACCCCGTATTGCCACAATAAAGAATTGATGGCATATTCAAAATCGGCAAAAACAAACAACTCCTGAAACCCTAGATCCAAGTAACAAGACCACAGAACAAAACACGAAGCATTCCCCCACTACAAAACCGGTGAGGCCGGATTTTTTGGCTTTGTGGCCGGTCCAATACAGAAGGAAATGTCTTGTTTTTGGTGTGTGTTCATTTTACAAGTAAATGAGAACTCTGCAATTGTTTAAAAAAATTTAGAGCCTCGTGAAAAATCAACAGAAACTAGGATCTACGCTTCGATGTTTTAGGGTTATTTCAGTTTCGTAGTTTTACTTGTCATTTAATCTGTTAGTTATGGTTTAGTTGGCTCTGATACTACTGTAAGTCGATACCATACACCCCATGTGTTCGCGGGGAGGCGGAGTTTGCAAAAAACGATTTTTAAGTGCTTCGTAACATCGACTAAACGCCAGGATCGATACTAAACTCTAACTAACATACAAACTCGGAGGTTTAACTACTATGTGAGAATGTTATACCTCAAGTTACAAGTCCTTCTTCTCCTCGCTGTCCTTCTCCTCGTCGTGAGCTCCTCGAAGTGAGAATGGATCGCGCCCACTTATCGGTTTCTCCAAGTCAAAGAAGATCCACCCGAGAGTGTCTACCTTGAGCTTTCACCTCCAAGATGAGGGAACTAGGTCACTTGGTGTGCCAAACTAAGTAGCCTAGAGTGTGTAAAGAGTGATTAGGGATCTAGTTGCCTCACAAACCATAGGATTCTCAACTCATGAGACAATTAGGGTTTGAGAGGTGAGAAGAGAGCTTTAGGAGAATGAGAGAGAGTAGAGTATCTGATATATGATGATAATCAATGAAAATGGCTCATTTTTAGACTTTAAAGCAAATGAAAATATCTCACACAAATATCTCAAAATATCTAAGTCTTCAAATCTCATATGAGTCCAAGAAAGTCAACATGAAGCCATGTTCATATTTCACTAAAATACCACAAAGTATCCCACCTCATTCCTCCACCTCACAAAAGATTTAATCAAAAAAGAAAAACCCTAATTGAAGTGTCTCACTTCTAGAAACAATCTTGATCAAATCACAAGAATGCCCCTCTCAACCGTATATACATACCTGCATCCGTATACCGAGAAATACGAATACAATGAGACGAAACTAATCCAATAATCAAATACTAAGATCCGACTTAATCCAAAGCCTACTAGTATTGTCCGCCCAAACATCATAAGCGCACTAGTACACGTATGTGATCGAACCCTGTCGTAAAACCATACGACCTCTACATCGTTTCGCCTGAAGCAGGGAAACCCTCTGTGTGAGACTCTAAAGACTCGACAGTACGCTGGCAGTGGGTTTAACCACAAGCACGTCAGCGGTACTAGCTCCACGTAACGGCTACCCAGGTATCTGTCGATAAGAAGGCCGACAAGCAAACTCGTCTGAACTCCTACTGAGTCTGTCTGTGGAAATCTCCGTACAGTCCGGTCTTTTCGTCTAAGAGTATTGCATATCGGTCTTAGGGGCGGTAAATATCAGACCCTTAATAGCGTAATAAGTCGTGTCGGAGTGCAGCCCAAAAACACCCTGAGAAACTACTGGAGTACCTACCGGCAAATCTCACTTACCCTAGCCAGGGACTTTGTGTAATGGCTTTCTGAACACAGCGCTATCAACCCTCAATACCAGGAGAGACGAATCATATCTAACCGCCACTGCCTCCAAGTGCTTCGGGACTGCACCCAACTACTACTTGTTTGCATGACTCAATAGAGCCGTGGTAGGGTAGTAATCTAAGAACAGTGGGAACACACTTGAGGAGAAGTTGCAGTGTCGAGTCAACGGTGTAAGTCGACGTTGTACACCTCACGACTTGCGGGGAGGCGGAAATATGAAAAACAATCATTTTGTTAGAAACAACATCGACTAACCGAAAGGATCTTTGCTAAACTATAACTAATACTATCATAGGAGTAATTAGATACTATGAAAGAAGATTATACCTAATGAAACAATTCCTTCTTTTCGTTAACCACCTCCTCGTCAGCCTCCTCTTTGTAATAGACGATCCACCCGAGAGCTTCTACTACAAGCTTTGCCTCTAATCTTGAGATAACTAGGTTACTCTAATTGCTAATCAAAGTCACCTAGGGAATATAGAGTATGATTATGGATTAATGGGTCTTGCTAATCCTTGATCTCAACACATGAGAGGTTAGGATTAGGGTTTGAAGAGAGAGAGCTTGAGGAGAGAGAAGGTGAGGATGAGAATGATAATGAAATAATGACTCTTCTTGAATATATGAAGCATAATGATTTATCAAAAAAACAAATCAAATGATTTATCATCATGCTTCATTTATTCATTATGTATGATTCATCTCATGAGTCATTAGCCATTTAATGCACCATTAACTACATGAATGAATCACACAAATGAGTCACTAAATCAATAAATGCTTATGCCACCTTAACCCCCAAGTCATCATCCTTCTACAAGCTTCTCGCCAAATTACGAGAACGCCCCTCCTATCCGTGAAAACACGGAAAAACTTTAGACTGTATAAATCCATTAATCCGATACTAGAATCCGGCTTAAACCAAAGCCGGCTAGTAAAAACTGTCCGAACATCGTACGTGCGTAAACACACGTATGCGTCCGAACCCTTGTCGTAAAACCATATGACCTCTATATCGTTTCGCACGGAGCAGGGAAACTCTCTGTGTGGGACTCTAAAGACTCGACTACTACGCTGGCAGTGGGTTTAACTACAGACCGCAAGCGGCACTAGCTGTACGTAACGGTCCCTAGGTAGATGTCGATAAGAAGGCCGATGAGGAAACCCATCCAAACTCCTACTGGGCCTGATGTGACAATCTCCGTACAGTCCGGTCTGTTCGTCTAGGACTATCGCATATCGGGCCTAGGGGCGACTAGCGTCAGTCCCCTAAAAGCGGTATAAGTCGTGTCGGAGCGAAACCCATTACACCTTGAGAAACTACTGGAAAACCTACCAGTAAATCTCGCTTGCCCTGGCCAGGGACTTTGCGTAATGGCTCTCCAGACACAGCGTGATATCAACTCCCAATACCGGGAGAGACGAATCTTGTCTAACCGCCACTTCCTCCAAGTGCTCGGGACTACACCCAACTGCTACCTATTTGCACGACTCCTTTGAGCCGTGGTAGGGTAGCAATCTAAGAACAGTGGGACACACTCGAGGCGAAGCAGCAGTGTCAAGTCTGCGGACTATGCTGTTCTCATGTCACCTGGGAACTGTTAACTGACGACGGGTATAATACCAACCAACAGTTCCCTGCAAGTCCTGTCCGGTGTACCCGTAACCCAACGAGCACCTGTATACTATCTCCAGTACGACGTACGGATGGCTGTGGGACAGACCATCTCCCCAACTGGGATGAGAAGCGTACACACTAGTCTACTCTGGAGTATCGATGCCCTGTCTCGATAATCCTATGACTAGGGACCTGAAAAAGGATGTGCTTGTAGACTACCCAACCCCCACTAGTGTGACTGCCATCACAACGCTGGTAGTCAAGCAAGATCCTAAGGGCTCTATCAATACGTACACACATATTAAGATAAACATAACCAAGTAGCATACTACCATGTTTAGCAAGACTGTTAATATAACTGTGAATATCCCAAGCTTCCATTAAGTAATATACAAGCCAGTATGATACAATAATGGCCCCTAGGGCATATACACTAACAATCTCTCACTTGCACTAGGGCCATGTACTGGCATATCGAAGACCGATCATCTCGAGTAACCTCTTGAACTGAATCTGAGGTAAGGCCTTTATGAATGGATCAGCAGTGTTCTCCTCTGTGGCAACTCTCCGGACCTCGATCTCCCGGCGATCTATGATCTCCCTAATCAGGTGATACCGCCTTATGATGTGTCTGGACTTCTGATGGAACCTGGGTTCCTTCGCTAAATCTATAGCTCCGTTGTTGTTGCTTTACAGCGGTATTGGATCAACAATGGTAGGAACCACCTGAAGTTCTGTTAGGAACTTCTTCATCCAGATCGCTTCTTTTGCGGCATCGCAAGCAGCAATATACTCCGCTTCCATCGTCGTGTCTGCAACGGTGTCCTGCTTGGAGCTCTTCCAGCACACCGCCCCTCTATTGAGGGTAAAGACATAACCCGACATGGACTTGGAATCATCCTTATTACTTTGGAAGCCGGAATCAGCAAAGGCCTCGATCTTGAGGTCTTTTCCGCCGTAAACCAAGAACATCTCCTTAGTCCTTCTCAGGTACTTGAGAATGTTCTTTACTGCTATCCAGTGCTTCTCCCCTGGGTCTGACTGATACCGGCTTACCACGCTTAGTGCGTAAGCTACATCTGGTCTGGTGCACAACATCGCATACATTATAGAGCCTACCGCAGAAGCGTAGGGTAAAATAGACATGCGTTCCCTTTCCAAATCAGTCTTGGGAGACATCTCTTTGGAGAGGGTGATTCCGTGACAAGCCGGTAAATTACCGCTCTTAGAATCTTCCATACTGAATCTTTTCAGTACAGTGTTGATATACCTGGACTGTGAAAGTCCCAACATCCTCTTGGATCTATCACGATAGATCCGGATCCCCAGAATGTAAGATGCATCACCCAGGTCTTTCATGGAGAACCTGTGTGACAAGAATCCTTTGACAGATTGTAGCATAGGAATGTCATTTCCTATCAATAGAATGTCATCCACGTACAAGACGAGGAATACGACAGTTCGTGCTACAATTTTACTCTATATACATGGTTCATCTGGATTTTTGATAAAGTCATATTCTTTGACCGTTTCATCAAAACAGATGTTCCAACTCCGCGATGTCTGCTTTAGTCCATAAATGGACTTAAGCAACTTGCATACTTTCCCGCTGCTCCCACTCTGATTGAAGCCTTCTGGCTGATCCATATAGACGCACTCTTCCAAATTACCATTTAGAAAAGCCGTCTTTACGTCCATCTACCAGATCTCATAATCATGGAAGGCGGCAATAGCAAGAAGGACCCTAATGGATTTGAACATAGCCACTGGAGAAAAAGTCTCGTCATAGTCTAAACCAGGTCTTTGACGAAAACCCTTTGCAACAAGTCTAGCCTTATAGGTTTCCACTTGTCCATCTACACCAATCTTTTTCTTGAAGATCCATTTGCATCCTATGGGTTTTACCCCACCTGGAGCAAAGTCCAAAGTCCATATTTTGTTGGTGTACATGGACTCCATTTCGGTCCGCATTGCATCTAGCTATCGTAACGAGTCCCCGCTCTGGATGGCCTGCTGGAAGCTAGTAGGTTCATCATCATCAATGACGCAATCCTCTCTATCCCCATCTATGAGAAAACCGTAGTATCTCTCAGGCGGATGAGACGGCCTACTACTCCTGCGGAGGGGTGCGGAAATGTCCTGTTCTTCTTGAACTACTGGTTCTACCAAACTTTCAGTAGTAGTTTGTGGTTCTGGAATTTCTTCCAGTTCTATTTCGCTCCCACTTGCTTCCTTTTCTAAAAACTGCTGTTCTAGAAAATGGGCATTACGAGAAATAAAAACCTTTTGTTCCTCTGCGTAATAGAAATAATATCCCTTGGAGTTCTTTGGATATCCCATAAACTTACAATGTACCGATCGTGCCTCGAGTTTGTCCGCATGCTGCTTTTTAACAAAAGCTGGACATCCCCATATCTTTAAATACTGAAGATAGGGTTTCTTCCCACTCCACATCTGATATGGCATGGTAGGCACAGTCTTGGTAGGAACCCTGTTCAAAAGATATGCCGCTGATTCTAGCGCATAACCCCAAAAAGATCGCGGTAACTCAGCATTACTCATCATGGAACGTACCATATCCAATAGGGTTCGATTCCGTCTCTCCGATACACCGTTATGCTGTGGAGTGTATGGAGGAGTAAGCTGAGAGAGAATTCCTTTCTCTTTTAGGTAACCTAGGAACTCGGCACTTAAGTATTCACCACCTCGATCAGATCTCAGTGTCTTGATACTTTTGTCGGTTTGGTTTTCTACTTCATTCTTATACTCTTGGAATTTCTCAAAAGCCTCGGATTTATGTTTCATCAAGAAAATGAATCCGTACCTAGAGTAATCATCCGTAAAAGTAATGAAATAGGAAAAACCACCTCTTGCATGTGTAGACATTGACCGCATACATCACTGTGTATGAGTCCTAAGAGCTCGCTTGCTCTTACTCCATTTCCAGTGAATGGAGTCTTTGTCATCTTTCCTTTGAGACATGATTGACAAGTGGCATAAGATTGATATTCGAATGAATCCAAATATCCTTCTCTATGTAACTTGGTTAACTTTGTCTCATTGATGTGACCTAGTCTACAATGCCATAAGAAAGCTTTATTTAAATCTGGAGACTTTCTTTTTAGTGCGTTCTGGATATTGAAAATCTGTAATTGGTTTAAGACATATATACCGTTATCCAGCGTACTGGACCCAATCAAACCATGATTTAGGTGGATGTTAACAACATCGCTTACAAACGTGAAATCATAACCTTCTTTTGATAACAAGGAAACTGATATGATATTACACGTTAAACTAGGTACACAAAAACAGTTATGCAAAACCAAAATATGTCCACTCGTCAATCCCAGGTGATAATCCCCTACGGACACAGCTCCCACCTAGCTCCGTTAGCAACCTTCAGGGTCATATCACCAACCTTCAGCACTCTACGGTTTCTCAGTGCCTGCAATGAATTGCATATATGAGATCCTGATCCGGTATCCAATACCCAGGAAGTAGAGTTGATTGACAGACAATTCTCAATTACAAACACACCTGAAGTCGAGCCACAACTTGCTTCGGTTCCTGGTTCTTGGCGTTCCACGCCTTGCAATCTTTTTTCCAGTGCCCTTTCCTATGACAGTAGAAGCACTCATCCTTGGCCACTACTGACACCGCAATCTTTTTCTTTCCCTTCACTCCCACCTTACTAACACCTCCTCTAGGTTTGGTGGCGGCCTTATTCTTCCTTCCTTTGGCCCGAGCCTTGGACCCGGAAGAAGAAGCACCGCGAACAAACATAGCGGGTGTTTCCCTTGCCTTCTGCAAGGTGCCCTCTGCACTCCTCAACATGTTAAGGAGTTCAGGAAGTTCAACTTTTTTCTTTGAATGTTGAAATTCAGAATAAACTGGGCGTAGGTGGAAGGAAGGGACTGGAGAATCAAGTCTGTATAGAGCTCGTTCTCCAAAGTCGTCCCCAGGTCTGCGAGCTCTTCTATGTAGCCAATCATCTTTATGACATGTTCTCCTACAGACGATCCGACGGCCAACCTCACCTGAAACAGGTTCTTCGAGGTCTCGTATCTTGCTATACGAGATTGCTCCCCATACAGATCCTTTGTATGGAGAAATATGGATTCAAGATCCATATCCTCGTGCCTCCTCTGATGTTCATTATTCATCGAGGCAAGCATGATGTACTTGGCCTTCGCACAATCTAACTCCCAGATTTTGTGGATTTCCTTATCCGCGTTACTGTATTTAGGACCAGGGACAGCAGGTGCCTTAGTGGTAAGGACATACCCCAATTTGTGATAAGTCAAATCCATCTTGACATTCTGCAGCCAATCTTTATAGTTTGGCCCTGTCAATATATTTTTTTTAGTAGTAACTTAAGTCCTGTCATGTTTTGGGTCGCTGCAATGAGAGAGAGAGGGAACACTTTAGCATGATGCTCTTGCAAGTTTAGAGTGGTTTTTAGTTTATCTAAACTGGATGGCTCCCACTGTTTCTCGAATCCCTCCTCAAACCAAAAAGGAAGAACTAGCCAGGACTATTCTCACCGTACAATACTTGCTTAACCGTTCAGCCAGGACGGTGTCGGTACTTCGAGGGAGGTTTTCTAACGCTTTCGCGAAGTTCCTTAATTAAATAACCTCTTTTCTCTGGGGGCGTAGCCCCTCTGACACCTTTCTCGGAGCCTACTTGGTTTATAGCATTGATCGTTAAGTGACGAATCTCCTGATGAGTAGCATATACTCACGGTAGGATCGGGATCCAAATATCATCGTATGATAATGCTGAAGGAATCCTACCAATATTCATCAAACTCCAAATGGTATGCATCTCTTTGCAAATTTCAGTTTCTTTAGAAATTCCCGATATAAATTTCTGCCCCATGCTCTTATGACCTTGGCGTTGGTCAAAATGTCATAAGTCACATGTCAAGTTCTACCCATCATTATCTTGTTAATTTGAACCCATCCGTACATACCCCTGACGTTGGCCAAATGATAATACGACTGTCCCAAACTAACTCATCTATCTATACAACAAATGAATACCCAGCAGCTACCAAACACTATGCCTTGGCGTTGGTCAAAATACATAGCTTGAATACTACTGAATACCCAAATGAAATGACGGAGGGCTACGAATGGTTTTGGCGAAACCGTGAACGTAATGAACTTGATATGATCGAAGGAACCTGATAGCTTTTAAAAGGAGTGGTTAAAGCTCCGCAATTTAAAAAATATCTTCTGTTTCAAAATTAACCGAGTGGTTTCTTTTAAACTGTTCCAACGATTCAACTTTGGTTTATTTTCTTTGCATTAATATAATGCGTCCCATCAATTAACCTATCATTGCAGAAAACAACTAAAATACAATGTCCTCTTATGCCATCCGCATTCGCCACTGGGTCCCGTCATCACCCGTTAGGTTACTTAACTAACGACAGAGCGGGGGCTGGGCTAGCACGGGTGTAAAACATAAGTGACGTCTAAATAGCTATCATATATAGATATTGTACATTCGTCTGACGCAATATAGGCATTCCAGATCACAGATGAACATTATTGGATATACAAGCAATCCGCCTTTCTTTTGAGCCTGCAACGAAAGACGGATTACACAGTTGCGATGAATAGTCATTACCCCACCCTAGACCCCTACGGGTACGGCAAACTACCCGCCAAGTACCTGAAGAGAAGCAGTCTCCCTCAACAACGTGAGTAGGCCACTAAACACTTCAAAGTACCCGGTAGTTTGTGCACCCCACCTTGGGTCTATCCTAGGTGCAAAGAATCAGTAAAAAGAAATAATACAACGGTGACTACAACCGCAACCTGGATGTGCCCCGCAAAATAATATTACAACAATTTACAAATTACATCGAATGAATGAATATTAAAACCCATCTCAAACCCCGGCTAATCATCACAACAATCCAATCAAGTTCATAAACACAAACAGTAAAATCATTACAGAAATGTGCAACCCCCTGCCAACCGACATACTAGCAGTTAGGGGAGGTTTACGAACACATTATACAATTCACAGATATAATCTAATTAGCTAAATATCGTATAATTTCGATCGAGCAAACACAATAGATTCTACTCCAAAAACTTCTCTGTGCACCTGAGACTTGAGTAGAAACTAAACATTCCAGAAAGAACAAAAACATCACAGAAGAGTTCTGGGGAATTTTGGGTTGAATCGGCACCAACTCGGCAGCGGATCCGCGGCCGATCGCTTGGATCGGCCGCGGTTCCGCGGCATCGTGGCCGATTCAGGAACCCAAATTTCTCCAGTATTCTTGTATTTTCCTGCATGTATTTTTAGAGGTCCCTGAAAAATTTTTAGACCTCGTTTTAAATTCGACAGAAACTTGGTGGATTTGATGTTTTTTCCGGTACGTTTTGCGTTCGAAATTCTAACAACTTTGCTAATTAGTTATTTATTGTTTAGCGAGGCTCTGATACCACTGTAAGTCGATGTAGTACACCACACGACTTGCGGGGAGGCGAAAATATGAAAAACAATCATTTTGTTAGAAACAACATCGACTAACTGAAAGGATCTTTACTAAACTATAACTAACACTATCATAGGAGTAATTAGATACTATGAAAGAAGATTATACCTAATGAAACAAGTCCTTCTTCTTTTCGTTAACCACCTCCTCGTCGGCCTCCTCTTTGTAATAGACGATCCAGCCGAGAGCTTCTACTCCAAGCTTTGCCTCTAATCTTGAGGTAACTAGGTTACTCTAATTGCTAATCAAAGTCACCTAGGGAATATAGAGTATGATTATGGATTAATGAGTCTTGCTAATCCTTGATCTCAACACATAAGAGGTTAGGATTAGGGTTTGAAGAGAGAGAGCTTGAGGAGAGAGAAGGTGAGGATGAGAATGATAATGAAATAATAACTCTTCTTGAATATATGAAGCATAATGATTTATCAAAAAAATAAATCAAATGATTTATCATCATGCTTCATTTATTCATTATGTGTGATTCATCTCATGAGTCATTAGCCATTTAATGCATCATTAACTACATGAATGAATCACACAAATGAGTCACTAAATCAATAAATGCTTATGCCACCTTAACCCCCAAGTCATCATCCTTCTAGAAGCTTCTCGCCAAATTACGAGAACGCCCCTCCTATCCGTGAAAACACGGAAAAACTTTAGACTGTATAAATCCATTAATCCGATACTAGAATCCGGCTTAAACCAAAGTCGGCTAGTAAAAACTGTCTGAACATCGTACGTGCGTAAACACACGTATGCGTCCGAACCCTTGTCGTAAAACCATACGACCTCTATATCGTTTCGCCCGGAGCAGGGAAACTCTCTGTGTGGGACTCTAAAGACTCGACTACTACGCTGGCAGTGGGTTTAACCACAGACCGCAAGCGGCACTAGCTGTACGTAACGGTCCCCAGATAAATGTCGATAAGAAGGCCGATGAGGAAACCCATCCGAACTCCTACTGAGCCTGATGTGACAATCTCCGTACAGTCCGGTCTGTTCATCTAGGACTATCGCATATCGGGCCTAGGGGCGGCAAGCGTCAGTCCCCTAAAAGTGGTATAAGTCGTGTCGGAGCGAAGCCCATTACACCTTGAGAAACTGCTGGAAAACCTACCAGTAAATCTCGCTTGCCCTGGCCAGGGACTTTGCGTAATGGCTCTCCAGACACAGCGCGATATCAACTCCCAATACCGGGAGAGACGAATCCTGTCTAACCGACACTGCCTCCAAGTGCTCGGGACTGCACCCAACTGCTACCTGTTTGCACGGCTCCTTTGAGCCGTGGTAGGATAGCAATCTAAGAATAGTGGGACACACTCGAGGCCAAGTAGCAGTGTCAAGTCTGCGGACTATGTTGTACTCATGTCACCTGGGAACTGTTAACTGACGATGGGTATAATACCAACCAACAGTTCCCTGCGAGTCCTGTCCAGTGTACCCGTAACCCAACGAGCACCTGTATACTATCTCCAGTACGACGTACTGATGGCTGTGGGACAGACCATCTCCCCAACTGGATGAGAAGCGTACACACTAGTCTACTCCGGAGTATCGATGCCCTGTCTCGATAATCCTACAACTAGGGACCTGAAAAAGGATGTGCTTGTGACTACCCAGCCCCCACTAGTGTGACTGCCATCACAACGCTGGTAGTCAAGCAAGATCCTAAGGGCTCTATCAATACGTACACACATATTAAGATAGACATAACCAAGTAGCATAGTACCATGTTTAGAAAGACTGTTAATATATCTGTGAATATCCCAAACTTCCATTAAGTAATATACAAGCCAGTATGATACAATAATGGCCCCTAGGGCATATACACTTACAAACAGACTATGTTGTACTCATGTCACCTAGGAACAGCTACCTGACGATAGGTATAGTACCAACCAGCAGTTCTCCACGAGTCCGTCTAGTGTAACTCATAACCAAATGAGCACCTGCATACTATCTCCAGTACGATGTACTGATGGCTGTAAGACAGACCATCTCTCCTGCTGGGATGAGAAGTGTATACACTAGTCTACTCTGGAGTATCGATGCCCTGTTTCGATAATCCTACGACTAGGGACCTTTATAAAAATGTGCTTGTAAACTACCCAGCCCCTACTAGTGTGACCGCCATCACAACGCTGATAGTCAAGCAAAGATCCTAATGGCTCTACCAATATGTATTAGCGATACGTCAAAAGTGAAGGGTTACGCTAACACCCCGGCCAACTCCCGTGGCCAAATACGGAACAAAAATTTTATAACGATATGAAACTTGGCGCTAGAATAACACTAAACCCGGATCTTAACCATAAACCTAACCAGCAAACTAAGAAGCTATCTACTATGAGAAGAGTTTATACCAAGAGGCTCAAGTCTTTCGGGTCTTCACTCCACTCCTTTGGTATGCTCCTTGTAGTGTCCATGATCAAGCTTGAATTTCGGCCTCCTCACGTCAATGATGATCCACCCGAGAGTACCTACCAAGAGCTCATACCTCCTAATTGAGGTAACTAGAATACTTAGCTTGCTAATCTAAGTAGACTAGAGTGTGTAGAGAATGATTATGGAATACTTTGTCTCACTAACCCTAGGTTTCTCAACTCATGAGACAATTAGGGTTAGTTTTAGAAGAAGAGAGTAAGGATAAGATAAGAGTGTAGTGTGAGCTTCAACCAAAAATAAAGAATGGCTAAGTGAATGAAATAATAATGCATGCCACAAAAAAAATATCTCCACAAATATCTAGATATTTTCACAAAATATCAACCATGGTAAAATAGTAAAAAACAATGAGCCACAACTTTATCCATGCTTCATTTAATGAACTTTCACACCTCATTAATCCATCAATAAAAATGGTAAATCATAATAATGAGGTGTCTTCTTATAGAAACATCTTGCACAATTACAAGAATGCCCCTTACCATATATACATACCCGTATCCGTATTCCGAAAAATACGAATACCAAAGAGACGAAAATAATCCATCAATATAATACTAGGATCCGGCTTAAACCAAAGCCCGCTAGTATCATCCGCCCGAACATCATGCATGCACAAGTGTATATATATGATCGAACCCTGCCGTAAAACCATACGGCCTCTACATCGTTTCGCCCGAAGCAGGGAAACCCTCTGTGTGGGACTCTAAAGACTCAACAGTACGCTGGCATTAGGTTTAACCACAAGCACGTCAGCGGCACTAGCTGTACATAACGGCTACCCGGGTACCTGTCGAAAAGGAAGGCCGACGAGCAAACTCGTCTGAACTCCTACTGAGCATATCCGTGATAGTATCCGTACAGTCCGGTCTCTTTGTCTAAGAGTATCGCATACCAGATCTATAAGGTGGTAAACGTCAGACCCTAATAACCTGATAAGTCGTGCTGATGCGGCTTAGGACCAATCCGGGAAACTACTGATCAACCTATCAGTAAATCCCAACTGCCTTGGCCAAGGTCTTATGGTCCTGACCAATCGATCACTGTGCGATATCAACTCCCAATACCGGGAGAGACGAATCCCCAAAAATCGCTCACTGCCTCCATGTGGTTCGGGACTGTACCTGACCAAAACCTGTTTGCACGACTCAGTAGATCCGTGATAGGGTAGTGATCAAAGCACAGTGGGAACTCACATGAGACAAATGACGATCTCAGGTCCGAAGACTAACCTGTATACATGTCACCTGAGAACTTCCATCTGACGATAGGTATAGTACCATCTGGAAGTTCTCGGTGAGTCCGTCCAATGTACTCACACCCAGTGAGCACCTGTATACGATCTTAGGTGCATCAGACCAATGGCTGCAGGACCAACCATCCCCCGACGGGTCTAGAAATGTATACACTAGTCTACTCTGGAGTATCAATGCCCAGTCTCGATACTCACGCGACTAGGGCCCTTTTAAGGATGTGCTTATGGACTGTCCTGCTCTCACAAGTATGATCGCCATCACAACGCAGGTAGTCAAGCAAGATCCTACGGGCTTTATCAACATGTAACTGCAATATGTAATAACGAATATGAAATATGCCATGTTAAGATAAAGACAAACCATAATAGTATACTACTGTATCATGTCTTTATCAATATGTGCAAGCTAGATATAGCAACAATAGAAATAAATACACATATCGTGACAAAGACAAGTCAAACAATATACTATAAAACTGAGCAAGATTGTCCTGTACATACATATTCCTAGCATCTATATGTATACATATACAATATTGGCCTCTAGGGCATATATATCCAACAATCTCCCACTTGCACTAAAGGCCGGTAATTGGCGTATCGAATACCCAACGTCTGCACTAAGGCCAGCTGCCGGCGTACTGCATACCCAACAAAAAGAAATATATACACATATTAAGATAGATACAAACCAAGTAGCATACTATCATATTGAGCAAGACTGTCATAAATCCGTGTATATATCCCAAGCTTCTAAATTGTAATATACAAACTAGTACTATACAATAATGGCCTCTAGGGCATATTACACTAACACTTCCCGGTTGAGGATGATGTATCCATTGATGTATATTATTTATTTTTCCGCATTAGGATAGACCCAAGGCGGGGAGCACAAGTAACCGGATTTTAGAGTCCAGTGGAAGACCATCTCAAGGAGTTGAGACCGGGCCTGCTAACTCTAGAATTGGTAGGTTTACTTGCTGCTCTCGTAGGGGTCTAGGGATGTGGGTTTGGCTATTCATCACGACCGTGGAATCCATGTTTTACATTACTGACTAAATTTAAAACACGGAAATCCTATGTAACGTTTTAAAAATAAATAAATAAATAAATAATTTAATAAATAAAATCCTTTAGGTGAATTTCCTGATAATCGGTAAAATAAACCGCATTTTCCGTAAAACTCAACTACAATTATTTTTCAATATAAACTTAAATACACCCATTTTAACTATATAATGGCTAGTATTTGGTAGTTATTTGGTCACTTATAAATTATTAGTTTACTAAAATATTTTCCGTAATTAATTAATTTTCAATATTTACACAAGCTTTTAATTATACATTTAATTAGTGATAAATACAAATTTGAATGGGTTAATTTTACAAAGGTGAACCATAACATTTTAAAAACAAGTGTGTATCATGCAAAATTCTTTTTCAAAATCTTTCCATGGTTCTAGAAATTTCTAGCAAAAGGGTTAAATTGAAAAAGTTAGATAATTAAAGATGCATTTATTTGTGAACCTTCTACACAATACCACACATTTTTCTCTCTCTCCACTCCCCTCCCTCTCCATGGCCGATCACTTCATGAGGCAGCCCCTCATTTCTCCAACTTCTTTTCTCTTAAAAAATCATCCAAAAAAAATCAATAAAAATCAAAATAAAATTCCATAAAAAACCTCAAATTCCAAATCCAATCTCTACCCATTCTTCTTCGGTCTATCTATCTTGGATCTTGGAGCAAAGATAGCATCTTTGGGAGGCTTGGGTGCATGTTTGATCTCATGTTTAGTGAGGTATAATCCTAACCCTAGTGTTAATTGTAGCTTAATTACTTAAATTGAATGGATTTCGGTGTTTAATTAGGGTTCTAGTTGCTAAATTAAAAATTCAAGAAAAGGGTTTGTGATCAAACTAGGGTTTTCATAAATTGTTCATGCTTTTAATATGTAGCTTAACACATAAAGACATGTAAAATCTAATCTAGATTGTTAAGTTACTAATTGTTACAACTAAATTGTCCAAATTGCTTAATGGTTACAAACTAGGTTTTTGTAAAATATGTGTGTGTGTGTGTGTGTGTGTGTGAGTGAGATAAAATTCTAATTAGGGTATTCATGACATTATTAATATTATAAGTTATAGTTTAATACCTTAGATCATGCAAAACCAAACTTAATTGTTGTTTGTGCATTTTTACTTTGAAATTGTTAAAATTGGATAAATTTGCAAACTAGAATTTTGGGTTTAATAAAAATTGATGAGATTAAATTATGATAATGATTTGTATGACTTAGTTATGATATTTAGTGAATATTATGGCCATTATTTTTGTTAAAACATCAAGTTTCGAATTAAAACGGTAATTAAGTGCTTTCTAGGTTTTTGCAAAATAAAACGATTTGATTAATTTTAAGGTTTTGATGATGTAAATCCTATTTTATATTATAATTAGTGAGTTTTGGAACTAAAATTTGTACGTTTGTGTTTTATCTCGATCAATCGGCGTTTGTACGCCGATGTCGAGGGTTACTTGGTTCTTTTGCATGAGCGGGTCATAGGTTTTAACCTATGCACGTTTCGTGCACCATTTTGGTTTTTTTCCGCGATTTCGGTTTACGATATTATATATGTTTACATATAGGTACCTTTCACGTGGACTTCGGACGATGAAGAAGAGGATGGTGGTATCGACTTCGGCAGATAAGAACCAGGTGAGTAGATGTATATCTACGGGGGAAGTCGGGTGGATGGCGTGTAGCACCCCCGCAAACGTAGAATAAGGATATTATGTACCATTATTAGGAAGTCGGACGTGACCTTAGATTCTTTTCGAGTAGGGTACTATTGAAGACTTTAAGTTGGATTGGACTGATTTAAAAAGACTTAACCAGAGGATGATTGCCTTAGAGGGAATTCGTAGGTTTCATGTAGACACACACACACGCACACACATAAACTTGACTTGGTGTATATGTGTGTGTGTGTGTGTGTGTATAGGAATGTGTGTAGGTATATATATATATATATACAACATATACATGTGATATGAGAATGTTATATGATAATTGGGGATGAGTCGATATGATCGGGCATGATGCCGTGAAATATTTGATATTATAGCGGATCATTGGGCAATGAGAAATATATACCTATACGATGAAATGTGTGATGACATTGGCACGTATGAGACTTAAATCAGTAACCGGAGCATGATATTGTTTGACGACGATACCATGTGAATGATGAGATATATAGATATGAGATATGGTATGATATTTATAACGGATCGTTTGGGAGATGTGCGTTCATATATGATGATTTGTGTTGATGACATCGGAATATATGAGACTTTAGAATAGTACCTAGATTGTGATATTGTTTGATGATGATATTATACGAATGATGGTGTATATATGACAGTTGACCATACCCCGATTTTGGGATGCCGTACGATGGATTTTACCGTACGAGATTTAAATGTGATGATTGATCCGCACTCTTGACCCGAGAAAGTCGTACTATGTACGTGACGCTATTGAGGCTAGATCGCCGACTACTAGGGATATCGACTTTAGACTTTAGGTGAAATTCTTCTTACCTTTCGACTAGTGTTTTTAGTTAGTTCCTTAGTTGGTTAGGTAGATGTTAGATTAGGCTCGAGTCATACTTATTTTCAAACTAACGAATCGTGCGCATTTTTAAAGACAGCCTGAGGGATACTACGGACTTTTCAAAGGACGTATCTTTTCTTAAAAACCCCCGTAGCCTCTAATTTTCTAAAAACCACGATTCGTGTTTTTTTTCAAACAACAAAATGTATGACTCGTAATTAGTATGTATTATCTAATTGTGCGTTTACTACACATCCACCGTTATATTTATGTTGTATTCATCGCATTGCATGTTCATACATATGTTTCTTTGGTTAATATGAAACTCTGCCTGTTAGGACACCAGCACCATTACCGATGATGCGCATGTTCCGCATACACTTATTTGCCGGCTCACACACATCATCATCGGTAATTGACATGTCACATACACTTTAGAACATATTATCTTTTTATTGATATAATCAGCTAAATACTAGACCAATATAATATTGTGTGATTACTCTCACGTGCTAGTTTAGACATTGCATTTATTATTTAGACACTTCATGCATTCACATAGTTATATTATCATGCAGTATTATGGGGCTTATGCCGATACTCATTATTTACCTACTCATGATTTTGGGGATTTTGGATTTTCTATGAGATTTCTGAATTTTGGGGGAAAACCGCAAGAATTTAATAAAAGCTTAGTATCATCATTTTTAAAATGCAAGTTGCGGTTTTCTCGTGATGCATGTGTCGTCCACCATGAGTTTTCATGTTTTCTGTTGGATTTCGAGACCCGATTCGAGGAGTGGATGAACCGTCTCGGGTACATAGTGGGCCCGGTATGGTACCCCGGGGCAAGAAGCTCGAGTTGTAGACGATGAGCCTGGCAGGGGAAGACTACTTACCAGTGATGTCTAGCGCGGCGGATATCCGGAGGATACCGACCGTTGTCATGAGATTTGATGATATGGGCCGATCTGGACTGACGGAGCCCGAGATATTGAGACATTGAGATATTTATGTTTTGTGTCGATACTTGACATGGATTTCCATGGATTTCATTGATGATGTTTCAGATTATCATACAAATTTTACTATGATAAAAGTTAAAGATTTTCTTATACAACTATGTCCAGATTTCATGATTGATTGTTTCATTCATGATGCATTCATACATAGCATACATATGAGATGTTACTACTTGAGGCACTGACACGAGTACTGAGTATTGCACTTACGTATAGATTATTACCCTATCACTTCTAGTGGTTTTGTGTTATGTTAAGTATATTATATGACCTAGGAGAGCATCGTGCATGCGATTTCTACTCGCAGATGTCTTCTACTCACGAGTTGGCAACTCACTCCCGTTGTGCCAAATTTTCTTACAGGTTTCGATGTACAGGTTTCCTTGGCAGCTTGCTGGCACATCATTTCATTCAGGGTGATTTGCTTGGTAGGTTGGTTCATTGTATCAGGACCGCCGTTGTACTGTTATTTATTACATTTGTATCTAGTAAGCTCCATCAACCAGACTTGTATTACTTGATAGATTTAGAAGGCTAGTTGTTTATTCTTTCGACCTTAGAGTCGCGCTTGTATTATTATGGTTTTCTGGTGGATTGGGTTTTCTTTTGAGTTTTGTTCCTCGCCCTTCGGCGTTGTATATTATATTGCTTGCGTGGTTGTGACCGCCAATTGGCGAAGAGCTAGCTCCCGCTTGGGGATGCCTTTTTATTGTTGTTTATGTATATATTCTTATTTGTATCCGTTTGGGGCCAGATTTTACAAAGGAGACTCTGCCGAAATTTTTGAGAAAATTTGATGTTGCTTTTAAACATGTTTTTCTTTACTTCTTCTTTTAATGGTTTAGATTTCTGGGCTTCGGCTTACTTAGATTACGTTACGCCTCTAGACGTTTCGTAATTTAAGTGCCGGTCACGTTCCGTACCTTTGGGTCGTGACATCCTAGTATATCCAATATTTCATATGTTGCTTCTGCTGCTTGGTTCTGTGATGTGATCGTATAACTGCGTGAGACGAATGTTATATTATATATATGATATATAATAAACGTTGCTTATGTTTTACACCTGCGCTAGTCAAGCCCCCGCTCTGCCGGTAGTTAAGTAACCTAACGGTGCATGACGGGGCCCAGTGACGAATGCGGATGGCATAAACGTACGTTCTATTTTCATTTAACTTTTCTGTGATGTTTAGAAAATATTAAATGATGAGACTCATTAATGAGATTAATGAAAAGAAAGAAACCTAAAGATGATGTAAAATCAAATTTTTAAAAAAGGGTAGCTCTAGTTTTTGTTTTGCATAGTGGTATTCCTTGATGAATATCCAGCACCTCATTCGATGAGGAAAGAGCCGAGATATCTTCACCGGGAGTGACCTATTTAGTGAAACTAGCAAATGCTACAACCCACTCGGTTTTGTCTTTTGAGAGCTTCTCTAGTTCTTGCTTTGCATAGTGGTATTTCTTGATGAATATCCAACACCTCATTCAATGAGGAAAGAGCCGAGATCTTTTCATCGGGAGTGACCTCTTTAGCGAAACTAGAAAATGTTACAACCCACTCGGTTTTGTCTTTTGAGAGCTTCTCTAGTTCTTGCTTTGCATAGTGGTATTCCTTGATGAATATCCAGCACCTTATTCGATGAGGAAAGAGCCAAGATCCCTTCACCGGGAGTGACCTATTTAGCGAAACTAGAAAAGCCTCAAAAACACTCCTTTTCAAAATGACTAGATTCTACAACGATATCAAGCTCATTACGCTCATGGTTTTCTTAAAAACTTGCATAGCCCTCCGTCATTTCAGATAAGTACTATTTTAGTATTCGTGCTACGTTTGTTGTCCTGCGTCAAGGCGTAGTGTGCGGTAGCTGATTAGTACTTATCTGCTAGCATGTGATGCGATTGGATTAGGGTAGTCGTACGGCGTTGTTTGGCCTGTGTCAAGGGTCATACGGGTGGGTTTAATTCAATCAAGAAATGAACAGGTTGAACTTGACTACCGCCCTATGAGTTGTTTGGCCTGCGTCAAGGTCATAGGACGCTAGGGGTAAAAATCATTATTAGGAATTTCAAGTGTTGAAATTTGCAATGAGATTGCATACCTTCTTTATTTCAGGTTTGATGATGTGTTGGTTTTCTTTACATTCTTTTCTGTATTTGATCTTCGCCTTGAGCGTCGTATATTCTTAATTACGTGGTTGTGATTCGGCTAATTGGCGAAAAACTAGCTCCCACTTGGGGATACCTATATTATACTTGTTATGTACAGGTTTGGATTAAAATTTATAAAGGAGGTGCTGCCCAAATTTCGAATGACGAAAACATTTACAAATTATAGCATATATGTCACGCCCCGCTTCCCAAAATACGAAATACAAGGGTGACAAGGCCAGCCATGCTCCTACGATCAAGGAAAATTCTGTCGTAATCACATTTCGGCTTCTAGCATTATATGGTAATCAGTAACTACAGCACAGAAGTAAAGGAAACACATTACTAGTTTATTACACTAACTTTCATTGTTCACAGTTTACAATGGAATGAAATAAAGAAACTACTAACCAAGTGCGAATACAATGTTGATTTTAGGGAAGCAGTAAAAGTACCGAGGGCACGACCGTCTAGATCTCTGCGAGCTCGAAGGGTAGGTCTGACTCCTGAATCCGGTCCTCTTCAATCTCTGAGCATGCATACTCAAGTCGTCAGGGCGACGCAATATCAATATTATAATAATAACAAAAAAAGACAAGGAAATAAGTAGTACCGGTGGAAATGAAAAATGCATACAATCAATATGTCAATAACTGATGCAATATATGATCTGTGTCCCTATCAGTCTCTAAGCCATTTTGAAATTGAGATGCATAAAGGAGTGATCATGTTTAACGAGGGTCTCGTACGTACCCGAGACTACGGCCCACGATGCCCGGGATATAACCCTGTCAGCCGGACCGCTAGGTCCAACCTAATATATAAGAGTCATTGTTCGAACGATCATCCTCTAAAACACTGACCTCGCTAAATACAATTTCCTTTCCACTTCGATTTCCCCTTTTTCCTCAGTTTTCACTACCTATGAGTATGGGCCAGTCGTGTACAAGTACGCATCAATAGCACGGTATTATTCACTATTCACTGTATTGTCACTATTACGAACCATTCACTTTTCACTGGCGTACTTGAAACTCCTAAACCGATACCATTCACGCTCGACAATGCATGATTCACTAAATCTTAATAATGAAACGCACTATTACTATAGGTATTACGGCCGGGTATGATATGTGCATTTAGGCTGCTAAACCAATCATATACAATGCAAGTTATAATGTGTCTTATAAACTTATAAAAATCACATCAAATCACGCGTTCAGAATTAATTAAAACGGTACAAAATCGGTAACAGGTAAACTCAGTCGGCAATTCAACAAAATTTATTTCAAGTCAATCAGCCTTCGGGTTCGCAAATTACAGTCATTTCATTTTAAGTGTTCGCTGCTGGGAATTCAGTTCCTGAACTGAAAGTCCACTTCGTAACACAGTTTTCACCCTGTTGGGATTAAAATTAGGCGACACTATAGTTGAACAATATTTAGGGTTATCGGTTAGGTTTCCAACGCAATTGTAGGATCATAAATATCCTATTTCAACAGGGAGCTATGGTCAGGTTAAGTTCGATGTGAAAAATCTGTCACTGCAGAATTCAGCAGAACACATTATCGTTATAAAATGTGTTAAAATATCATATAGTTAAGGAATCCAGTGAAACTAGTAGGGTAATAAATTTAACTCAATTTTCTACGTAAAGATATAGGGTTCCGCACATTTTCGCATTTGAGCAATGTTATACAGTGATTTCAAAACAAGGGTTAATTGGGATTACTGCTCTGGACTGCAGTCCAAAATCGTAAGTCTCCCCAGTTTTCTCTATCATGACTAGTTCAAATTTAGAAATAAACTATAGATTAATATAGGTTAATCTGTTAGCTTCAATACGAGCCATGGAACGCTCAAATACAATTTGTAAAAGATTTATTATGAATTTAACGGTCTAGCGTGTTCAGGAAAAATTCTGATTTCGCAATGGTTATCGGGAGTAACATTTTATGGGTGAAACGATATGGATTTTCAACCAATTTTCTGCAGTACCTATGTAATTAGTAATCGGGTTTAATGATCACAAGTTCCGCCATTTACAAATAGGTTTTCACGTAAAGTTTAGTATCAACTACTTATTTACATGTATAGTAATCAGAGCTTTGGTTTCGTTTAATCGGTTAATATACTTTCGTAACGTGGTTAGAGCTGAATAAAAGGCTCGACTTATAAACTATGTCAATCTATGTATAAAAAGGGAATTGTAAGACTTATCCAAAATCCATGATTTTCTAATTAACTAGATCGTTGAATACAATATATATATAACTATGTGAAAAGAAAGCTAATAGCATGTAAAGCAAGTGGTAATCACTTGCCTGAAGACGATGATGGAGGCAACAGCTACGGCGGTGATATCCCCGGTGACAGAGGCGACGGCTTCGACAGAGACGATGCTGTCAACGGCGACAACGGCAACGGCGATTGCGACGGCTACAAGGTGAGCTCGGGTGCAGAAAGGGGAAGGGCGAAGGATCAGCGTTGTGCAGCGGGGAGTTCGACTTTGGTGGTTGCGCTGGTGGATGGCCGGAGCTTGCAGGGAGCTCGGTCGCAGTTGGGGTGTCGTGGCTGTGAATAGAGAAAGTAGTGGGGAGAAGTGGTGGGGTCGTCGACGGTGGTGGGTGCGTCGGGGGAGGTCGCACGGTGGTCGGAGCTTGGCAGGCTGCCGTGAGGGGAGCTCGGCGGTGGTTGGAACAATGGTGAGGAGAGAGGTCGGCTCGGGTGTGCAGGCGAGGTAGGGAGGAGGTGAAGTGGGGCTCGGGTTTTGGAGAGAGGAGAGAGAGGCGAGGGTGATGCCGGCGATGGCGGCAGCGCGAGCGCAGCGTCGGTATGGCGTGGGCGTGGGTCGAGGGAGGGAGCGGGAGGAGAGTAGGAGAAAGGAAGAGGAAGAGGGTGGAAAAATAGAGGAAGGGGAGAATAGAGGGGGGAGAGAGAGAGAGAGGAAACGTGAGTAATTTAGAGAAACGTGGGTTTTAATTGAAAATAAAGAAGAGAAGGAGGTAACGGGAATATAATTTAATAGGATTTTAATGAGATTTTAATTGGGTAAGATTTGGGTTTAAATGAGGATATAAAAATTTGAATTTTGAAAAGGGAGGAGAGAGTAAATAATTTGAATATAATTTGTTGTTTTTAAAATAAGGATTTGGGTTGTTGGGTTTGGGCTCAAGAAAATTTGAAAGAAAAGTGTGGGATTTAAATATGGACTTGGGCTTAGGGTTGGGTTCATAGGAAAGCAAAAATAATTATAAATTAATATAAGACGTAAAATGGATAAAATATTTTAGTTGAATACAGGTATTGGCGTAGATGAAGACCGGGTATTATATCATACCACCCTTACAAAAATTTTGTCCTCGAAATTAAAGGGACGCAAATCGAAAACGGCGATACAAAACGGTCACTCGAAAAGATGTGGGAATCGTGAATGGATATCCTCCTCACGTTCCCAAGTAGATTCCCTCGGTGAACGGCCACCCTAAGACACTCGGACCAACGGAATGACTTTATTCTTCAGTACCTTCTCTCTACAGTCGAGTATAGTAGTAGGCTGCTCCACATAAGTCAAATCGGCACCCAAGGTCAATTCAGAATGATCGAGAACATGACCGTCGTCTCGAACGTAGCGCCGCAACTATGACACATGAAATGTGTTGTGTACGCCCGCTAATGAAGGGGGTAAGGCAAGCCGGTAAGCCACTTCTCCGACCCGTTCCAAAACTTCGAATGGTCCGATGAATCGGGGACTGAATTTCCCGTGACTTCCAAACCTGATAACACCGTGGGTAGGAGAAATCTTCAGGAACACATGATCTCCGACTTCGAATTCTAGTGCTCTTCTGCTGACATCCGCCCAACTCTTCTGTCGGTCTTGAGCAGTCTTAATGCACTGTCTGATCATCTGAACATTGTCTACCGTCTGAACAATAAGTTTGGGACCCAAAAGTCTTCGCTCGCCCACGTCATCCCAACAAACAGGAGATCGACATTTCCGTCCGTACAGTGCTTCAAATGGGGTCATCTGGATGCTCGCTTGGAAACTGTTGTTATAAGAAAACTCCACTAGATGGAGGTGATCCTCCCAATAACCTTGAAAGTCAAGCATGCACGCCCTCAACATGTCTTCGAGTGTCTGAATAGTCCGCTCGGACTGTCCGTCCGTCTGTGGATGGTAAGCCGTGCTGAACTTGAGACGTGTACCCAGACTCTCCTGTAAGCTCTTCCAAAAGTGCGAAATGAATCTAGTGTCCCGATCTGATACTATACTCACCGGAACTCCGTGTAGTCACACTACCTCTTGCATGTATTTCTCCACAAGCGACTCTGTCGATTGTCCCACCCGGAAGGGTATAAAGTGTGTTGCTTTCGTAAGTCGGTCTATGATAACCCAAATGGCGTTGTTGCCTCGTGGACTCCGCGGTAAAGCAGTCATAAAATCCATAGTGATGTGCTCCCATTTCCATTCTGGTATTGGAAGTGGTTGCAATAGACCAGCCGTTCTTTGATGTTCAGCCTTTACTTGCTGACACACTAAGCACTTGGATACAAACCGTGCAATCTCTCGCTTCATCCTGTTCCACCAGTAATGCTGCCTCAGATCTCGATACATCTTCGTGCCTCCCGGATGTACAGAATAAGCTGAACTGTGAGCCTCAGCTAGTACTTCTTCTCTAACACTGATCGGGTCGGAGCAGGGGTCCCATAGTCTCTCCGTCCAAGTCCATCTCTCCCTTGGGAACGCAGAGTCTGCTACCGAATCTCAAAGAACCGTCTCGATGTATAAGTATGTCTGTCCTCAGTCCTGCTTCCACCTGCTCTCTGAACTTCTGCAGTCGAGGATCATCAGTTTGCGCAGCCTTAATACGATCTACAAGAGAAGACTGCACATGTAACTGCCAAAACTGCTTGATTGCGCTCGGTGTAACAACCTCTAGTTCGAGCTTCTGAAAATCCTCAATGATGCTCCTCTGCCTGGTCAACATCATGACCATTGGCTTGCGACTGAGGGCGTCGGGTATGACATTTACTTTTCCCGGATGATACTGTAAGTCCAAGTCGTAGTCCGCCATTAGTTCTAGCCATCGGCGTTGTCTCATATTCAGTTCTCTTTGAGTGAACACGTATTTCAGACTCTTGTGATCCGTGTACACCTCCACCTTTTTGCCCAGTAGGTAATGTCTCCAGATCTTCAATGCGAAAACCACTGCGGCTAACTCCAAGTCGTGTGTTGGGTAGTTCTTCTCGTGATTCTTTAGCTGTCGTGAGGCATAAGCAATTACCCGACCGTGCTGCATCAGAACGCGGCCTAAGCCTTTTCCTGAAGCATCGCTGTGTATCACCAAACCACCCGAATTGTCTGGCACGGTAAGAATAGGTGTCGTGGTCAACTTCTGCTTCAGTACTTCAAAAGCCCGAGTACATTCTTCCGTCCATACGTACGGTACTTCCTTCCGTGTCAGTTTTGTCAGAGGTTCAGCGACTCGTGCAAAATCCTGAACGAACCGCCGATAATATCCCGCCAATCCCAGGAAGCTTCTGATCTCGGCCACTGACTTCGGTGTCGGCCAATCTCTAACAGATTCTATCTTTGCTGGGTCCACTGAGATGCCTTCGGCCGAAACAACGTGTTCTAAAAATTGCACTTTGTCGAGCCAGAACTCACACTTGCTCAATTTCGCGTATAGCTTCTCTTCCCGAAGAATTTGTAGTAGCGTTCGCAAGTGTTCGACGTGCTCCTCTTGAGTTTTAAAGTAGACTAGTATGTCGTCGATGAATACCACGACAAAAGTGTCAAAATATTTTGCAAACACTCTATTCATCAGATCCATAAATATAGTTGGGACATTGGTGACGCCGAACGACATCACCAGAAACTCATAGTGTCTGTATCGGGTCCTGAAATCTGTCTTGCATATATCTTCGGCCGTTACTCTGATCTGGTGATAGCCCGAATGAAGGTCCAGTTTCGAAAATACCTTGGCACCACCCAACCGATTAAATAAATCATCGATGCGTGGAATGGGGTATTTATTCTTTATCGTTACTCTGTTCAGCTTCCGGTAGTCTATGCACATCCGTAGAGATCCATCCTTTTTCTTCACCAACAAGACTGGTGCACCCCACGGCGAAGCACTTGGGCGAATAAATCCTTTCTCCATGAGTTCTTCAATTTGCTTCTTCAATTCAGCTAACTCCACTGGTGCCATTCTGTACGGTGCCTTGGAAACTGGAGTTGTACCTGGGATCAAATCTATCGAGAATCCTAAAAAGTGTGGAGGTGGTAGACCTGGTAAATCTTCAGGAAACACGTCAAGAAAATCCTGAACGATTTCTGGTGTGGGGTCTTCATCAATCTCCATAGCCTTCAATACTTTCGGTTTGGCTCTATACTTGGCTGGCTCCAAAGACTCCCTTCCTCCTTCAAAGACAAATTCTGGGTGATTGGGAATGCGGAAAGTCACATTCCTGACCCGGCAATCAATAATCGCGTGGAATGTACTCATCCAATCCATCCCGAGAATTGCGTCATAGCTGCCCGTTCCGATTAAAAGGAAATTCGCGTAGAATTCCCTGCCACAGACTACTACTGGACAAGATCTACATTCTCGACTGGATACTATAATACCATTACCAGTATGTATTTCCCATCCCTTGGTCAATGGCTCGTGTGGTATGGAGTGCGTATCGACAAAATGTGCAGATATGAAACAGTGTGATGCTCCAGAATCAAATAGTACTCTAGCTGGCATAGAATGTACGAGTAGAATACCTGTAACAACTTCTCCTGAGGCCTCTGCATGTTCAGCGGTCAGGGTGAAAGCCCTCCCTTGACCGTGGCCTGTGTTGGTTTGCCTCTGCTCTAGTGACTTCTGCTGTTGCGGTCCAGGCCCTCCCTGTAGCTCTGCTCGCTGAGGACACCCACTCACCTGATGCTGGTTGGATCCGCAAATTAAACACGTCCTTTGGCACGGTGGCAGTCCTTTTGGGTATGTCCATCCCTATGGCAGTAGCCGCAGACTAAGGCATTACTCTGTTGACGATACTGGGGTACGAAGGGATGCTTCATCTGTGTCGTTCCTGGCCTGTGAACTGGTATAACCCCTCGAGACGGTGTGTGAGTACGTGCCGGAACAACTGGGTGCCTCCTATCACTCGAGCTAGGCCCCCTGAATTTACTGATTAGCTTCTCCTGAATTCGTACAGCGTTGAGCACCTGCGCGAAGGTCTGCAACTCGAGTGACGCAATCAACTGTTGTAGCTCAAAGTCAAGTCCCTGTAGAAAACGCCTGGCCCTGGTGGCCTCTGAAGTGACCATATATGAAGCGAGCCGGCTTAGCCGGTTGAATTCTGCCGCATACACGTCAACAGGACGGCCATTCTACTTCAGTAAGATAAATTTCTCTTCCATCTCTGCCTTGGAGGTGGGGGGAAAGTAGCGGTCCAAGAAGCACTCTTTGAACTTGCTCCACTCGATCGGCCCATCGAGTCTGCTCTCTTCGACGGACCACCAAGTACGGGCTTCGCCCTCTAGCTGAATCTTTATTACATTCACCTTCTCTTCATCCGGTACTCGTGCGGCCGTCAGTAGGTTCTCCACATTGACCAGCCATTGTTCGTCCTCGAATGGTTCGGCTAGTCCCGTAAACACAGCTGGGTGTAACATCCGAAAATCTGACACTGTGCCGGTCCTGGCAGGCAAAACTGGTGTAGCGGTGCCCTCGGGAGCGGTAATGAGAGCGGTGGATCCCCTTAATGAGGTAATCGCCCTGAGTCCTTCGGTAAGTAGGTCCGTCTTTCTTTCTTGGGCTTCCGCAAGAGTCGTTAGTGCATTCAGGATCCTTTCTGTGCGATCCTGAGAACTAGAGTCCGAGGAGAGATCGTTCGGTAAAGTCATGTCGCTGAAAAAAGATGAACGGATATGATTAGATTCAAGGATGAAAGCGAGAAGTAGTGAAGTGAACATATAATAAAGCGTAGTTAATGTTATCCTTTAATATTAAGCCTGGCTCTGATACCAACTAAACCATGTCACGCCCCGCTTCCCAAAATACGGAATACAAGGGTGACAAGGCCAGCCATGCTCCTACGATCAAGGAAAATCCAGTCGTAGTCATATTTCGTCTTCTAGCATTATATGGTAATCAGTAACTACAGCACAAAAGTAAAGGAATCACATTACTAGTTTATTATACCAACTTTCATTGTTCACAGTTTACAATGGAATGAAATAAAGAAACTACTAATCAAGTGCGAATATAATGTTGATTTAGGGAAAGCAGTAAAAGTACTGAGGGCACGACCGTCTAGATCTCTGCGAGCTCGAAGGGTAGGTCTGACTCCTGAATCCGGTCATCTTCAATCTCTGAGCATGCATACTCAGGTCGTCAGGGCGACGCAATAGCAATATTATAATAATAACAAAAAAAAGACAAGGAAATAAAGCAGTACCGGTGGAAATAAAAAATGCATACAATCAATATGTCAATAACTGATGCAATGTATGATCTGTGTCCCTATCATTCTCTAAGTCATTTTGAAATCGAGATGCGGAAAGCAATGATCATGTCTACGGCCCACGATGTCCGGGACATAACCCTGTCAACCGGACCGCTAGGTCCAACCTAATATATAAGAGTCGTTGTTCGAATGATCATCCTCTAAAACACTGACCTCGCTAAATACAATTTCCTTTCCACTTCGATTTCCCCCTTTTTCCCCAGTTTTCACTATCTATAAGTATGGGCCAGTCGTGTATAAGTACGCATCAATAGCACGGTATTATTCACTATTCACTGTATTGTCGCTATCACGAACCATTCACTTTTCACTGGCGTACTTGACACTCCTAAACCGATACCATTCACGCTCGACAATGCATGATTCACTGAAGCTTAATAATGAAACGCACTATCACTAGAGTTATTACGACCGGGTATGATATGTACATTTAGGCCGCTAAACCAATCATGTACAATGCAAGTTATTATGCGTCTTATGAAATTATAAAAATCACATCAAATCACGCGTTCAGAATTAATTAAAACGGTACAAAAGCGGTAACAGGTAAACTCAGTCGGTAGTTCAACAAAATTTATTTCAAGTCAATCGGGCTTCGGGTTCGCAAATTACAGTCATTTCATTTTAAGTGTTCGCTGCTGGGAATTCAGTTCCTGAACTGAAAGCCCACTTCGTAACACAGTTTTCAACCTGTTGGGATTAAAATTAGGCGACACTATAGTTGAACAATATTTAGGGTTATCAGTTAGGTTTCCAACTCAATTGGAGGATCATTAATATCCTATTTCAAGAGGGAGTTATGGTCAGGTTAAGTTCGATGTGCAAAATCTGTCACTGCAGAATTCAGCAGAACACATCATCGTTATAAAATGTGTTAAAACATCATATAGTTAAAGAATCCAGTGAAACTAGTAGGGTAAGAAATATAACTCAATTTTCTACGTAACGATATAGGGTTCCTCACATTTTCGCATTTGAGCAATGTTATACAGTGATTTCAAAACAAGGGTTAACTGGGATTACTGCTCTAGACTGCAGTCCAGAATCATAATTCTCCCCAGTTTTCTCTATCATGACTAGTTCAAATTTAGAAATAAACTATAGAATAATATAGGTTAATCTGTTAGCTTCAATACGAGTCATGGAACGCTCAAATCCGATTTGTAAAAGATTTATTGTGAATTTAACGGTCTAGCATGTTCAGGAAAAATTCTGATTTCGCAATGGTTATCGGGAGTAACATTTTATGGGTGAAACGATATGGATTTTCAACCAATTTTTATCAGTACCTATGTAATTAGTAATCGGGTTTAATGATCACAAGTTCCGCCATTTACAGATAGGTTTTCATGTAAAGTTTAGTATCAACTACTTGTTTACATGTATAGTAATCAGAGCTTTGGTTTCGTTTAATCGGTTAATATACTTTCGTAACGTGGTTAGAGCCGAATAAAAGGCTCGACTTATAAACTATGTCAAGCTATGTATAAACAGGGAATTGTAAGACTTATCCAAAATCCAAGATTTTCTAATTAACTAGATCGTTAAATACAATATATATAACTATGTGAAAA
Organism: Agapanthus africanus; assembly: GCA_030015575.1. Classification (NCBI taxonomy): domain Eukaryota; kingdom Viridiplantae; phylum Streptophyta; class Magnoliopsida; order Asparagales; family Amaryllidaceae; genus Agapanthus; species Agapanthus africanus. The sequence continues at coordinate 549,545,274 of JASDDO010000022.1, forward strand.
GAAAGCTAATAGCATGTAAAGCAAGTGGTAATCACTTGCCTGAAGACGATGATGGCGCCAACAGCTACGACGGTGATATCCCCGGTGACAGAGGCGACGGCTTGGACAGAGACGACGCTGCCAACGGCGACAACGGCAACGGCGATTGCGACGGCTGCAAGGTGAGCTCGGGTGCAGAAAGGGGGAGGGTGAAGGATCGGCGTTGTGCATCGGGGAGTTCGACATTGGTGGTTGCGCTGGTGGATGGCCGGAGCTTGTTGGGAGCTCGGTCGCAATTGGGGTGTCGCGGCTGTGAATGGAGAAAGGAGTGGGGAGAAGTGGTGGGGTCGTCGACGGTGGTGGGTGCGTCGGGGGAGGTCACACGGTGGTTGGAGCTTGGTAGGCGGCCGTGAGGGGAGCTCGGCGGTGGTTGGAACAATGGTGAAGAGAGAGGTCGGCTCGGATGTGCAGGCGAGGTGGGGAGGAGGTGAAGTGGGGCTCGGGTTTTGGAGAGAGGAGAGAGAGGCGAGGGTGATGCCGGCGATGGTGGCGGGGCGAGCGCAGCGTCGATGTAGTGTGGGCATGGGTTGTAAGTGCACGGCGGCGCCCCGGCCTCCATCCCGAGGCCAAATGCGGAAGCGATGGTTAACTTTAGTTTTACAAACCGGCACCACCGCGCACTATAAACCCGGATCGGGCCATTAACTAGTCCTACCTAACTACAAGATGGGGAAGAGAGATATACCGAGTGATCCGTGTCCTCCGGTCTTCTCGCCGTCGTCCCGATCTCCCGCGAAATGTCCGGTCTCCACCTCCTCGCCGGAAAGGCACCACGTCGCCGGCTTCTTTTACGGGCTCCCATCTCTATACCGAGGCAACTCGGGCACGAAGCTGGCGAGTCGACGTGCCCAAGGTTTGCTGTAGGTTGTTTGTAGAACTCATATCTCATTTGGGGTTTGTATGGAGTTGCCTTTTGGTGGAGGGATGATACAAGCTCATGGAGATGGAACTTGTGGGATTTTTACACAAGCAAAAGAACAAAAATCCCACATGAGAAATTTTGGACAGCCCTATCATGGCTTGGCCGGCCATGGCTTTTTGGGAGGAGATGGAGAATGAGAGAGTGTATCAAAAATGAGAGAGGCCACACAATAATGCATGAGGGAATCAAAAGAAATCATGAAAGAACATGATCACAAACACATCCACACTCAACCACAACCATCATCAAACATGATGACTCCAAAAGTCAAGCAATGATGAAGTGAACAAGTCAAGGTCAACAAGAGCTATCATGAAGCAACAAAATGCAAAGTACACCCTCCACAAATGCTTATTTGCATAAATGCAAATAAGCCCTCCTCCATCAATCTTCGGCCATTTAAAGATACAAATGAAAATGGCCGAAACGGAAAGCAAACTGGCAAATCCAGAAAACTGGTCCCGTAATAAATTACAGGAAAAACCCCGATACTGTGTATACACACCCGCATCTGTATTCCGACCGAAATACAAATGCAATGAGACAAAATCCACACTGTACTATACTAGGATCCGGCTTAAACCAAAGCCGGCTAGTATTATCCGTTCGATCCTGATCCGTGCAATACCGCACGTATCTGATAGAACCCTGCCATATAACCATACGGCCTCTAGTACTAACCGTCCGATCCTGATGCGTGCAATACCGCACGTATCTGATCGAACCCTGCCATATCTCCATACGGCCTCTACAGCTTTTCGCCCGAAAGCTTGAGTAACTAAATGTGTGGTGGACTCTAAAGACTCGTCAACACCTTGGTTGTGGATTTAACCACTAGCACGTCAGAGGTATAAGCCAATACGTAACGGGCTATCAGGTATTGACCAAAAGGGACATCGATGAGCGAACTCATCCTGACACCCTACTGAACCTGTCAGTGACAATATCCGTACAGTCCGGTCCGTTCGTCTATGAGCATCGCATGGCTGTCCTAGGGGGTTGGTAAAAGTCAGACCCCCAAAAGCGGTACAAGTCGTGTCGGAGTGTAGCCCAGAACACCCTGAGATACTACTGGAATACCTACCAGTAAATCTCCTGCCTCGGCCGAGGGCTTCGTGTAATGGCTCTCCTAGACACAGCGCGACCTCACCCCCAATACCGGAAGAGACGAACCCCTGAAGATCCGCTCACTGCCTCCATGTGGCTCGGGACTGTACCCAACTAAAACCTGTTTGCACGTCTCCTTTGAGCGTGGTAGGGTAGTAATCAAAGTACAGTGTGAACTCACACGAGACAAATGACGATCCCCAGGTCGATGAACTAACCTGTACACATGTCACCAGGGAACTGCTATCTGACGTCAGGTATAAGACCAACTAGCATGTTCCCGGCGAGTCCTGTCCGGTGTACTCATAACCCAATGAGCACCTGTATACATCTTAGGTGAACCAACTGACACCTGTGGCTTGTGAGACCGGCCACCGCCCCTCGTCGGGGTCTCGACTGTATACACTAGTCTACTCTGGAGTATCGATGCCCTATCTCGAAACTCCCACGACTAGGGACCTTTTAAGGATGCGCTTATAGACTACCAGCTCCCACGTATATGATCGCCCTCATACTGCTGGTGGTCAAGCAAGAATCCTAGGGGCTCTATCAATGTGCAATAGTGACCTGTCAGGTCACCTAAAGCAGTACACGATGATAAAGATAAACCAGATACCATACAATCATCTCGAGTAAAACTGTCCTACCGGGATAGATCCTCCCTCAATCATTGCAATCACGTGCCTGTGATCCAATAATTGACTCTGAGGACACTATCTCCAACAATCTCCCACTTGCACTCAAGGCTAATTATTGTGATGCCGCATACTCACAGCCCGTGTGATACTGAACACCCAACTCCTCTACTAGTCAGTCTCACAAAGCTCGTTTGCGAAACTATTGCGTTCGAGGAATAGCCTCAGTGAGTGGATCCACTTTGATGTTTCTCTCTATGTCTCTCCATATCTCAAGTTCGCGGAGAAACCCATCTCCCGAAATGAGCAATACTTGTCTTAGAATGTGTCTGGATGTCTGATGGGACCTAGCTCATAAATGAACTCCAAATCCAAACTTCTTAGACTGTATCGTCAACTGAACTCAATCAGTATCCTGCGCCATGCCTCCCTCAGTATTGCCTTGGACCACCTGCCCAAAATACTGCCCTTCGTCAGAAGGAAAACTATAACTCTGACAACCTCCTTGTCGTCCAGGTCACCTTGGAAGCCTGGAATGATAACCGTCTCCCTAAAGAGGCTGTCGTTATCATATCCCTAGAACATTCACTTATGTTCTAAAACTGCCTCCGACTGTTTCTCCAGGATTGGATCAATGTCAACTTATTGGATCTCGTGCAAGAACAATGTCTGGTGTGGTACTTGACATCTCATGATTGACTCAATTGCCTGAGCAAGTGATCTGCCAATCATGCACATCCCTCTCCCCTTTAGTCTGTAAGACACCTTTAGAGAGAGTGACTCCATCACCTGTAGGTACACTACCGTGCCTGGAGTCGTCCATTCTAAATACTCTTAGAATGCTGTCTAAGTACCCTTAATTGGGAAACCACCCAAATCTAGATCTAAAAACATAGATCTAGTAACCAGTATGTACGATATAAGATCCAATTCCTTTATGGAGAAACCACTGTGTGACGACCAAAGTATAACCGATCGTAGTATAGGAGTTTCTTTTCCTACTCTGTGTATGTCATCCAAATACCATGACATGACACCCTACTACCTTCTCAACAGATCCATCCCCTATTCTGATGAAGTCAAACCTATGACTGTCACATCAGAAATTGATGATCTATCTCCGCTATATCTGCTTTAGTCTATAAATAGACATAAGCCACCTGTCCACCAATGCTTCCGCTGCTCCCACTGACTACGACAACCCTCTGGCAGAGTCATATACACGTACACTTCTAAAGCTAGTTTAGAACGACGCTATACTCATCCTCCTGCCGGGTCTCGTATCCTGGAACAACAGCAATGGCCAGTGTGGGTAAACAAGAACCTCCCTGTCACCGTCCTTGAGGCTACCGGAGTACCCCCTCGAGTGCCTGAGGTTACCCACCGTATCTGCGGAGTGGCCAATGGAATGTCAAACCAGATTGAATCTTTAGGTTCTTATGAAATCTTCAGTAATCGTTTGTGGTTCTGGAATCACTTCCAGTTCTACCATACTCCCACCACTGTTTTCTGAAAAAATCCATTTTATTTAAAACTGTGGCGAGTCTAGAACAATATCACTATTGATCTTCCAGATGGTAGAAAGTCAACCCTCGTCATAGCCTGGGTCAACCCACAAACAGCCATTACAGAAACGTGCCTTAAGTTGTCCAGTGTCTGGTTTTAATCATAAGCCGGACAACTCCCCGTACCTTAACAAAGTTAAGATATGATCTGTACTATATCCAATATAGAACCAGAGGCACTGATTTAATTGAACCAGATTCAAATCATGCAGCTGTCTCCAGTGCATGTCAACTAAATGGAAGGAGGCCTATCAGCGTTACTCAACTTAGGAATGCTTCCAATTATGAATAACCTGAAAGAGAAGCAAGATCTCTTAATCATTACTATCATCTGAATACCATACTCAAGTATCTACATCTTCGATCACTTTGAAGAATCCCGATACTTGCAATATCTGGTTCTCTACTTTATTCAAATACCTACAACTTCTCAAAATTCAGACCCTGTGTTTCCATGAAACACCTGTCTGAAAACTAGAGAAGTCATAAGTAAACCGAATATAGTACGAGGACCAATCCCTCTATCTTGATGGACCCTGGACAACATACAATATTCTGTATAAGTCCCTTGAAACTGATAACTCATTCACTGTATGTCGTAGGTTGAAAACTGTACTTATGGTTAAGAAGAATTACACCGCTGTTTAATGCTCCTTACCTAACCATCCACTGATATAGGTAAATGTCACAGACATAATTTCAAAAAGATATATCTCACTCTATAAAAATAGACGTACAGATGTATCAATTTGAAATTGGTGCATAACAGCGGATATTCAAAACCAAATATTTGTCGTCCGGCAACCAACCCAGGTGACTTCCTCAAATATCACCGATTACAACGAATCCCGATATAATGAGGATGATCACCCAATTCCCAATAACTTACTCCCACTCATCATCTGTAAAACCATACATATGTGAGAATCATACCTGGTAAATACATACCCTGGAGCAAGTGTCTTAATTAGGAAATCAGTTTTCCTTTAACAGTACACAGTGAAACTGAAACATTGAAATGTTTCGTTGGGGTATCCCGGTATTCCTAGTAATGCCTCTTCCAGATTCATGACTGTAACCGTATAATTCTTTGCCACCTTTCCAAATCTCTTTTTATGTCTTTAGTCATTACCTTCTGCACACCCCTTTAGGCCAAATGGTTTTCTTCCTTCCCTACCGTTCGGCACCAGCCTATGGTTTGGAAGAAGACTATCCAATAAGCATAATGGGTGTACTGTCCTAATCCTAGGAGCACTCGCAATGCGAGAGAAGGTGAAGATAAAAGACAACCGAATAAACCTTATTCCTATTTCTCCTGAACCAGAATCCATTCCCGAACTGGAACAAGTTCCTTTCGAGTTCGTATATAACCATACGATGGAGTATCCAATAGACTGTGGATCTTCGTAATGATACGGAGTGTCCTGGAGAAATACAAAGGTGATTTAGGATTGGCGAAGAAATACTTGGTTTGGTCGTGAATAGCAGTCGCAATTTACTATTCCCTCCTACTAATCCCTTTCTTTGTCTTAACTTAATACCTTCTGCACACCATCGTTATGCTAATTGGTTTTCTTCATTCCCCACCGTTCGGCACCAGCCTAAGGTTTGGAAGAAGACTATCCAATTTGCGTAATAGGTGTACTACTCCTAAACCAAGGAGTACTCGCAACCTGAGAGAAGGTAAAAGGAAAAGACAACTGAATAGTCCTATCCGTTTTCTCCAGAACCTGAAACCATCATCGAATAAATTCTTTCGAGTTCGTATCTAACCATACGATGGTTTTGTCCAATGGAAGTGGACGTTCGTAGTAATACGGAGTGTCCTGGAGAAAAGGATAAAAGTAGGAGTGGCAATGAGGTTTGCAACTCTGACAATCCAAAAGCCAGTGTTTAAGAAGGTTCGGTTAATTTTGGTCACTGAGTCATGGTCTTAGGGTCGGGTCAATGGTCGCTGCCAAAGAGAGAGAGAAAAGAAACACTCAGCGTGCACTCTAACCTAAATCAGAATGGTTACCAATTTATCTAATCTGGAAACCTCCCACTGTTACCTCAAATTCTCCTCCAAACCTAAAATAAGAATTAGTCGGGGTCACCCGAGGAGTAAACTAACTCATCAGTGGGAATCGGGATCCAACTATCATCGCATGATAACGTGACGGAATCCGCTCACGTCATCACACTCCAGAAGGTATGCGCATATCTGGCAAGTTTCAGTTTCTTTAGAAATTCCCGATGTGGATTTTTGCCCCATGCTCTTATGACCTTGATGAAGGTCAACAAATCATAAGTCACATGTCAAGTTCTACCCGTCATTGTCCAGGTTAATTTGAACCCGCCCGTACAAGCCCTTGACGAAGGTCAACAAGGCTATACGACTGTCCCAAACCAACGCATCTATCTATGCAGCAGAAAGGTAACAAGCAGCTACCATTCACTATGCCTTGACGAAGGTCAACAAACATAGCATGAATACTACGTGTTACCCGTCTGAAACGACGGAGGGCTACGAATGGTTTCTGGCGAAAACCTTTAACGTAAAGAACTTGATATCGTTGAAGGAACAGGATAGCCTTTTGAAAATATAGTGACGAAAACCATTGCTAAAGAGGTCACTCCCGGTGAAGGGATCTCGGCTCTTTCCCCGTAGAATGAGGTGCAGGATATTCCAACTGAATACCACAATGCAAAGCAAAAGTAATCGGCTATAGTGAAGTTATTTCCCTGACGCAAACTTTTTGTCCAAGGGGTCACTCCCGGTGAAGGGATCTCGGCCCTTGCCTCGTCGACTGAGGAGCAGGATATTCCAACTGAATACCACGGTGCAAAACAAAAGAGAACGTTCTTGCAATAACAGCCCTTTTGAAAAGTGTTCCAACAACATCAGAATAGGTTTGTTTTAACTTGCATTGATCCGAATCAACGCAGTCCCATCAGTTGATCACACCACAAAGAACGAAAATATACTGATGTACGTATATGCCATCCGCATTCGTCACTGGGTCCCGTCATTACCCGTTGGTTAGCTAACTAACGACAGAGCGGAGACTGGACTAGCGCGAATGCAAAACATATACAACATCTACTAATATATATACCAATATATTATATTTCGCTCAAGGCGTGACAAAATGCAACATCACAGAAATGTACAGCATCACAGAACAATACAGATATCTGGGATCCCCGGGTTTCACAGAGCCACTACTGAAACCCGACGTTCCCCTGGTCGTGTGGATAGCCTGTGCAATGAAATCCTAAACCCCTACGGGCACGGCAAGTTACCCGCCAAAACCTGAAGCGAGGCAGCCCCCTTCAGCACCGTGAATGGACCACCCAGCACTTCACGGAATCCGATAACTTGGGCACCCCTCTTGGGTCAACATGTACCCCCTACGAGTGCGGGGAATAGCCCGCCAATCCTAGAGTGAAGCCCCCTCCGTCTCAATGCCATGAGATGCGGGCCCGTTGCCCTCTAGAACCCGACTATCCGTGCACCCCACCTTGGGGTAATCCTAGTACAGAAAGTAAAATATACATACAACGGGTACATCGACCGCAACCTGGTCGTGCCCCAAAATAATAATACAATCAGGCAGTGACGGCAGTCCACATGTCGGACGCTCGCCCCGCAATATCAAATGTACATAATACAACCACAACTGTACTAGCATTGCATCCAGGCTATCCCCCACGACCGATCCGCAACATCACAGCAATACACAGAACATCAACATGAAAGTCACGTTCGCAAATCCGTCTAACCGGGCTATAGCAATCAGACTGGATTTACCGATCAAGTGGCATTCACGGTCGCAGATATAATGTAAATACTGTGAAAAATGTGTTTATAATATCCGATCGATCAAAATTATAACAAGTGGGCCCCAAGTACTACTGTAGCACATCAAGAAATTCTGGGCCCAAAATTAATATTCCAAAACCCATATTTTCAACCCAGGAGCTTTCTGGAAAATTTTGGTACACTGATCAGTTCAAGTCGCGGCGGAACCGCGGCCCAAGCATGGGTTTGGCCGCGGTTCCGCGGTCGTTTAGACTGTTCACGAGACCAAATTTTCCCAGAACTCTTAGACTGTCCTACACATCATTCTGAAACAACCTGAAAAATTTTTGGACTTCAAAAAATTTCGACAGAAACTGATGTGAAGAAAAATACGGTTTTTGGAAAATTGTTCGATCGGAAATGTAAAACACATTAGACAAAGCTAGACTATGTTAATGGCGAGGCTCTGATACCACTGTAAGCGCACGGCGGCGCCCCGGCCTCCATCCCGAGGCCAAATGCGGAAGCGATGGTTAACTTTAGTTTTACAAACCGGCACCACCGCGCACTATAAACCCGGATCGGGCCATTAACCAGTCCTACCTAACTACAAGATGGGGAAGAGAGATATACCGAGTGATCCGTGTCCTCCGGTCTTCTCGCCGTCGTCCCGATCTCCCGCGGAATGTCCGGTCTCCACCTCCTCGCCGGAAAGGCACCACGTCGCCGGCTTCTTTTACGGGCTCCCACCTCTATACCGAGGCAACTCGGGCACGAAGCTGGCGAGTCGACGTGCCCAAGGTTTGCTGTAGGTTGTTTGTAGAACTCATATCTCATTTGGGGTTTGTATGGAGTTGCCTTTTGGTGGAAGGATGATACAAGCTCATGGAGATGGAACTTGTGGGATTTTTACACAAGCAAAAGAACAAAAATCCCACATGAGAAATTTTGGACAGCCCTCTCATGGCTTGGCCGGCCATGGCTTTTTGGGAGGAGATGGAGAATGAGAGAGTGTATCAAAAATGAGAGAGGCCACACAATAATGCATGAGGGAATCAAAAGAAATCATGAAAGAACATGATCACAAACACATCCACACTCAACCACAACCATCATCAAACATGATGACTCCAAAAGTCAAGCAATGATGAAGTGAACAAGTCAAGGTCAACAAGAGCTATCATGAAGCAACAAAATGCAAAGTACACCCTCCACAAATGCTTATTTGCATAAATGCAAATAAGCCCTCCTCCATCAATCTTCGGCCATTTAAAGATACAAATGAAAATGGCCGAAACGGAAAGCAAACTGGCAACTCCAGAAAACTGGTCCCGTAATAAATTACAGGAAAAACCCCGATACTGTGTATACACACCCGCATCTGTATTCCGACCGAAATACAAATGCAATGAGACAAAATCCACACTGTACTATACTAGGATCCGGCTTAAACCAAAGCCGGCTAGTATTATCCGTTCGATCCTGATCCGTGCAATACCGCACGTATCTGATAGAACCCTGCCATATAACCATACGGCCTCTAGTACTAACCGTCCGATCCTGATGCGTGCAATACCGCACGTATCTGATCGAACCCTGCCATATCTCCATACGGCCTCTACAGCTTTTCGCCCGAAAGCTTGAGTAACTAAATGTGTGGTGGACTCTAAAGACTCGTCAACACCTTGGTTGTGGATTTAACCACTAGCACGTCAGAGGTATAAGCCAATACGTAACGGGCTATCAGGTATTGACCAAAAGGGACGTCGATGAGCGAACTCATCCTGACACCCTACTGAGCCTGTCAGTGACAATATCCGTACAGTCCGGTCCATTCGTCTATGAGCATCGCATGGCGGGCCTAGGGGGTTGGTAAAAGTCAGACCCCCAAAAGCGGTACAAGTCGTGTCGGAGTGTAACCCAGAACACCCTGAGATACTACTGGAATACCTACCAGTAAATCTCCTGCCTCGGCCGAGGGCTTCGTGTAATGGCTCTCCTAGACACAGCGCGACCTCACCCCCAATACCGGGACAGACGAACCCCTGAAGATCCGCTCACTGCCTCCATGTGGCTCGGGACTGTACCCAACTAAAACCTGTTTGCACGTCTTCTTTGAGCGTGGTAGGGTAGTAATCAAAGTACAGTGGGAACTCACACGAGACAAATGACGATCCCCAGGTCGATGAACTAACCTGTACACATGTCACCAGGGAACTGCTATCTGATGTCAGGTATAAGACCAACTAGCATGTTCCCGGCGAGTCCTGTCCGGTGTACTCATAACCCAATGAACACCTGTATACATCTTAGGTGAACCAACTGACACCAGTGGCTTGTGAGACCGGCCACCGCCCCTCGTCGGGGTCTCGACTGTATACACTAGTCTACTCTAGAGTATCAATGCCCTATCTCGAAACTCCCACGACTAGGGACCTTTTAAGGATGCGCTTATAGACTACCAGCTCCCACGTATATGATCGCCCTCATACTGCTGGTGGTCAAGCAAGAATCCTAGGGGCTCTATCAACGTGCAATAGTGACCTGTCAGGTCACCTAAAGCAGTACACGATGATAAAGATAAACCAGATAGCATACAATCATCTCGAGTACGACTGTCCTACCGGGATAGATCCTCCCTCAATCATTGCAATCACGTGCCTGTGATCCAATAATTGACCCTGAGGACATTATCTCCAACATGGGTATGGGTTGAGGGAGGGAGCGGAAGGAGAGTAGCAGAAAGGAAGAGGAAGAGGGTGGAAAAATAGAGGAGGGTGAGAATAGAGGGAAAGAGAGAACGTATGTGAGGGGGGAGAGAGAGAGAGGAATGTGAGGAATTTAGAGAAACATGGGTTTTAATTGAAAATAAATTGAAAATAAAGAAAAGAAGGAGGTAACGGGAATATAATTTAATAGGATTTTACTGAGATTTTAATTGGGTAAGATTTGGGTTTAAATGAGGGTATAAAAATTTGAATTTTGAAAAGGGAGGATAGAGTAAATAATTTGAATATAATTTGTTGTTTTTGAAATAAGGATTTGGGTTGTTGGGTTTGGGCTCAAGAAAATTTAAAAGAAAAGTGTGGGATTTAAATATGGACTTGGGCTTAGGGTTGGGTTCATAGGAAATCAAAAATAATTATAAATTAATGTAAAACGTAAAATGGATAAAATATTTTATTTGAATACAGGTATTGGCGTAGATGAAGACCGGGTATTACAATATAACTCACTTGTATTTCAAACGAACTTTATATGCACTTTAAAAAGAAAGAATTTGATTTCATTATACATTCATTTCAAAACTTCACCTTCATTATTTTCCTAAAAGTTTTAGATTTCTGGGTTTTCGGCTTACTTGGGTTACGGTGGGGTCGTATAGATTTCACGTGATTCATGTGCCGGTCACGTGATTCAAGTGCCGGTCATGTGCCAATTTCCAGGTCGTGACAGCTGGTGATAACCAACCATTGGCGATACCCGCAACTGATAAACCGCCGATAGACCGTAGACGACCGACCAAAAACCAACAACTGGGGACCAGTGGCATGACCAACCGCCGGCAGCCGGACACCGACCGAACGTCACAGCCAGTCGATTTCGATGATGACTCTCTCTTACTGTCATCAATTGTTTTCGAGTCTTTATTCATTTATTATAATATGATTTATTTCAAATTCTACATGAATTTGAAATCAAAAGATTAGCAATTTGAAATGAGAGCAAATCAAATCAAATAACTCGTCATTTGATTTGAAATGGAGTATTTTTAAATGATTTAGGACTAACACCCGCTTAGTGACTTCTGAGTAGATACCAGCGATGATTACCATATCTAAATAAATACCATGTTTTAGTGTTTCAGTTTACAATTTACAAATACGAACGTTAAGTTTATGTTATATAGTGGTTATAAACCAATGCAAATAATAAATTATGTCAATATTTTAGCTAAAAAATTATTTTTCAATGAATTCATTACATAGTAAATTTTTAAATAGCCATGGTTATTGAAGTTGTGAATTTTAGCAAAAGTTTTAAAGTAAATATAGTTTTAATAAATAAATGTTAAATAACTATTGTTATTTGAAACAATATTGTTTCACCATATTTGAAGAAAAATATATAAGATATTTTTAGTGACTATTTTTATACAAAATATTATTATTTCTCTTTTTAAAATATTTTTCTAAATTCCTATCAAATATTATAAACTATAAAACCCAAGAATCATAAAGGGAAAAACTCCATTGCACTAACACTATAGACAATGAGCAAACTATTTCCAAGAATTTTACAGATTCTTTTTATGTACGATATGAGAATTATTGAGAATTTTTTCCACTCTACCAAAATCAAAATCAAGAAACATGGTTACATCTAAAATCAGCAAGAGCATTTTGGAAGAAACTTTTAAAATTAGTGTTTCGGAAAAAAAATCTTGTAGCGTCCATTGGGCATGACCCAATTTTGTATTAGTTAATCAAATAGATAAGATGTTGGTGATGACGCCGCTTCCCAAATTCGAGTTCCGTATTCAAACCGAACTGCCCGCAGCAGATCCACTCCACTCCAGCTAACACACACCACGCTGACGTGTCTCTCCTCTCTCTCTCTCTCTCTACAAATCCATCTCTAATCGCTTCGCTTTTATTTTGGAATTTTGTATTTTGGCTCCTCGTCGTCGATGATCCAATCTTCACCATGGAATCAACAACAACAGCGGCGGCAGCTGCTGTAGCTTCAAGAATCCCCAACCTCTTCTCCTCTCTTCGATCGAATCGGCCATCTCTCCGCCTCCCGATCGCTTCCACGATCAATCGGCTCTCCCTCCGCCGTCCGATCTCGATCCAGAACCGAGCCCTGGGTGGCGTCGCCGCCGTCCGATCTCAGCACAGCGCCGTCTCCGATCCATCTGCTGCTGCTATGGTACTACTACTGCTACTACTCTCTTCGTTTCATTTCATTCATCTACGATTTTATTTGTGATCCGTTGAATTAATTTTCTAGGTAACTAGGGGGCCAGGCCTTGTTTCTCAAAATTGTCATTTTATGACAAAGTTCTCTTTTTTTTCGCCAATATTTGCACAAAGCCCCTCGAGACTTTTTAGTTTAAACACCCAAAACACCTAAAATACACTCGAATTCTACTACACACTGGTATTTTACACGTGAGATGCCCGTGTGTATATTTGAACAACTTGTATACATCGCATTGAAGGCGCATGTGAATATTACATGCAAATTTCTAAAGATTTCCATAGTTTTTCTAAATTTAAATTAAATGAACGTGGTTAGTGGTAATATTAGAATTAAGAAATTTATGAGTTATAAAAAATAACAAAAATATAAGGGCTTATATATAAATTTATAAAGCATGTCTTTTTTTGGACTTTGCAGCATGAGAGTGTGTGTAACGAATGAGAGAGAAAGAAAGTTGTTGACTTTTCATTTTCTTGTTTTTATCTTTTTTGGTGATGAGGTGTACATCTCCAATTCTCAATTTTCGCTATTGAAATTGTCATTTTTTCTAATCTTTTATTTATTTTATTAATGACATCATCTAGGCGCGCACACACATATATAGGGGAGTGATCTATTGCAAACCGGTCCACGTTTTAAAAAAACGGGAACTCTCGGTCCACGGCATATTTGAACGATCTAAACCGTTCGAGTTGATCACCCTACCCTCAAATGTTTGTCTATAAAATATCAAAGGATTTGAAGATTTCTAACACATAGATCGATTGAGTGCAAAATGAACGCCTTTCAATATAGCAACATAAACTTCATCCGATGTATGGATCAGAGGTTTTCAAATCCTTTGATTTTTTATAGACATAGACTCGAAAGCAGGATGATCAACTTGAACCGTTCGGATCGTTCAAATATATCGTGGATCGAAAGTTCCCGTTTTTAAAAAACGCGGACCGGTTTTAATAGAGTACTCATATATATATATATATATATATATATATATATATATATATATGACGACTATGCTCTTATAGGTAGGATTTGGAAACTCATTTCTTAACCATTGGATTAGACTTGGGATGTGTGCTAGCAATTGTGGAGAGAATGACCGAATGAGAAACATAAGAGATTCTCTCCATATTTGCTAGCACACATCCAAAGTCTAATCCAATGGGTTTGCAAATCCTACCGATAGGAGTATAGTCGTTATATATATATATATATATATATATATATATATATATGGGAGTGATCTATTGCAAACCGGTTTGCGTTTTTTTAAAAACGGGAACTCTCAATCTACGATATATTTTAACTATCCGATCCGTTCAAGTTGATAGCCATACCCTCAAATGTATGTGCATGAAAAATCAAAAGATTTAAAGAGCTCTAACCTATGCATCGATGGGTGCAAAAATGAATGTTTTTCGATTATGCAATATAAACTTCATCCGATGCATAGGTTAGAGGTCTTTAAATCCTTTGATTTTTCATGCTCATACATTTGAGAGTATGTCGATCAACTTGAACGGATTGGATCGTGGAAATATACTGTAGATCGGGAGTTCCCGATTTTAAAAAAACGCAGACCATTTTACAATGGAGCACTCCTCTCTCTCTCTCTTTATATATATATATATATCAAACGAGATATCTTCAGTTCTAGCATAAGAAATCCGGCATCTATTAAAAACTGTTGCAAATAAAGAACCCGAAAGCTTTTGGGTATATGACAGTAGTGAAGAAGACCTCGTATTATCACCCACAAAAAATACTAAAAATATAGAGTGTGAGGAACTAAGGAGAGATTGGATACATAGAATATATGGTGGAAGAATGATGGCCCAAGCAACAAAAGAAAAATTAGTAAAGATACTTTCTGAGGGACCCATGGAACAGAAGCTAGCAAAATTATTAGGTTTCTGAGAAGAAGGATGTAGAAGGAGGGCCCATCTCTTATGAGAGACAGCGTGTGTATATATATATATATATATATATATATATATATATATATAGACACACACACACACACACGGAGTGTTTCATTACAAATCGGTTTGCGTTTTTTAAAAATGGGAACTCCCGATTTACGGTATATTTCAACGATCCGATCCGTTCAAGTTGATCGCCATACCCTCAAATGGATGTACATAAAAAATCAAGGGATTTGAAGAACTCTAGCCTATGCATCGATGGATGCAAAAATGAACGTTTTTCGATTATGCAATATAAACTTTATCAGATACATAGATTAAAGGTCTTTAAATCCTTTGATTTTTTATCCACATACATTTGAGGGTATGGCGATCAACTTGAATGGATTGGATCGTTAAAATATGTTGTAGATCGAGAGTTCCCGTTTTTAAAAGACGCGGACCGGTTTGCAATAGATCACTTATATATATATATATATTTGAAATCAACCCCAAGATCCAACTTGCGACCTCTAACATTGAAGAGGAAATTGGTACCAACTGAGCTAAGCCCGATAGGTCTCGAATTCTACTATAGCGAACATTAAAACAAGTTGCTAGGAATTAATCTTCTATAGGGATTAAGAGGCTTGCGGTCAACCATAGCTTGAAAGGGCCCCAACAAGGGAAAACGCGGGGTGGGGCCCTTAGGATTAAGTTGGGACAAACCCCATACCAAGGGGCTGGGTCATGCGACATCAACCATAGGCGGTCGTTAGTCCCTTAATCTTTCATAGGGATTAAGCCGCCTGCAGTCAACCGCGGCTTGACAGGGTCTCCCAACATGGAAAACGGAGGGTGGGGCCCTAGGATTAAGTTGGATCAGACCCCACCCAGAGGCCGGGTCACGCGACCGTAGGCATGGGGCTGCCGTTGACCCTAGCCCTATTTTTCCTTTTCTTTTAAAGTGCTACAAAACATAATCACCAAATACAAATCACTAGTAAGTATCAACTATGTTGCATGGGTACCTTGATGAATCGGATAAGTATCAGATTTGTATCCATATCAGATTCCATCGGATTCCTCGAAAACATGTGGAACTCATTTTGACACATTCTAAAATGTTATATTCTATTCAAGTGTATCAAATACTACCTCCGTTTCACAATATGGGTCTCTTTTTGTTTCTTTCTTTTTCATCAAAATATAATTCCCTTTGCAATTCCAAGAGGAAACTTAGATTACCAATGCACTTTTAATACTACATGTGCTAAACTAACCTTCAATAAATTCCATGATTGTTCAAATATCAAGAAATTAATGAAACACTTAATAGGGATAAAATGGGAAATTTGCATTTATAACATCATAGATTTAAGAGAATTCAATCATTTCTTAATAGGTGTGCAAAATAAAAAAAGAGAGTTGTATTGTGAACAGAGGTAGTATGTATTAACGGTTAAAATGCCAACAATTTTGCATACCGACATTAACAAATTGGTTGTGATCTTAGTTTAGATTTTCTAAAATGATAACTATATGCATACATTTAATTAATTACAAATTTTAATATAGATGTGTAGCCTGTATCCTAGGATTTTTTAAATTTGCATATATCCATATTGTATCGTATCTCAGCTATAGAGTACTACAATCAAAGATTCATCCCCTTGGACATTACTTGATCGGTTGGCATTGGGTACAATTACAAATAGTAGTAGTCTTGAAAAGTTCAAAAAATCTTCCTTTTCTTTTTTGTCTTCGCATATGCCCATGTCGGCTGCATTTCTATTTTGTAACCCTGTAATTTGTTGATTTGCATAATTTAGTTGTATGGTGTAAAATCTTGATGTCTTAGGTTTCATAAATAGCTATATCCACACCCTCTCTCATAATGATGCCACCTTGCCACATGGTCGATGATGGGCGGAAGTTTTACTCAGCTTTTTTTTAATGGAAGTTTTACTCACCTTTAGTATTCATTTTGAGCTCCTCGACCTTTTGAATGAACGTACACAAAATCTGTGTAGTAATGTGTTTGTCGATTTCTCAAAGGGAAGCTATCAAATGACACTACAGCTTTCCAAGGGCTAAATATGGTACAAGCGGTAAATATGGTAAGCTACAGAGGAGTTCTGTGCAATTACCCTTGTTAATATTGAATAGTTAAGTGACAAATAAAAAAAATTATGATGCTTATGATGTCAGGGTATTGGTTGATTGTCATATGTAAATTTTATGTGACTTAAGTTTTATAAATTAAGAATATGATACTTTTTTTTAAAACTTGTTCTTATTATAATTTTATTCTATCTCAGGGTGTGCAATTGCAATCATTCTTTAGGTCCGTGCTTTCAAATATGGAGAAGAACTATTTGAATAGAAATCCAACTGCAAAATCTGTTCTTGAACTTGTCAGCTCGTCAGATGGCAATCCTGTGTCTTATGATCACTTCGCATTTCGAACATTTGGGGTATGAAATTAAATCTTCATTAAAAAACATAAGATGCAAATTTGCTTAATTCTTTCACCTGATTACTTTTTTAAAACTATGAACTTCAAGGTAGATGGTCATGGTATTGATTCCATTGCAAAATTCTTCTTGGATTTTGGTTATTCACAACGCGAAGAGTTAAGATTTCCAGCAAAGAAATTGAGAGCACTGTGGTTTGCTCCTCCTGAGATTGAGTATAGTGATGGTGGTGGCTTTTCTAATGGCCCTTTGCCTAGGATATTTGTATCGGAGCTTCTTGTGGATGAGATGAGTTCTCAGAGTCAGGTACTCTTAAGAATGAATGTGGAATTTTTATCACGAAGTAATTGCTGGTCTGATTAATGATTATAACCACCTTTTTAGATTATTTGTTGTCAATTTGATGTAAGTTTATGTGGTTCTTAACTGTTGCATTTTTTTTATGCATGCAGGAAATAATTAAAAAATATGTTAAAATGTCGGGAAATGGCAGCAAATATGCAGCCCTTGCGAGTAGTTTGGGTTCTTTGACATGGGGAAAACCCATATATTCTGATTATCAGCAGTTATCGAGGTATTATTTATCATCGGTAATTTATACTTTTACTTGCTTCTGTCAACTTTGGTTCAGTACCATAATGTGAACTTCATCCGTTACTAGTACTAGCAGAGCTGGGAATCTCGAATCATCCCCTTTCTCAATTTATTTAAAGCTCTGTGTTCTCCTGGGTTGCTACTTGTGTTGTGTTGTTGCTGGGCCTTTGATAGTCTAGAGGATGTGAATGGTAATATTTTTCTTTTGTTTGTTTGGTTATCTGTTTTCAGGGAAAGTGAATATGCTGCATGGACCCTTGTTAATGGTTATGCAGTGAATCATGTCACTATATCTGTTCATAGGCTGAAGTCACACATTAGAAACATCAAAAGCCTTAATCGGTTCATTGAAGATCAGGGTTATAAATTAAATTCTGAAGGGGGGATCCTCAAAGGTTTGCCTTCAGCTCTTTGCTTAATGTTTGAGGAGCTTGCATTTGATTTCTCATATACACAGCATCCTTTTAGTGCTTTTATGTGTGTGCAAGCTTTCTTCGTGTTTTGAATTCTATGTCTCTCTTCTCCTTTTTTCTTTTCCAAGGTATGTGTTACAGATGATGGATATTATCATATTAAAGGTAATACAGTAAAACCTCCGTATAGGAATACTCTATATAGGAATAACCTCCCTATAGTGATAAAAAGTCCCGGTCCCGACTCGGGACCAGTTATAAATAAGAATAACCTCCACAGTGTGATATTCCATACTTTTTCCAAGTCCCGCCTGTACTAATTTACCTCTATATAGTAATAAATTGGCATTAAATTTTAAATAATTTTTTATATATATAAAAAATACATAAAATTACTTGGCTATTACAATTGAACTTAAGATGACATAAATTACTTAACTACACAATTGAACTTAAGATGACATAAGTACTTATTCAAAGTTGTTTGGGACAATGACTTAATTTTTTGAGTTACTACAAATACTTTCACTAATTTGAGTTCGTTTGATTTTGCTTCCAATCGGGGTTGTCTTGTTTCATTTTTCGCAACTCATGACGTATACTTTCACTAATTTGAGTTCGTTTGATCAAAAAAAAATCTAATTTTTATATATAAAACTCTACTTAAGAATAACCCCCCTATAGTAATATTTTTCCCCGGTCCCAAGGATATTACTGTATAGAGGTTTTACTGTATTTAGTTTCTGATTATTGTTTGCCGTTCATATAGAAATGTTACTGTGCAACTGTTTGCTGATGATAGACTTCGACTACTAAGAGAGATGATCAAACTTCACATTGGGTAGAACTCCAATTCCGACACGTATAATTATAAAGCTGTAGCCTTTTAGTCTGGATTAGGATTTTCATTTTAAAAAATGAGTAATGTGAGACAAATTGATTATGTTAAGCTGTAACATACAAGCCAGGCTTGGTCTCGTGCCACCCTATGGGAGCCATTTTGTTGATGCATAATGTAGACAAGGAGTGACTCAAAAAAATCCAGAAGAGATGAGGATATTACAACTTTATAATTCTAAATAAACATCATTAGCAGCAAGAATGAGGAAAGCCATATACACAAAGAGATGTGCATAGCAGTCTTAGCATATATTTGGATGTTTGGAGGCCATACGACTAACTTAGTTGACCACGTACTTGCCCTTTTATCCCGTACCTTGATATGGATGTCTAACTAACACGGTTTCAAATATACAGATATGAGACATGATATAACGCAGATTCGCAGATTCACAATTTTTTCAAAAAGTTTTATGATACGATTCATTTGGGTAGACTGTAGTTTTTAATTGTTTAAATCACATACATTGTTATCTAATTATCATTTCAGCAAGTTATAAACTTAGAATACAAGTACTTTGTATTGTTGATGCATATATTTAGCCATTGAGACATTTTCAATACATCTAGAATACAACAACAACAACAACAACAACAACCGAGCCTTTATCCCAAGCATATGGGGTAGGCTACATCTAGAATACAATATAATTTTCAAAACGTCCCCAAAAGAGTTCCTTATGTATCCTCGACGAAGCAAAAAGTAAGGTTATCTTGGGGTTTTGTAATTTCTTCGATAAATCAAGTAAATTTATGGTTTTTCTTAAAAGTTTTTCTAATTTGTTTATCTATGCTTCTATTTAGGTGATCTATCATTGGGATAGCTTCAAAATATCTTGGCTAAATTGTAGGAAATACCTGTAACTTTTACCTGGAATATATCTAGCTTTCTAAAACCTGCATTTTTTGCCCCATAACTTTCTATTGTGTTCCCAAATGCCCTTCGTCAGATTAAACATAGGTTTTATCACCAAAAAAATTATCTCCTACCCCCCCCCCCCCAAATAATAATAATAATTCATGTTTCCTCTCGATTTCCTTTACCCTAAATTTGATGTAATGTGATTCTTTTGACCTTAACAGAGAGTGCAATCTCTATCTAAATTTTACCCAAGTTTATCTTACTATAGTTTATCATTGGAATCAAGCGGTGGGTTCTCTCTTGAGTTTTACAAATGTTGGAGAAGAAGAAAAGATGAGTCTGCAAGTGAAATTCGAGAAGAAGGATGGTAGGCTAAATTAATTAAGAAGAAAAGAGAAAATATATATTTTTAAAGATAATTCAATGAAGGGTGTTTTCTGAACACCATAGAAAGTTAGGGGGCAAAGCGTGGGTTTAAAATTAGGGTTATTTCCTGCTATTAAGGGAAAAGTCAAGGGTATTTCCTGCAATTTAGCTAAATATCCTTCTATTGCGTTATATTAATGATATTTATACTATAAATGAAAGTTAACATTAAGGTTTAAATTAGAATACAAACATTTACAGTCTGGCATTTAGAAAATGTCATTGAAATATCACGATATTCAGCATGAAAATTTTGTACGGACGCAATGCAGAATCCAACATTTAGAACATTGCTTCTGTGACAGGATTATTTCATTTGGTTTCAGTAATACACCTTTTCAAACTTTGTGGACATGATCATTGAAGATAGATTTGTAGCCTGCTCTGATCCATAGAAATGTGTACACTTCGTTTAGATTTCCATGCCTCAAATAATTGTCTTAATTGTGAAAATTCTGTAAAAAATGGTTTCGATAGTGCTACTACCACAGGGCTCACGGTTCTCAACTTCCTTTTACATTTTATCTGCTTAAATTTGTTTAAACTCCGGATCCTACGTAGGCATATAAAAGATGAATAACCAGGTAATCATATCTTTTTGTTCTTGTCGAAACTGTGCACATCATATTTATTACTGCATTATCTGTGATTATGTGGTGAAGTTTTGAGAATGGTTTCATCATGCTATTTCTTTACTAATTTCCCTTACTGTATTACTGTGTATTTGGCGCTGCTATTTTCTCTGTAGTTGATTTTCCCTATCTTTTTCCCAGTTGGTTATAATCTTTAAACATTTGGATAAAAAAAATCCTCACATATATGTTTTTCCCCTTTTGTAAACAGTGTCCCCCGATGGACTTCTTTTGCAGAGTTCAACTGTGGCAGATTCAACCTCCTTCAACTTCGCTGATGGTGAAACAGAGGCTGTTCCTTGTTCATACATTGAGTTTGCAGAACGCCTGGTTTTGCCACAGTTTGAAAAAATAGCTGAGGAAGAGGTTTAAATTCTTCTCTTCTTTTTATTTTTTTCCTTAAGTAGAGTAGTAGTATTGGTTCAAATAGAAGTGGGCTATCATGCGATGATATCTGCAATGCTATTGATAAATTTGCCTTTTGTAATGGATTCTGATTTGGGTTTTACTGCCCCGGGATAGTTTAACTATTCCTCACATAATATTTAGTGAGGGTATCATTTGAGGCTGCCATTCATGTAAATGACCGGAAAGGTGTTGCATGCTGCCATCACCAAAGCATCATAAATTGTGGCTACCTTTTCATTCAAATCAATTGCGTAATAAGCATTCGAATATCTTGCCTTCTCGTTGCTTACAGTTGTCTCCCTCATCATCACCTGATTGTCATCGCTATGGAAACGTTTTTCCTGTTACTTGTT